>CM056059.1:166278055-166768055 GCA_029574335.1 Rana kukunoris
AGCCAGTGCTGCGGGATGGATCTGTGACAAATGTAGTCACAGATCCATCCAATCCATCCCTCCCTGCTCAGCCATCCCTGCTGCATATACTCTGCAATACTCTGGGCAATACTCACCTGGGCATACTCGCAATACTCAGGCATACTCTGGCAAAACTCTGGGCAATACTCTGCCAATACTCTGGGCATACTCTGCCAATACTCTGGATACTCTGCAATACTCTGGGCATACTCTGCAATACTCTGGGCATACTCTGCAATACTCTGGGCATACTCTGCAATACCCTGGGCATACTCTGGCAATACCCTGGGCATACTCTGCCAATACTCAGGGCATACTCTGCAATACCCTGGGCATACTCTGGCAATACTCTGGGCATACTCTGCCAATACTCTGGGCATACTCTGCCATACTCTGGGCATACTCTGCCATACTCTGGGCATACTCTGCCATACCTGGGCATACTCTGCAATACCCTGGGCATACTACTGGCAATACCCTGGGCATACTCTGGGCATACTCTGCAATATCTCTGGGCATACTCTGCAATACTCTGGGCATACTCTGCAATACTCTGGCATACTCTGGCATACTCCGCAATACTCTGGGCATACTCCGCAATACTCTGGGCATACTCCGGCAATACTCTGGGCATACTCCGGCAATACTCTGGGCATACTCCGCAATACTCTGGGCAATACTCTGGGCAATACTCTGGGCAATACTCTGGGCAATACTCTGGGCATACTCCGCAATACTCTGGGCATACTTAGCAATACTCTGGGCATACTTAGCAATACTCTGGGCATACAGCAGCCCCTGTCCCTGCGAGCTCGCATGCAGAAGCGAACGCATACGCAAGTCCCGCCCACATATAAAAACGGTGTTCAAACCACACGTGAGGTATCTTTATATAATGTTTTGGGTTCTATGTATTTTCTAGCAATTAAATGATGATTTTTACATGTAGGAGAGAAATTTCAGAATTTCAGAATGTATGTGGCTGCACTGTGTAAAAGTCTCACACATGGGGTATCGCCATACTCGGGAGGAATAGCAGAATGTGTTTTGGGGTGTAATTTTGTGTATGCATATGCTGTGTGTGAAAAATAACCTAATAATATGAAAATTTGATGGAAAAAAAAAAAAATCTTGATTTTGCAAAGAATTGTGGGAAAAAATTACAACTTTAAAAAACTCACCATGTCTCTTTCTAAATACCTTGGAATGTCTTCTTCCAAAAATGGGTCATTTGGGGGGTATCTGTACTTTTCTGGCATGTTAGGGTCTCAAGAAATGAGAGAAGCTTTGTCAGTACTTCAGGTGTGAGAATGACTTCAATTTTGATCAATTTTCAGGATTTGGTACCATAGCTTGTAGACCCCATAAACTTTCACCCAGACTAAATAAATATCCAACATTTTTTATTTTTTTTTACCAAAGATATGTAGCAGTATACATTTTAGGCCAAATTTATGAAGAAAAATTACTTTTTTGCAAAATTTTATAATAGAAATGAAGAAAAATTATTATTTTTTGCAAAATTTTGTTCTTTTTTCATTTATAGCAAAAAAAATAAAAACCGCAGAGGTGATGAAATACCACCAAAAGAAAGCTCTATTTGTGGGAAAAAAAGGACAAAAATTTCATTTGGTTATAGTGTTGTATGACTGAGTTATTGTCATTCAAACTGTGGGAGCACCGAAAGCTGAAAATTGGTCTGGTTATTAAGGGTGTTTAAGTGCCCAGTGGTCAAGTGGTTAATCAACCTTTTTTGGGGGTTAATTCTTTAAGGGGGTGTGGCAGGGGGCATGTCTTATGCCTACATATGTTTGCTAGTAGGTGTCCCTCATTCCCATCTCAAAATGTTGGGAGGTATGGAACATGAGCGCCTGTAGGTGTAGATTGCAGAGTTTGTGGCTGAGTTGTAGACTCGTGATTTAGGCAGAACATCAGGTTGGGAACTGGGATGATGCTGGATAGATCAGCTAAGGTTAAGGGGGAACTCCACCAGGCTTGCAGGTTCAGGATACGTGGCTTGCTGGGACTTCCAGTAGTCTGGAGACAGAAGCACACTGGGTCC
This sequence comes from Rana kukunoris, assembly GCA_029574335.1. Classification (NCBI taxonomy): domain Eukaryota; kingdom Metazoa; phylum Chordata; class Amphibia; order Anura; family Ranidae; genus Rana; species Rana kukunoris. The sequence goes on from CM056059.1 coordinate 166,280,139, forward strand.
AATGGAGCTGGGATGAGGGGCACCCAGCACAGGCACTCGGAATAGCGTGAAGCCAGGCAGAGAACAGAAGTGAGGTCAATAGGATAGCCGGAGTCAGCAGCGAGCGGGCAGCAGGGTACCAGGACATCAGACAGCAGCAAGGTCAGGCATCAATAATCAATAGTATAAAACGAGTCTAAAGCCAGGTCAGTGGAAAGCCAGGTCAGCAACAGAGAACACGCAGGATTCAAGCAGGGCATCAGGAAACAGCTGAAGACCAGTCAGCATGGAGCAGGAGTCAGGGCACCCTTTAAAATAGGCCGTCTGGTGCTAATCGTGACTGTGGACGTGCTGCCACAAGTGCGCACATTCCTTCCCCCATGCGCATTGGCGCATATGGGAATCTGAGGTTGCATTGCACATGTGTGTGCCCGACGTGTCACATCAGTTCTCTTACATTGCCCCCTCATTAATGAATCCCCCAGTACAGACCCCTTGGTACAGATCCCCCAGCACAGACCCCTTAGCACAAACTGACCCTCCCAGCACAAACCCCTCAGACCAACATCCCCAGTGCATACTGACCCCTCGCAGGCTGACCCCCCTCAACACAGACTGAGTTCCGTAGCACTTACAGAACTCCCCAGCACAGACCCTTTATCATAGACTGACCCCCACCCAATAGACCCCTCAACACAGACTTGCCCCCCAAAGGTCTCTTCAGTAAAGATTTGACCCCCCTTCCACTGCAGAACCCTAAGGATAGACTGCCCCCCCCCCCCCTAAGCACAGTCTGCATTCACTAACACTCACTGAATTTCCCAGCACAGACTGACCCCCAGTACAGCCCTCCCCCTCCTCCCAGCATAGACCCCTTAGCACAGACTGACCCCCCCCCCCCCCAATATACCACTAAGCACAGACTGCCCCCCCCCCTGCAGTACAAAACCCTGAGAATAAACTGACCCCCCTCAGCACAGACTGACTTCCCTAGCACTCACGGAATTTCCCAGAACAGCCCTCCCAGCATAGACCCCCTTAGCACAGACTGACCTCCCCAATAGACCCATCAGCACAGACTGACCCCCACCTTCCGTTATAAAACCCTAAGAATAGAATGACCCCCCCCCCCTCAGCACTGACTGACTTCCCTAGCACTCACTGAATTTCCCAGCATAGACTGACCTGCCAGTACAGTCCTCCCCCTCCTCCCAGCATAGACCCCCCTTAGCACATACTGATTTTCCCAATAGACCCCTCAGCACAGACTGCCCCCCCCCCCCAAGTAGACCCCTCAGCATAGACTGCCCCCCCCCCCCCCAGTAGTCCCTTCAGGACAGAACCCTAAGAATAGACTGACCCCCCCCCCAGCACAAACCCTTCAGTATAAATGCCCTCTACCAGTACAGATCCCCCAGAACACATCAACCCCCCAACAGAGACCAACCTCCCCCCGCCACAATTTGTCTATATTGGAGATGTTTAAAATCCAAAGAGTTTTTGAATGACATTCATTATGGTAATAAAGGTGATGATATTGATGGTTTTCATACAAGTGTTTGTACATACGGTCATTCAAAAATTGCCCAGTGTATGGCCAGCTCAGCCCAATAGTAATATACATATCTCATACCTAAGGGACTGCTGGGGAAGCTGACAATCACTATAGCAGTCTGCACTGCTCCAGGGAGTTGCTTTTAGTATGGGAGTATCATGAGATTAGGTATAAGGAATTACGTGCGGTGTAACGATAACTCAACTATCACGCCCTCTAGATAAATGACACTTCTTAGTGATAGGAAAGGCTCCACCCCTATCTCCCCCCCCCCCCCACTGCTTTACACACCTTGCACGTGCAGCACCAAGCACACCTGTGTATAGCCTGACAAGCAAGTGACAAGGTTGTAGAGCAATCAGCATGGATCTGTGGGCTCTCTTCTCCTGGGCTTGCCTGGTTCTGTTGGGCTTGGCTGTCTTCTGCTTCCTCCTCTACTGTGCCTACATCCACTACATCCACCTGAAGTATGACCACATCCCGGGACCCCCCAGGGACAGGTGAGCACTCAGTACTTTGCATTGTATTGCTGCGGATATAAGGACCATAAATCCATCAAACATGGAACTTTGTATCAGGCTGGGTTCACACTATTGTGAATTGGATGTAGGTGTCTCCGCATCCAATTCGCATGTCAGGAGATTGTGACCGGCTTTCTATGGAGCAGGTTCACATATCTCCGGGGGGCCTATGTGTCTTCTAGTCTGTTTTAAGCTCCAAATTCAGACCTGAAGCGGTAAACGGGGACGCACCAGACCCCTGCTGTGACACGTTGCGCACGGCAGTGTGAACCCAGCCTCAATGTTAACCACTTGCCTATAATTTTTTTTTTTTTTTCATGATAAAATCTATATTTTTTTTGCTAGAAATAACTGTAAACCCCTCCCAATTTTTTTTATATTTTCTGAAAGTAGAGAGCCTGTAAAATAAAATGGTGGAAGTTGCATATATATATATTAGGGCTGTAACTGATCCAAATTTTTGTGTTCGATGAATCGATTTTTTTTTTTTTATCAATTCATCGACTAATTTTGATTAATTATAACGCCCATACAGATCCAACTACTTTTAGCTGATCTCCTCCTTGCAGGCCGATTCCCAGTGCAGCTACCAACCACTGGAAAAATGGATAGCAGGATACAAAAAACACACAAAGGCAGCGCTCGATGGGAATAGCATTAAAACTAGTCTTTGAGTAGGTAACAAAATAAATACTGCACTGGATATAAAATCAATGTAGCTACATAAATGTAAAAATGGTGCAAGTAATACCAAACGGTAGCAAAAACAGTCATAATTTTTTTTTGCTAAGTATGATACTGGTATAAAAATGTGTACAACGATACCACTGCTGAATGCAGATGAGGAGGGGTTAACATCAGTCCGTTGACATGTAGATGTCCTGTGAAGGGAACTATCACAACTCCCAGTGGATGGTTGTAGAATCCCAGGTTGATAGAGGGAAGTGATAGGGGGAAGTGTAACAGCCCTTGCGTGTGGCAGATAGTAAGGTCCCGCCGGCATGCAGATATGAAGGCACAGCAAAGGAGCCCTTCAGATGGACACGGCAAGCTCCGCCTGTGTCCGTGACGTTACCGGATCTCCGACGGAACTCCCTGAAGGCCCAGAAGCCGGCGGAGAGATGAGTACCAATCAAAATAATTTTGATCAATCAAAAAAATTAAAGATTAATCGATGAATTAATAGTTAATTTCCACAACCCTAATATAGATTATATATATATATATATATATATATATATATATATATATAAAAAATATTGGCCAATAGGGATGAGCTCAGGCGTGTGCAGAGCCCCCCAGACTACTGCGCATGTGCGACGCGTTCCACAGTGCGTTACAAGGCCGCAATGTGTTCCACACATTATGTGTGTAGCGCCTATGTACTTTATAGTACCGGTGCTAGTTAAATGTATATGTAGATCAGAGTGTAGTTAAACTCTGATCCAGATTGTTAGTAGCAAAATACAGTCTCTGTCTCAGCTTGGCTTGGCTGTGCTGTGAGCCCATTCTGCTGTGCTGGGGTGTTCTTCCAGCTCCAGTGCTGCAGGTGGAGTCAAGGTTTGGGTACTCCTTTCCAGCAGCCAATCATGAGGGTTTGTCCTCGCTGTGCATGCTGGGGAGGGGTATTTATTGGACACACACCATTAGTTCTGGATCTTCTTCGTCCAGTGTGGCACCCACCTTTAGGGTGGCCACATCACGGTGCCCCGGCGTTATGGTCTACCGGGGCGTGCGTGCCACGCAGTGTTCCTGGATCCGGAGCCATGTTGGCCCGGAGCATCTGAACAGCGACTGGGACCCAGTCAGTGATCGGGTTCCCACCTTTTGAAGATCCCAAGCTGTACTGCTGTTCAGTGGAAAGTCAGTCTGAGGAGCGCCATTGAGAGGCTGGGGGTCCAAAAGGGCCTGGACAAACCATCGGGGATCGAGGTAACCGGACACTGAGGGATTATCACCTGTCAGTCGGTACCTGGGCGACAAGTTGAAAGAGATCCAGGCGTAACTCATCTAAGGAGGGATATCTCCAAGAATTCAACCCAGAGGGGACCTGTGGCAGAGGGTATCTTTCTGAGGCTCATTGACAACTGCTCAGTTGTTATTACAAGCAGCGGGAGGGGCCGTCCCACCAAGAGGCACGTCCGCCAGCTAATCGTAGACCCGAAAAATGCCGGAATCGGCTTTGATCGGGTCTCGGATCTAGTAACCCGAAAGCGATGTCATGTCATCGCTTGCAGTTTAGGGAAGACTTAAAGAACGCTTTTAAGTGCAAAGGAGGGATTTGGGGTTTTAAAGACTCCAGATCCCTACATAAAGAGGACCTGTCACTGCCTATTACTGTCACAAGGGCCATAACTGTCACTACAATAAAAGGGGATCAGAAATACAACTTATTTAAAGGAACAGTGGTAAAAAAGATTAGTAGAATTTTTTATTTTTTTTATAAATTAAATAAATTTATAAATTTCCCAAAAATCAGCTTGTGCTGTAACGAATCACAGCACAGTGATTGGACACAAGAGGCGGGATTTATGATTTCTCCAATCACAAGCAGGGGGAGGGAATGTGCTCCTCCAGGCATTCCAAGCCAGGACAAGTACTGTCAGTGAGTAAAGCGGTGATGTGGCGGCCTTTTTTGGGGGCATCCCTTCGTACTCATGTGCAGAAGAGAGCGCATACATAAGTCGCGGCTGCAAATGTAAATGGTGTTCAAACTACACATGTGAGGTATCACCATGATCATTGGAGCGAGAGCAATAATTCTAGCAAAAGATCTCCTGTGTAACTCTAAATAGGTAACCTGTAGGAATTTTTAAATCATCGCCTATGGAGATTTTTAAGTACCGTGCTTTGACGCCATTACATGAGCGTGCGCAATTTAAAGCGTGACATGTTAGGTATCTATTTACTCAGCATAACATCATCTTTCACATTATACAAAAAAATTGGACTAACTTTACTGGTTTATTTTTATTTTATTTGTGAAAGTACATTTCTTCCATAAAAAATGCATTTGAAAGACCGCTGTGCAAATACAGTGTGACATAAAATATTGCAACGATCACCATTTTATTCTCCAGGGTCTCTGCTAAAAAAAATACTATTACCCCTTTATGCCTAATCCTTCTGACTTGTTGCTTACAAGGTAAAAGCTATATCAATTTTTTGCTAGAAAATTACTTATATATATATATATATATATATATTTGGGGGTTCTAAGTAATTTTCTAGCAAAAAATAGATATAGGTTTTTACCTTGTAAGCAACAAGTCGGAAGGATTAGGCATAAAGGAGTTAAATTGACTTCATCTGCAGACCTAGGTTCATCCATCTGAAACAAAAGAACACCTTGTTTGGATATTAAATATGTGTTTTTTTTTTTTGTCTTTGTTTTATTTGTTTAGCTTTATAACCTTTTTGGAAGTACAGAGTGTACTTCCGATCCAGCCAGGCCACGGCATTGCGTCCTCTTCTGTGGCGAGCTCCCCCGTGGTCTTCTGGGACCTGTGTGTGTCCCAGAAGGCAAGCTGGCGGTTTCCCTTAGTTGGAATGGCAGCGCCGGCGCCCGATCCAATCGACTGATCGGCCTCGGGGGGGGGCCCAACATTGCAGTGTGCCTCTATCGGGTGCAGGCGCAGCCATTCCTGCTGGTTTCCTACTGCGCATGCGCGAGTCGACCGGTGCTTTGTGAATAGCCAGCTTGTCTTTTGTGACACACACACACACCCACACCCCAAAAGACAGCTGGGAGGGTCCTCACCGCACCCTATAGAGGCCAACATTGCCGCACCCGATAGAGCCAACATTGCAGTGTGCCTCTATCGGGTGCAGGCGCAGTCATTCCTGCTGGTTTCCTACTGCACATGCGCGAGTCGACCGGTGCTTTGTGAATAGCCAGTTGTCTTCTGGGACACCCACACCCCAAAAGACAGCTGGGGGGGGTCCTCGCCGCACATGACGTCCTGCGCCGCGGCCTGGGTGGGAAGGTACTTTTATAAAACATATTATATCTCCAAAAATAAGGGGTGGTCTTCATGCAACCTTTTCCTCGATGTATAACCACTAGAGAGCTGGCATTCCAGTGAACTATAGCGCACTGTTGCCGTATAGTTAGTTTTCAATTTTGCATTCAAAGTTGTATGGATATTGACAAGGTAAAGCCATTATTAATACATCAGCAGTTGCACACACAATGGTCATATCTACTGTTAACATGTACTGAATATTACATTTATCATGTAAAGAGCAAAGACCTTTTACCTTCTCAATGAACATGATTCCTCTATTACAGCTTCTTCATGGGTCATTCCCCAACATTCATGAAAGTGACCAAGGCCAATGGACTTGTTTATGACTGTCTCCTTGACTGGTAAATATTTCAGATATTTCTATAATATAAAGTTCTTTCTAATTGCAAACCCAAATTATTCTATGTCTTGTGATTATCTCACTGGGGGAGGCTTTCAGTTAAAAATTAGAGTAACTATTTTAGAACGTATAACACAGGATCTTGTTGGCAGAAGTGGGCAGATCCCAGGGGTGGACTGACCATTCAGGCACCATCGAGGGCACTGCCCGAGGGCCCCATGCCACTAGGGGGCCCCATCAAGGTTGCCAGCCTTAGTAAAACCAGGGTCAGTATGTAAAAAATCTGTTTGTTTTTTTTGTCCCAAGATTATAGCTGCCCCGCCTCTTCAGTACCTTTTTTCTGTGTGTGTGTGTGTATACACTGTGTGGCCCGATAATCTCCTATTACCCGGGGGCCCCATGAGTTGTCAGTCCGCCCCTGGCAGTTCCTGTGTTTTTAGCTGACCGTACACTATACATGTGTAATATTTGTGAACATTTTACATGCATCCAGCAATAGGGCTTGAGGGTCCCCCCAACCCAAAATACCAAGAAGAGGGGAGGGGGCAATCAGACAATTATGGTACAAAGTGAATAGGTAAACTCAACAAGAGTAATTGCATAAAAAGTTATACATTTATTAATATTGCATTAAAAATTAAAAACACAGACAGCATTATACAATAAAAATGAACGCCCTATTTATATTCAACATTGATTTTTTTTGTTTTGGATGATGGTACTATTAGTAATAAGACTAAGGCCGCGTACACACGATCAAATCTGTCTGCTGGAAACGGTCTGCTAGACCGTCCCAGCAGACAGATTCGATTGTGTGTACGGGCGAGCCGACGGATTTGGCCACCCGACAGATTTCAAAGCATGCTTTGAAATCTATCGGGTGGGAACCCGTCCGCCCGACATGTCTGCTGGTTAGTACACTTACCAGCAGACATGTCGTCTCGCACCGGCGCCGAATGGATTCGGCGCATGCGCGGAAGTGTTTTACTTCCTGGTGCGGTGACGTGGCGGCGTCAACGTCACCGCCACGTCACCGACACGTCAGCGCGCCGTCTGCTGACGGGGATTTTGGTTTGCTCGTGTGTACACGCGAGCAAACCAAAATCCAAACAGACAGATTTGTTCAAATCGGTCGGACAGACCGTTTTGAACAAATCTATTGCCTCGTGTGTACGAGGCCTAAGGGTTTTATGGCCTGGCTATAGGTAGACACCCTGTATCACGCACCTCATCCCAAAAATAAATAGTTAAGCAACAGCAAAGAAGAAACGGGTCTATAGCGTTGCCTACTAAATTATAGATTAAACACAATGGAAGACCCACGTATCTAGAATTGTATTATTTCATTATACAAAAGTCAATAAAAAAGAAGAGAACATTGTCACTAGGTCAGTTTGTAGCAGGATGATTCCAGGATGGTGGTTACAGCTAGGGTTGTTCTGATACCACTTTTTTAGGACCGAGTACAAGTACCGATACTTTTTTTCCCATGTACTCGCCGATACCGAATACCGATACTTTTTTTAAATGTCATGTGACAGTTTCCAAACCACATTACAAGACTAAGGATATTTTCTTTAGAATTATGAAGAACTCTAACTCAAGACATTATGAAAGAATAAAAATGAGTAAAAATGAATAAAAAAAATTTTATTTTCTTGTCACGCAGTAGTAAAAAACTCAAAGAATTTTCACAGAACATGTTGATAAATACAAAAAAGTATTCTATTTAGGTATCGGCAGCATTTGCGCGAGTACAAGTACTCCCGCAAATACTCGGTATCGGTCCCGATACCGATACTAGTATCGGTATCTGGACAACCCTAGTTACAGCAAATGAAGGCAGAGAGATTCATACAGGTCCCAACATGTTTTGCCATTGGGGCTTCATCAGGGGTGGTATGTTTCGGCCATTAAATATAGTAACCAACTAGTAAAGGAAAACACAAAAATTACCAATTGAAGGCAACAATTATAAATTTATTTGAAATTGACCCACCCATTGACAGGTCCACAAATGAAAAAAGAAGGCAACTTACCACCAAAGGGTCTAGCATCCCTAGATGGAGATAAGAGAGTGGGGGGGAGACCAAATGGAACGCCACAGAACTGGGGTGGAGGAAACCACCCTGACGTCAGCAGGAATCGGACCCTGAGCAACTTCTCACCCATAGTGTCTGCTCAAAAGACCTGGCCAATGAAAGAAATTCCATTAAAAAAAAGGGCAACCAACACAATGTCATTAGTACATATATAAAAATGTCTAGTATTAAAGCCATCAGAAGGCAATTTTTCTAGAGAAAGGGGGGCTGCTAATGCAATTTATTATCATTTTTTTTCGAAATGTTGCAAAACTTGACGTAAAAATCATCAAAGTACTTAAAAACAAATGTAGCTATAGTCCACGAAAGACCAAGAAGAGGGGGGGGGGGGGGCAATTGGACTATTACTGTACAAAGTGAGTAGGTAAACTCAACAAGAGTAAATAATAAGTTTTACATTTATTAATATTACATCAAAAAATAAAAAAACATAGACAACAATATACATTAAAATTGGGGATGATGGTACTATTAGTAATAAGACTACTTGTCCTTTACTAAGAGGCTAATTATTTATATGCATCGAGAGAGAGAGAGAGAGAGAGAGAGAGAGAGAGAGAGAGAGAGAGAGAGATGGATGCAGGGACAGCAGGGCCAGATCATACACACCAATAGAAATATGTGTATTCCAGAATTACAATGAACAGATAAAGATACTCCAAACACCTGGTGTTGGCATTATTTCTATTATTACATTGTAATATAGACTGACCCCTGAGCTTGTTACGTCGCCTGCCATCAGGTGGCCCCAGCAGAGGCCTTCCATGCCTTGTCTGAAAATCAGGATTGTCCCGGGAAAATCAGGACTGTTGGCAAGTATGGTGTACACGGGGGCCCATTGGCCGCTGACAAATAACTTGTCAATCTTAGGGATGAGCTCCTGAGATTTAGCAAACAACAAAACTTAACGGGTGCTTGGCTGAGCCGAACCGCTGGCTGCATCTGGAAGTCCAACATTTAGGCCCTATTCATACCTCAGCCTTTTGTAGCTGAAAGCTCGAAGCTCCAAAACGCTGGAGTAGAATAAAATCAATTATTCTCCATGGAGATGGTTTTCTACTCCAAGTCGCCTGAAGCTCAAAGTTCTGGAGCATTTTTTTTTTTGTAGCTCAAATCGGGCAGATCTGGGTGTTTTTTGCGTTTTTTGTTTTTGCTCCCATATAAATTATTAATTAAATTTTCAGCTCAAATTTAAAAAATGTAAATATAATGGTAATAATATGTGGATTACTAAATGTAAAATTAAATACACAAATAGTTAAAAATCATCATAAATAAAAGAAATGAAAAATATGTACTGATACATAAATAATAAATGTATATTTGAAAATTTGATTACTTCTAATGACCTGGTGGCCCATCTCATTTATTGAGCCCCTAAAATGCCAGGACAGTACAAATACTCTCCAAATAGGAATTTCACTTAGGAAGAGGCAGGGTGAAACTTTTTAAAGTTGTAATTTTTATATTTTACTAAGTAATATGCAACTTTTAACTTTATATATATATATATATATATATATATATATATATATATATATATATATATATATATATATATATATATATTTTTTTTACTCACTGTCACCAGTACAGTGTCGTCATATGACTGACATGACGATGATCAGGGACACTTACTGGTGATTATTATCTATTTTATATATATATATATAATATATATATAATTATAAAAAAAAAATATTTTACAAACTTGCATCACAGTTGTTTTAGTGTCACTATAGTAACACTGTACTACTCTGGGGGGGGGGGGGGGGTGATCTGTGTTTTTTTTTATTACATTTTGTTTGTTACAGATGGATTTGTGTAGTTGTTACATTGAACTAGATGGACTTGTGTATTTTTATTTCTTTTTTCCACCTGACTAACTATGTAAGATACTTGTAACAGCAAAGTTTTTTTTTTTTTTGGCCATGAACAGGTTAACCATTAATGACAGCTGTGATTAGCTGTGGCCAATCGCATGGTACTGGGTGCTGTGATTGGCCCAGGTACCATCTGATAACTGTGGGGCAACACAGTATGAATAAATAAATTCATAACAGCTTTGTTGAAATTGCGATCATGTTCACCGGGCCCAGAGTGGGATCCGCAACCTGCATCACGCTCCTAAACCCTGAGCAGGCACATGATGTACATGTATGTGATTGTGCCGCCCTGCCGTGGTGAGTGGAGGAATAACTTATATAGCGCTACAAATGCGAACTGAATCGCCTCAAGGCGCTTGGCATCCAATTTCCTTCCATTTAGCCTTCAGAAAAGATGGGTCTTGAGTTTTTTGTAGGCCCGGTGATTCTCTTCCATTCGGACCGGGCTGGGCTGGGGCAGAAATTTGGCCCTGGACTTCATCCAGACTGGCCCACTTTGACAGGTCCCCCCCATGGTGGCTGGACAACTCCCGCACCCCCCCACCACCCAGCCACCCAAGCCACCTCTCCCCCTTCACTAGCCACTAGCCGTTCTGCTTTATTAAAGTAGAACGGCTGGTACTGGTACTCTTTAGGCAGTGCCAGTGGGGAAGCTAGACATTATTTCACCCGGGGGAAAAGAATCCGTGACCCCCCTTATGGGACAAGATTAGGCAGAAGGGAGAATCTTCCAGGCCATAGCTGTTGAGTCAGCTGTCTGTCCCGTCCCCCATGCTCCTGCCCCCCCTGCTTCTTTGTTTTCCCCAGGTAAGCGCTGCAGGAAGGGAGAGACAGAGGAGCATAGGGGAGCGACGGTCCACTGTCACTAAAGCCGACCCACTGAGCCATCGGCCCACCAGGAAACTCCCTGTAGTCCCAATGGCCAGTCCATCCCTGTGTTCGGATATGAGTTGGTAATGAGTTCCACAGTCGAGGTCCTTGGACTGCAAATCTTCATTCTCCTTTGCTTTTGTAGCAGGCCTTGGGGATTTGTAGTCGATTTTGGTAAGCTGATCGAAGAATGCGATTGGGGTTGTGGTATTTTATTTTCTCACATAAATATTGGGGGGCGATGCCTTGTACACATTTGTGTCAGGCAGAGGGCCTTGAATGTGATTCGGTCCTTGACGGGCAGCCAATGGAGGGACCTCAGGGAGTAGAAATTGATTCCCAAGGTTTTTTGCCTGTTACCAGTCGCGCTGCCGTATTCTGAACAACTTGTAGACGGGCAATCTGGTATTTTGGGAGACCTAGGTACAGGGAGATAGCATAGTCGAGCTTGGAGTTTATTAGCGTTCCTACCACTACTGCAGTGTCTTTTTCCAGAATGAAAGGCACGAGTCTTCTTAGTAGACGCAGGAGATGGTGAGACCCTCTGACTACTGACCCAATTTGAGCATCCATTGTCATGTCGGAATCAAAAATTACTCCTAGACTTTTGAATTTGGTGCTGGGGGTAATGGTCTGTCCAAATATGGGTGGGGGGTCGACCCTAGCAGATCTCTTTGTGTTTGCATGGACCAGAAGGAGTTCTGTTTTTGATCCATTGAGTTTGAGGTGACTCTTCGTCATCCAGTTGTCTATCAAAGTAAAGGCATTTTTGTAGTTCGAGGTATTGGTCCTTTTTGTTGTTTATACGAAAGTAAAGCTAAGTATCATCAGCATGGGAATGGTAGAGTAGATCCTGGTTACTGATCATTTTGAGGAGTGGGCGAAGATAAGTATTGAATAACACGGCGACAGGGGGGACCCTTGAGGGACTCCACATGTCAGAGTACGTGCTTCGGAAGTGAAAGGTCCTAGTTTCACTGTCTGGGATCGATTTCCCAGAAATGATGAGAACCAGGGTAGATCTGAGTCTGCGACTCTGGCCACTTCTGTGAGCCGAGTCAGCAACATTCTGTGATCTACTGTGTCACGGTCCAGCAGTATCAGAAGACAAGATTATCCTTCGTCTGCTGCTTCGAGAGCGTCATCCCATATTTTGAGAAGTGCCATTTTCGTGCCGTGACCTGCCCAGAAACCCGATTGTAGTGGGTCCAGTAGTTTGTGGGTGTCTAAATTAAATTGTAGCTGTTGTACTACAGCTTTCTCTATGACCTTGGAGAAGACGCTGAGACTGGTTAAAGATCGACGGTGGTTTGGGTCCTTCGGGTTGAGGTTGTTTTTTTGTTTTTTAAATGAGTTTTATTTCACCTTGTTTTAGGGAGGTCGGCACCATGCCTTCCTTAAATGATTGGTTTATAAGGTGCGAGACCGCGGGTGCCAAAGTCTCGGCACATTTTTTCAGCAGTTTTGTGGGGATGATGTCATTCGGTGCTGTACTGTCCCGCAGGCTACCGATGATATTTTTGGTGGTGTCGATTGGAAATGGGCTTAAGTTTAAATTTTATAGATTAAGGTATATTTGTATTATTGATTTTGTTAATGAAAAAATCTGATAATTCATTGCAAAAATCTTGAGTATCATGATTGGAGCCTCTAGGCAGGCTGGATTCATGGTTTGGGCGACTAAGTTGAAAAGCTCACGGGGACGATTCAGGGCTTTTGGGAGTATGATTGAGAAGTGTACTTTTTTTGCTTTTTAGATTTCTTTATGATATTTCTTAGTAATTAATTTGTAGATTTTGTGGGTTTCAGTAGTTGGGTTTCTTCTCCAGACGTCTTCCTCTCTTCTGCATTCTTGCTTCAATATTGTGAGATTGTCATTAAACCCGCCGGAGTTGTTTTTTTCGGATGAGCATTCTGAGTTTCGGAGCGATTTCGTCTGCAGTCTGTAGTAAAGCTTTATTAATGGAATTGAGTATTTCCACTGTCGATTTGATTTTGGTTTATTGTTGTTAGTGTATTTGATAATGTAGTTTTGAAAAGTTCTGGGATCTTGTCCAGTGTGATGTTAATGGTTTTATCGTTTTGAAGATGGTATTGTAGATTATTTTGAAGTTACTTGCATGGTGATCTGTCCAGAGTAACAGTCTATTCTCCATTATGTTAATGTCTATATCCTGTTAGAAGATAAGATCGAGGGTGTGACCTGATACGTTGGTTCCCCTTATCAGTTGATGTAGACCTAGTCCTTCTAATTGGTTAATGCAGGCCTTGGCAATGGGATTCTGTGGGGAATTTGCCCAGAGGTTGAAGTCTCCGAGTAGCAGGAGGTGTTTGGTGTTCAATGTGTAGCGCTCACCCCCGAAGGAGCCGCTGGTTGTTGTTTGGGATCGGCGTATTAAGTTACCTTGTAGTGTGTCTAGGGGTAGTAGCGGTGAGCAGTAGCATTAAGCGAATGTCCAGTCACCAGATGGGTTTTCAAATGCTTTATTCCAAGGCCCAACAACGGCCAACATCAACAGGGGATAGGAAAGGTTGATGAAGCAATAGAGAACTTTGCGGTATCAGGCCTGGATATGAAACAGAGCAGTCCTGCTCTCAGTAGTAGTAGATACAGTTCGTCGCCACTCTAGCCAGAGTGGGTGAAGTGCCTCCGGACAGACCCTTGTTATAAGTCTGGCAGCCAAAGTGTCACTTGTAAGTTGCTGGGAGGAACAGTCCTCTTCTACAGACCGGGCCTCTGTCACAGGCCTAGTACTTCAGTACTCAAGAGAACAATTCGGATTGAGCGAATCCTCCCAGTAAATGCAATGAAAGGGGTCACTGGTTGACAGCTGACATGTACCTGTCAATCGCGGTGACCAGATCCCCAATGGTTCGTTCAAGGATAACCTGCCTCCGGGTTCTCCTCAAGCTAATCCCCCACCAAACGGCATACAGCCTGGGATCTTCTCAGTAAGGTTGGGGACCCAGTAAGTCACTGGGGCCCCTATTAACATCTGGATGGGTGTCCATGGAGCAGGCAGCTCCGGCCAGGTGGGCCATGCGGGCAGGGTCCGTGGATGCGCGCACCCTGAAGGTGGATGCCGCACCTGGAACGTGGACCCCGCGCAGAGAAGAAGAACCGACCCCGAACACTCGGCAGCTGCCACAGATATACCCCTCCCCAGCATGCCCTCGAGGGAAAAACTCCTTTAATTGGCTGCTGGGGAAAAGTGGCTCCGCCAGAACCCCACTAGCGCCAACTGTCGCCCAGGGGTGTAATCACACCCCTGGGTCGCAGACTGACCTACAGGACAGTTCTGAAATAGCAGCAGCCTGCAATTTGACAAATTATGAATGGGAGCAAAATTACTCTCCCATTCGCCCACTAACTTTAGCGTAGTGCCCGTACTGAAAGGGGGCGCTACAAATTCTGTTTAGTGATCCGAGGAGATACGTCTTTGGTCCTGGCGGTCTATAGCACAGTAATATGTGAATTGTGTCCTGGGGTGTTGTTTGTAGTTGCAGAGTAAGCGTTTCTCTGTAGGTCTGGTTTGGTGAGTGCGAGGTGAGACTTGTATATCATTGCCAGGCCTCCTCCTCTTTGCCCATGTCTGTTTTCGGTTATGACACCATAATTATCTGGCACAAGTTCTCCTAGAATGGTGTTGCAATCCAATGTTAGCCAGCTTTCCGAAATGAAAAGGCAGTCTAAGTTGTCTTGGGCGATGAAGGCGTGGATTTTCTGTCTATGCTTGACTGTGGATCTTGTGTTGATCAGGGCTCATGATAGATGCTGTAAATGTGATGGGGCCTTCCTGTTTTTGATGGTCGGTCTTCAATGGTTTAACAAATGTTTGATAACCACCCTTTGATAACGTGTTTGTACACGAAACGCGTCAGGGAAGACTCTACTGTCGCCACATTATGACTACAAGCGCGCTTTTTTACTCTGATTCATGTAAGTTTAATACTTATTAAATCTTTTAATTACCGTTACGGTATCACACTATTGCTCCTTCTTTTTTCCTTCACACTACTTTCAATGTATACATATTGAGCATCAAGCCCTGGACATCAGAAGTCTCCCTCCCGGATTACAGTGCAGATTTACATCCCTGTCACCGGCAGTTCCACGAGGCCTCGATCCATGCTGGATGTTCCAAAGCCTATGTGACTCTCTAGTCTGTATAGCTGGTAGAGTCCACTTAATTCGGTAAGCCTCCATGCTTTATTGGGTGAAGGTCTTTTTTCCCTTTTTTTATATCACCATACAAGAGTTCGTCCAGAGGACATCACCTGTTTGTATTGAGCACTTTAGCTTTTGTATTTGGACATTGATTGCATTTTTTGCTCGGACACTTTATTTCTCACGTTTGTGACCACTCAATTTTGTTATTGTTATTGGTTATTTTATATATTGTGTATGGTTGGATATTTTTTCAACAAATATTATTATTTTTATGATCACACCTTCCAATTACACATACTTTTTCAGCACATATATACATTATATTCATTTATATTCTATCATACTTAGCGCTACACATTTTTTCCATCCAAATGTTCTCTCTGTAATATTTTTTGAATGGTATCTGGTAACGTTGCAGCGGTATTCCTTAGGCCCCGAATGGTGTCAGCTGAATATTTGAGGTTGAGCATGATCCCAAAAAAACGTAGACGATGACGAGATGGTTCACGGTGAAAAAGTCTGGTGGTTAGTGACGGTTACCACCAATTGGTGGCTAGCTACGGTGGTGACTGATTGATGAACCCTGCTGATGCTGATGATCGGTGGTGGTGCAGTGGGCCCCCAATCTAACCCTCCTGGTTGATCCAGAGGAAGGCGAGAAAAAACCCTGCTGAGCGATGCCAATATGCTGCAGCAGGGGAGAAAAAAATTCCTTTCTGATCCCTCAGAGGCGATCGGATGGACCCTGGATCAACAAGACTATGGTGACGGTGGCCTGGGTTCTTACCTGTTGTAGGTGAGGGTCACGGCTGCTTGTTATGGACTGTGGCAGATATGGACTGTGGCAGATCAGCAAGTGGTTTACATTTATGCTGCCCAGCAGAAGTAGTGCTGCCGATGTGGTAATTGTTAATGCTGCTGGTCAGGCTTTTATGAGGAGCACTGCCCTCTACTGGACAAATCATATAAAAAGGGATATTGTATCTAGATAAAAGGTCTTTGCTCTTTATATTAACCACTTGCTTACTGGGCACATATACCCCCTTCCTGCCCAGGCGAAATTTCAGCTTTCAGCACTGCGTCGCTTTAAATTAAAATTGCGCGGTCGTGGGACGTGGCTCCCAAACAAAATTGGTGTCCTTTTTTTCCCACAAATAGAGATTTCTTTTGGTGGTATATGATCATCTCTGTGGTTTTTATTTTTTGCGCTATAAACAAAAAAGTGCAAAAAATTTAAAAAAAAAAGCTATAATAAATATCAATTTTTTGGAAAAAAAATATATTTTTTTCCCTCAGTTTAGGCGGATATGTATTCTACATATTTTTGGTAAAAAAAAAAAATCGCAATAAGCGTAAAGTAATTGGTTTGCGCAAAGGTTATAGTGGCTACAAAATAGGGGATAGAATTCTGACAATTTTTTTTTTTTTTTTTTACTAGTAATACGGCAATTTGGCAGGACTGCGATATTGCGACGGACACAGAGAGCTCCACGTCCCTGCTCTAAAACTGCCGATCGGCGGGTACCTGGCGGACATTTGCGACCGCCAGGCACGCGCATCAGCATCTCGGGGACGCGCCGGGTGCGCGCGCGCCGATGGCGGTCCCCAGTGGCCGAAGAACACGATGCCGTCAATTGACGGCGGCTTGGATATTCAGATTCACCTTGCCGCTGTCATTTGACGATAGGCAGGGAACCAAGTGGTTAATGTAATATTCAGTACATGTTAACAGTAGATATGAACATTGGCCCAGATTCACAGAGAGTTGGGCGCACATTACGCTGCCGTAACGCAAACGCTTTACGCTACGCCGATGCAGCGTGGAGAGGCAAGCACTGCATTCAGCAAGCTATTGCTCCCAACGCTGTGTCGGCATGGCGTAAGTTTCGAAGGCGCAGGCCGGCGTAGGTGGAAGTGGGAGTGAGCATGCAAATGATGGTCCGAACATGGTGCAGTGTTTTACGCCCGGCGTTTCACGAACTGCACATGCGCCGTGACGTGAACACATGAAACAGCACCCATATGCGCATGCTCACAACCACGCCGGGACAAATGCCTAAGCTATGCCGGCTCACCACCGTGAACATAACGTACGCCCAATACGCCGGCCTGTGTTCTCTGGTGCAGACCTTTGCATGTCTATTGCTGGGTTGCGTCTCATCTATGGGGAATAACTTCACACCGGACGTAAAACTTACACGCACCTCGCGTCGTAAATTGCCGTATTTCCCTCATTTGCATATTTGAATGCCTAATCAATAGGAGCAGCAACATGCGTCCAGACGAAAAGTGCGCCCACGCTACGCCGGCGTATGTAAGCTACGTCGGCGTAGGGTGGCCAGTTTTTAGGCGTATGTTGGTTTGTGGGTCCGGCGCACAGATACGCCGGCGCACATTTGCACTTACCGGCGCAAATTTCCACTTACGTCAGCGTAAGTGCTTTGTGAATCTGGGCCATTGATTGTGCACCTGCTGATGTACTAATAATGAGTTTACCTTGTCAATATCCATACAACTTTGAATGCAAAATTTAAAATTAGCTATACGGCAACAGTGCGCTATTGTTTACTGGAATGCCAGCTGACTGGTGGTTGTACATGGAGGAAAAGGTTGCATGCTGACCCTTGCCCTATAGGCTCAATTCACAAAGATTAAACACCAGGATAATGCACTGGGGCCCCACCAGGTTGCCCCAATTTACACACCTACTTTCAAGAAATAAAGTATAAATAGTTTGATAGAATTAAACATATATATATTAGTACTTTCAATCAAAGCTATTCTACAAAAGGAAAATATTCCATAAATCAAAGACTAGTCAACACAAAGGACACGGTACAGGAGGGCACAACACTGGGATCAGGAGGGCACAGTATAGGTTCTGGGACCCTTCCCGGGACACGACTATATCGGTACGATTTAGTAAAAAGCATGACTGTCCCAGCAAATCCGGGACAGTTGGCAAGTTTGATGTAATGCAAATTATTGTGGGGCCCTCTATGTACCTAGGGCCCCTGGGCAGTGCCCAGAAGTGCCCATGCATTAAGATGGCCCTGACTTAAGGACTGGAAGAATTTGCCCCCTTAAAGCGGAGTTCCACTAAAGACTAAAGACCACCCCTCATTTTTTTGGAGATATATATATATATATATATATATATTTTTTTAATAAAGTACATTTTTGGAAGTACTAAATGTACTTCCGTTCCACCCAGGACGCAGGACGTCATGTCCTCTTGTTTGTGTGTGTGGGGGGGGGTCCTCTCAGCATTCTCTATAGAGATGGTTCAGTCAGTGCTAGCTAGTGATGGGAAACGGACGACTGATACGACCCCTTTTACACCTCCATCGCATCCCAAACACCGTACCGTCATTCTCCCGCCATCCCCCCGCTACCCCCCTGCCATCCTCTACCATCTGGGGCCCGGAAAACCCTGCGACTGGGCCGCGGCCGCCGCAGCCAGGAAAGTCCGCGGCTTCAGCCTTGGCCTAGCGGGACATCCCAGATTCACCCAGCCTATAGCCTTCCCGCCTCACACAATTCACAGAGAACCCCCCAGGACTCCCCCTGCGTTGCCTCTGCATATCCTCCCCTCTCCCCTCACTGTCCCTGTACCCCAGCCCCCGGCTCGGGCCTAGTCCCGGTCGGCGGCCATCTTGGTACTCCCATTCAAGTTAAAACACCCCCTCACTCACCCTCACCTCCCCCTCCACAGCCTATTTCAGCCTGAAACTGGGTCCCATCGGTTAACCCAGGGGTACGTATCCCCCACGCCCCCCACCCACAAAGCAATTGATCCAGGGTTTCAACGATCGCCAGTGAGGGATCAGGAAGGATTTTTTTTCCCCGGTCTCCGCAGATTGGCACAGCACGCCTGGGGTTTTTCGCCTTCCTCTGGACCAATTCGGGGAGGGAAGACTAAACAAATGACGGTTCAATTGGATAGGCTTCCTCCCTGCACCTTCAAAGCCCCCCAAATCAACAGCACTTTCCCTGCGTTTTTTTTCTGCAACTATGGGTTATCTAAAATACTCTGCAGAAACCATCTGGGAACTAAAACCATTCGTCTCTACACTCCCAACAGCCACCAAAAAAGCTCTAAAAAGTGAGCAACTGTTAAGAATCAATCGACGATTGATAGTAAAAAACTGCACGCAGGTACACCAGCCCAAACGCATATCATGTGCTTTGGTTAACACAAGATCAGCAGTAAAACACCGGCAAGAAATCTAAGATTTCATCCTTCAACACGATCTAGATTGCCTCTTCATCACAGAAAGCTGGCTGACAGGTGACTGCAACACCATTCTGGGAGAACTGGTGCCAGCAAATTATCGCATTCAAATGCAGAACAGAGTGGGGCAAAGAGGGGGAGACCTGGCGGTGATCCACATGACTCGCCTCTCGATCACCAAACCAGTCCTTCAAAACTTACTTCCATTCATGGAAACCCTCACTCTACAGCTGCAAACAAATCCCCAAGACATGGTCCATATTCTACTTTGCTATAGACCACCAGGCCCAAAAACGCACCTTCTCACGTCGTTGACAGAATTCATCTCCTCATACACCCTAAGCATCACACACCTTTTGGATCTTGGGGATTTCAACCTCTGGGCCAACTCCTCGCTGGACCCCGTCGCAGACGCTTGCATCGACCATCTGGAAGGATTAGGTCTGCAGCAACTAATACTAGGCCCCACTCATGCCTTAGGTCACACGCTCGATCTCATCTTCAAACAAGATTTGGAAATTGACGTCCTGGATAATGAGCCACTACCATGAACCGATCACCATGCCATCAAATTCAAAATCACTAATAACGCCAGCCCAAAAAAACCCGACAAAACCGGTGACAACTCACTGGACTAGATCTTAGAAGAAGCTCCACTCGGAACTCTTCAAAACAACACTAGGGAACAAAATAAAAACAATCCAACAAAAACAGCCACAGAAACACTTGACGCCATTAACAAGGCAATACTACAGTCAGCTGACTTGGTGGCACCAAAACGCAAAACTTGCATCCGGAAAAACAACTCCAGCTGGTTTAATGACCAGCTGACGTTGCTAAAGCAAGAGCGTATAAGAGCAGAAGCTGCTTGGAAAAGGAGCTCGTCGGAGAAAAACCACACCATTTACAAGATAATAACAAAGAAATATCATAAAGAAATCTTTATGGTGTGATGGTTTGGATCTGTCTTGCCTGATGGATGGCTGGTTTTCGCCATATGTTGGAGAGACAGACACATTGATTGCACAGCTGTGTGGTCAGCTTTTTAAGTCTGACCTGAACAGCATTCAGAGCTCCACCCTCCCGAGGAGTCCAGGTTCTGGAAGGGAGAACCCTGAGAGTGCAGGTGTGCACTAAATTAGCTGGAGAAGCTAGAGAAGCTGGAGAGTGCAGGCTGCACTATACTACCCAGAGGCCTGAGGTGGCTGACAGGAGTCAGGAAGGCTTCACGAGGGAGCCTGAGCAGTGTGGTGCTACTGCTAAAGATAGCCAGGTGGCTCGGTATTTTCCATTATACGTGTAAGCCAGGAGGCTGAAGGTACCATTTTGTATGGACTGTGAAAACCCCTGTATGTTTTTCTGTTGGATGCAATAAAAACGTGTTTACTTTTTCTATTTCGGCTTGAAGACCTGTGACTGTGCAACTCCACATTTATCGCTAATCTTGCGACTTTATCACAATGGCCAAAAAAAATCACTTCTCCAATGTCATCGCAAATGCCCTAAACCGCCCCCGTGAACTCTTCAAGCTGGTTTCGCAGACTATGAATCCAGCTTGTTTAGAGGCCCCCAATTCTGATTCACAAGAATTAAAACAAATTATCGGATTCTTTCATTAATAAAATTGAAAAAATCTGTGAAAGTATTCAGCAAAATGGAATCGTCGCTAACCCTCCCCAAATCCCAAACCAAATACCCACATCAAGCTGCCGCAACCACCAAAATTCACTCTAAAACCCATCACCATCAATGCCACTAAAAACATCATTGGGACTCTGCGTAACAGCACAGCACCCAATGACATCATTCCCATTAAACTACTGAAAGAAAGTGTCGATATACTGGCACCAGCTATCACGCAGCTCATAAACCAATCATTTGAGGGCATGGTGCCCACCTTGCTGAAACAAGGTACAATAAAACCAATCCTAAAAAAAACACCCTTGACCCCAAAGACCCAAACAACCGGAGGCCCATAACAGGTCTAAATGTTTTCTCCAAGGTAATGGAGAAAGAAGTTGTACAACAGCTGCAACTGCATTTGGACACCCATAAATTACTCGACACATTTCAATCAGGCTTCCGTCCGGGTCACGGAAAAGAAATGGGTGCCCCAGGAGGAAGTCTGCTATTGGACGAAACGACGTAGGGAGGAACGGCGTGCTGACGTCACTATTGTTTTTACCCTCACTACCATCCGGAAGGACGGGCGGATTGTGAGAGCCGGCCGGCTAAACTATCTATATGCGCCTAATGATTCGACATTTTTGTAAGTGTATACAAATTTTTTATTAAAATCTACATAGAACGTTACTACTCTATGTTGGTATCCCCTCTTTTCTTTATCCCTGGGCTGCTCATTGGGAGTCATTGTTACCTGAGATACAGCAGATTTGAGACTGACACTGGAGGTTCACAGAGGAATCCACTTGATTATCTGCACAAGCAACATAGCCAGACGTGCTGTTTAATGCTCATGATTTTATTTAGGGCTGCGGAAATTAACGATTAATTGTTCGATTAATCGTTAATTTCTTTGATCGCCGAAAAAAATTTTGATCGACGATCCGCGGAGTGAGCTCCGCGGTCTCGCCGATAGGAAAGACCGCGGCTTCGGCCTAGCTCCGGAGCCGCGGCCATCTTGGTCCACCCGGCGGCAAGCAAGTAGCGGCGCGCCAAAGTCATCATCACCCGCAGCATCCGGCATCCTCCTTCTCCCCCCTCAGCGCCAAGTTCCCCTACATGTAGCTCCGCGCTACTTCCGGGTACTTCCGGGTTTCCTCGCTCTAGGTATGGTGGACTGGTGGAGCAGGAGGCGGCAGGGGGGATTGTGCTGGTGGTGGTGCTGCGGGACCTGGCTGGGACACCCAAGATGAGAACAGGAGGCTGAGCCGTGAACAGGTGGAGGGAGAGATGTGCGAGGCAGTGCCGCAGCTGCTGGGGAGAAGGTAATGCTGGTGCACAGAGAGCTGTGTATGTGATGTCGGATGAGCTGTATTATATGTCACACTTCTCCCCGTCACACTGCTCCTTCACCTGACACACTGCTCCCCCACCTGACACACTGCCCCCCCCAGAACTGCTACCCCACCTGACACACTGCTCCCCCACCTGACACACTGCTCCCCCACCTGTCTGCTCCCCCAAATGTCACACTGCCCCCCCACCTGACACACTGCCCCCCCCAGAACTGCTTCCCCACCTGACACACTGCCCCCCCCCCCAGAACTGCTTCCCCACCTGACACACTGCCCCCCCAGAACTGCTCCCCTACCTGACACACTGCCCCCCAGAACTGCTCCCCTACCTGACACACTGCTCCCCCCCCTGACACACTGCTCCTCCACCTGTCACACTGCCCCCCCCAGAACTGCTCCCCTACCTGACACACTGCCCCCCCAGAACTGCTCCCCCACCTGTCACACTGCTCCCCCACCTGTCACACTGCTCCCCCACCTGTCACACTGCTTCCCCACCTGTCACACTGCTTCCCCACCTGTCACACTGCTTCCCCACCTGTCACACTGCTTCCCCACCTGTCACACTGCTTCCCCACTTGTCACACTGCTTCCCCACCTGTCACACTGCTTCCCCACCTGACACACTGCTTCCCCACCTGACATACTGCCCCCCCCCCCCCAGAACTGCTCCCCCACCTGTCACACTGCTTCCCCACCTGTCACACTGCTTCCCCACCTGTCACACTGCTTCCCCACCTGACACACTGCTTCCCCACCTGACTCACTGCTTCCCCACCTGACATACTGCCCCCCCAGAACTGCTCCCCCACCTGTCACACTGCCCCCCCAGAAACTGCTCCCCCACCTGTCACACTGCCCCCCCAGAAACTGCTTCCCCACCTGTCACACTGCTCCCCCACCTGTCACACTGCCCCCCCAGAACTGCTCCCCACCTGTCACACTGCCCCCCCCCCCCTTTGACAAACTGCTCCCCCCACCTGTCCCACTGCTCCCCTGGCTGTGTCTAACCCCCTCCCTACCGCCCCTGGCTGTGTCTAACCCCCTCCCTACCGCCCCTGGCTGTGTCTAACCCCCCTTACCACCCCTGGGGGCAGATGTGTATATTACAGCATGGGGGTAGATGCTGTAATATACACATCTGCTCCCATACTGCAAGAATATACACATCTGCCCCCATGCTGCCCCCTCCACATTTACCACTGACTAATGCAGAGTTGCAATGCAAGGAGATCAGCTAAAAGTAGTTGTATCTGTATGTGCGTTAATTAATCGAAATTAGTCGATTAATCGATTAAAAAAAAAAACGATTAATCGAACACAAAAATTTTAATCAGTCACAGCCCTAATTTTATTCTATCTGGTAAGCAGATTTATTATAAGAGGTGGAGGTGGAGGCTCTCTTCTGTCCTGTGGAAACACAATTTCTCATCTGGGATTTTTTCTCTCCTTAAACTCACTGAAGTTGGAACTTTCATTGGAATCCTCTCTGGAGTTTAATTACTGATATCACATGAACTTTATTAACACAGTTATTCATTATTTTGTTTTATTCCCACGTCTTAACGACATTCACTGGATCACTTGGTGTTAGTTTTTTTCTTTATTAATATATTTTTTATTAATGTGTATTGTTCATCATGCATATCACTTATGAATTATTGATGTATTAACTTGTAGCAGCGCAGCATACCATATTTATGGTGCCCACCTTGCTGAAACAAGGTACAATAAAACCAATCCTAAAAAAAAACACCCTTGACCCCAAAGACCCAAACAACCGGAGGCCCATAACAGGTCTAAATGTTTTCTCCAAGGTAATGGAGAAAGAAGTTGTACAACAGCTGCAACTGCATTTGGACACCCATAAATTACTCGACACATTTCAATCAGGCTTCCTTTCGGGTCACGGAAAAGAAATGGCGCTGCTCAAAATATGGGATGACGCTCTAGAGGGCACAGACGAAGGAAAATCTTGTCTCCTGATCCCCTCAGGGATCTCAGGGATCTCCCTTGTCACCCGTATTGTTCAATATCTATGTCCGCCCACTTTTTGAAATCATCAGGAACCAGAAGCTACTCGATTAGTGACTGGCATAAAACCATGGGAATCAATCCCACCTTCACTGAGACTTCTTTATTGGTTGCCAGTAAAAGACAGAATCACTTTCAAGGCACTCTGCCTGACGCATAAGTGTATTCACGGAAACGCCCCCCAATATCTATACGAAAAAATAAAAGCCCATAACCCAAATCGCATTTTGCGATCCACAAATCAAAACCTACTCCAAATACCCAAAGCCAGATACAAGTCCAAAGGAGATCGAAGAGACTCAGGAACAGGCAGGATCAACCAGGTATCTTACAGCATAGAAATGGACAAATAACATGCATAGGATTCATTAAGGTGAAAAAACATGAGGGTTTACAACCCCTTTAAGTAATAAATGTGTATTAATTATCTTTAGGGAATAAGAATATTGGAGGGGTAATCTGCAATGCATTCGATTTTTTTATTTTTTTTGGATATGCTTTAAAGTAATGGTAAATGAAATGTTTCTTGTTTCAGGGTGTTGAAGTATGGCCCGGTTGTCCGTCTCAATGGTTTGCACAAGGTTTTTTTACTTGTTACTGATCCTGAAGGAATAAAGGTAAGTACAGGCCTGTAAAACTGTCATCAAAGCCATATACATGGAGCTCAACCTGTGGCACTCCAGCTGTTGCGGAACTACAAGTCCCATCATGCCTTTGTTTTTGGGAGAAATGCTTGTAACTGTCAGCCTTGCAATGCCTCATGGGACTTGTAGTTCTGCAACAGCTGGAGGGCCACAGGTTGAGCGCCCATACGTGAAAATTAAGTGGATGTTCTATTGTCTCAGGAATTCCTGATGTCATCAAAGCACCTGAAGGACCAATTTTATGAAGATATATTCTATTTGTTTGGAGTACGGTAAGTGGCATAGAGAAGGTCGCAACTAAAAATCGGAGCGGACACCCATGCGATGCAATTCAGGTGTCGGGGAAATAAAAAAAAAAATTTGTCTGGTCCTGTTCACACGGAATTTGCAGTTTCCACACCTGAAGGGAGTCACTTTGGATGGACATCGCCCCATTAATGTAAACTACTGTGGGTGTGTATGTTAAGTTGGCGACACCCCAAAATTTCTTCACATAATGCATAGGTGTGATTTGTAAACACCAATGCGATCTGATTCAGGTGCGGATTTTTTTTTGATGCAGTGCGATTTGGGCCATCTAGAATTATTGGCTCAGATCGCACTGCTGCAGAGGGGGGGGTCAGGAAGGAATTTATTGCAGCTGCGGTAGCAAATTGGAGCATGCTCTGCTGGCATTGTTCACCCTCCTCTGGATCAACTGTGGGTATAGTATTGTGTAAAAGAGTGTATGATAATTTTTTATTTATTTTTTCTCTTTTATTGGTTGAACTAGATGGTCTTCTATTCAACCTAACTATGTAACTATATGTGATTTGAACAGGAATGCAATGCGATTCCTGTTCAAATTGCATGCAATTCCCGAACCGCACCAGTGTGAACCTGGCCTCCTGCATCACCTTTTGGTGCGGATGCGATGCAGTTTTGAGCCGTACAAAATGTACGGCTCAAATTACACTGCACAGACATCGCATGTGATGCGCACAGGAATGCGGTGCAATTCTTGTGCGAATCGCATGCAGTGTCCCGCACCGCAAAAGTGTCAACCCAGGCTCGATTTTTTTTTACTTGTTTTTTTTATTATTATTATATAGGATTTATATAGCACCAACAGTTGGCGCAGCGCTTTAAACATGAGGGCAAACCGTACAGTTACAATACAATGCAATATAGGAAGAATCAGAGGGTCTGGCTCATTAGAGCTTACAATCTAGGGATGTCAAACTCGATTTCATTGTCGGCCGCATCAGCATTATGATTGCCCTCAAAAGTGCCTTTGTATCTGTAAGATTAGATGTCCAGCACATCGCCTCCCCTTACATTAGATGTCAAGAGCCACCCCACCATCAGAAATTGAGTCCCCCCCACTCTCCCTTACATCACAGTGCACCCCCTTTCCTTATGCTGCTGCTGGGAAGAAGCTGGATGCAGTGCTTAAAAGCAGAAAGTGAGGGTCAGGAGGAGGACCAGAGGAGGGCTGGAGTTGCGAGGGCCACATGAAATGGCCGGGATGGCCGGATTCGGCCCGTGGGCCTTGTGTTTGACACCTATGAGTTCATCCAACATGCCTCTTTTGCTTTCTGCCTACATTAGATTCTTGGGGAAAGGATTACTGACGGATCGGGATCACCAGCACTGGCACAAGCAGAGACGACTGATGGATCCTGCCTTCAGCCGAACGTAAGTAAATCCTCTCCAGTCAGATTACATACAGGAGCGTCGCAAAAAATTAGAATATCAAAAAGGTCATTTATTTCAGTAATTCAATTCAAAAAGTGAATCTCCTATATTTTTATATAGATGCTTTACACACAGTGATGCATTTCTTTCTTTTAATTAATGATTATTGTTTGCAGCTAGTGAAAACACAAAATTCAGTATATCAGAATATTACACAAGACCAATTAAAATAAGGATTTTTAATACAGAAATGTTGGCTTAGTGAAAGTATGTCTATGTACAGTATAGTATGCACTCAATACTTGGTTGGGGCTCCTTTTGTATGAATTATTGCATTAATGTGGTGTGGCATGCAGTGTTGCCAACCTACCAGATTGAAATTTACTGGCACAGCCACGTTTTTACTGTCAGTTTACAAAACTACATCTTTAAGCGCAAATTTCAGTATTTAGGCTACAAACAAGTTTTTGTCACCCATGTCCAACTGGAGCGATTTCCCCTTCACTTCTGTTCAATATCCACCACAGAAAGTGAGGGGAAATCCCTGGTAGCTACTAGGATCACCAGAATTTATGTTCCCAATTCTAAAGACCTCCTGCCACCATCACCCCCCACTATCGCCTCCTGCCACCATCACCCACTACAACCATCGTCTCCCCCTGCCACCATCAGACATCACCCCCTGCCACCATCAGTCTCCCCCCTGCGGTCTGCCTGTCTCAGGCTCTCACTGAGACTGTGAGTGCACTCTCCACCAGGTTCAGTTAGCCTCAGCCAGGCAGGAGTCCGTTGCACCAGTCCCGTCCAAGTCCACACAGCGACCAAGTCCCACACGCGCCAGCATCTGCTCTGTCCACTCCACCACGAGGCTCGTCAATCTGCCCACTCAGACCCTGCCTGACACATCATTGGTTGCGCAGCGGGTGGGCTGGCCTTAGCAGAGGCAGCAAGAAGGCTTGGTTTGGGAGGATCGTATGTTCTCACCGAATTCCGGAACTGCGCATGTGCAGTTCTGTCACGAGTCGGTCGCCACCATTTTTACTGCCACATTTCTCCTGCTACAGGAAAAAAGTGGCCTTTTTTTTACGGACTGCTCGTAAATCTACGGCCGGTTGGCAACACTGGTGGCATGGAGGAGATCAGCCTGTGGCACTGCTGAGGTGTTATGGAAGACCAGGTTGCTTTGATAGCAGCATTCGGCTCATCTGCATTGTTAAGTCTGGTGTCTCTCATCTTCATATTGACAATACCCCAGAGGTTCTCTATGGGGTTTAGGTCAGGTGAGTTTGCTGGCCAATCAAACACAGTGATAACATGATCATGTGACCAGGTATTGGTACTTTTGGCAAGTGGGCAGGTGCCAAGTCCTGCTGGAAAATGAAATCGGCATCTCCATGAAGTGGTCTAGAATTTCCTGGTAGAGCTGCGTTGACTTTTTTTTAGCAAGGACCTTTTGTGACTGACCCTCCTTGTGCAGGGTGTCAATGACTTTCTTTTGGACAACTGTTGAGTCGACAGTCTCCTCCATGATTGTGTAACCTACTGAACCAGATTTTAGCCTGAATTTTTGGGCTGAATTCCGACCTGAAACAGACCAAAAGACGCACAGGACCCCTGTGCAAATTCACATCAGGGATACGTGAACCGGCTCCATGGAGAGTGGCCACAATCTCCTACCAATGCGAATTGGATGCATGGAAGGTTCACATCTCCACTCTAATTTACTTGAAGCCAAACGTTCTGGAGCTTTTTTTTTGTATCTTGAATCGGGCAGATTTGGACTTTTTTTTTTTTTTTAATTCCAATAGACATTTTTTTGCTCGAATGTAAAATATAAAATCGTAAAAATATATGAATGAATAAATGTAAAATACACAAATAACTAAAAAATCATAAATAAAATAAATTTATAATACATAAATAATAACCCATAACCTTAAAAAATATTTAATAATAATATAATAAACACCCAAACCCGAAAAAAAAAAAAAAAACAGAAAAATATTTAATTATTTTGTGTTAGGGTTCAAGGTGTTTTATTATTATTATATTTATTTATTTGTTAAGGGTTAGGGGTTAATTTATTATTACTTAGTATTCATTTATTTATGATATAGTAGTAGTAGTAGCTAATCTAACGATAATAATATTAAATGAATAATAAAAAAAGCTGAAATACATAGCAACAGATAATAGTTTTCTCTATTGGCTAATAATAAAATTCACAAGTCGCACATAAAAATGTGCCAAGATCGTGCATAAAACGCTCAAAGATGCTACACTCAGGTGTGAATGCAGCCTAACAGGTGATCTTGTTTTTTTTGTTTTTTTATTCCCTGCAGGGCAAGATCAATTAGTAAAAGCAGAACATAATACACACAGTAAACATTGTTAGGCGCACATTTATCCCCTTGATCACCCTTAAATGTTAACTCCTTCCCAGCCAGTGTCAATAGTACTGTACACTGTTACTGTACTAATCACTGTATTAGTGTCACTATTGATGTCAGTGTTCTCCCCCAGCCAGCATCAGCTAGCGTCACATTGCCGCTATATTATCACAGTCCCACTATAAGTCGCTGTTCATGTCTTTACTTGTGTTAAAAAAAAAAAAAAAAAAGTTCCAGTGTTTATACCAGACTCTATAAATTTCATGCAAACCAAATAATATACACTTATTCTGATTTTTTTTTTTTACCAAATACATGTAGCAGAATGCATTTTGAGCCAAATGAAGATTTTTTTTTATATATATATATACATAATTTACTGTATTTGATACATGGGACTAGGTGTCCTGCAGTTATGGTTTACATCTACTTTGAACAATGGTAGGATTTTGAGCTTAGAAAGCAGAGTTGATGTTGAGCCTTTATTGCAGGTTCCTAATGGGTTTAATGGGAATGTTCAATGACAAAGCAGAGGAGTTGGTGGAAAAGCTGTCAGGGATGGCGGACGGAAAAACAGAAGTTAAAATGCACGATATGTTCAGTAAGGTGACGTTGGATGTCATTGCCAAGGTAAGCTACCTCCACCCTAGTGGTGGAACAGAGGAATGGCGTTAGGGGCATGGGAGTCAGGCTCCCGCCCCTCCATATGAAATTGTAACCTAATGCATTGGATGTCAATATGTTTATATTGTCCATGCGTATATTTGGCAGGTTGCATTTGACTTGGATCTGAATACCATACAAGACAACCAGACGCCGTTCCCACGAGCCATCCTCATGGCCATGAAAGGAATGGTTGAGATGAGAAATCCCCTTGTTCGTGTGAGTGTTGGCAAAATACAAACTGAGAAAGACAAAACTTTTCATTTTTTGTTTAAAGATGGATGCTTGTAGAATAAACACAGTCTAGGCCATCTT
This sequence comes from Rana kukunoris, assembly GCA_029574335.1. Taxonomy (NCBI): domain Eukaryota; kingdom Metazoa; phylum Chordata; class Amphibia; order Anura; family Ranidae; genus Rana; species Rana kukunoris. Next base: position 166,310,526 of record CM056059.1, read on the forward strand.
TATGTAGAGCAACAATTCTTTTTTTTATAGATCCTTAGCCATTTTGAACTTCCAGTGATTAGTATGAAAGAGTGAGAGCGATAACACCAAATTTAACACACCTGCTCCCCATTTACATCTGAGACCTTGTAACACTAACGAGTCACATGACACTGGGGAAGGAAAATGGCTTATTGGGCCCGTTTTGGACATTTTGAGAGAGAGAGATTTTTTGCCTCATTTCTATTTTAAACTGAATGGGTTGTTTTACAAGTTGATTGTTTACAATCACTTTTGGCTGCCCTAACACATGTTAACAAGCAACAAAATGCACCTTCATGTCTACTGGCTGGGGCACCTCTGACCCCTGGGTGGAACCTTCTGTTTCTAGGCTCTTGGCTGGGGCTCCTTTGACCCCCTAGGTGAGACCTCCTGGCTGGGCCTTCTCTTACCCCTGGGTGAGTTCTTCTAGCTGCTGACTAGGGCTCCTATGACCCCTGGGTGAGGCCTCCTAGCTGGAGCTCCTATAACTTTTTGGTGAGACCACCTGTCTCTTGGCTCGTGGCTGGGGCTTCTCTGACCCATGGATGAGACCTCCCTGGCTGGGTCTTCTCTTATCCCTGGGTGAGACCTCCCTGGCTGGGTCTTCTTACCCCTGGGTGAGACCTCCCTGGCTGGGTCTTTTCTTACCCCTGGGTGAGACCTCCCTGGCTGGGTCTTCTCTGACCCCTGGATGAGACCTCCCTGGCTGGGTCTTCTCTTATCCCTGGGTGAGACCTCCCTGGCTGGGTCTTCTCTGACCCCTGGATGAGACCTCCCTGGCTGGGTCTTCTCTTACCCCTGGGTGAGACCTCCCTGGCTGGGTCTTCTCTTACGCCTGGGTGAGTTCTTCTAGCTGCTGACTAGGGCTCCTCTGACTCCTGGGTGACACCTCCTGTCTCTTGGCTGGGGTTCCGCTGACCCCTTGGTGACACCTTCTGTCTCTTGGTGGGACCTTCTGGCTCCTGGCTCCGGTCTTCGGGCTCATGGCTAGTGCTCCTCTGACTCCTGGGTGAGACCTCCTGGTGGGGCTCCTCTGAACTGGGGGAAAGGGGAGACCTCCTGTGACTCAGCCAGCTTTTGTGAAATTAGGAGGATATAATCTTGGAACTTTAAATTACTATATAAAAAGGTCCTTAATGAATTTGAAACACATCCATTTTAACCAAACTTGCCGTATTCTGTGATATATAACTATTTCATATGTAGCGCTACCTCCTCAGGAGCCGCTGATTAGATTTGGGATCGGCATATTTAAGTTACCTCTGTGTGTTGTCTAGGGGTGAAGGTGGTGAAGCAGAGCAGTAACTGAATGTCCAGGCTGATAGTTGGATTTTCAGATGCTTTATTCCTGGTCAAACACGACCAACATCAACTTGAGGTAGACAGGATAAGTTGATGAAAGAAAGAAGATGAACCTTGCAGCATCAGGCTTTGGATAAGGAAAGCAGTCCTGCCTTCAACAGTAGTATCTATCACGTCGCCACTCCAGCCAGAGTGGGTGAAGTGCCCCCGGACAGACCCCTCTCACTGGCCTGGCAGCCGAAGCCTCACTTTTAAGTTTTTGGGAAGGAACAAGTCTCTGCCACCGACTTGGCTCTAATTCAATTAGGATTTAAGATGGAAACCTCTCTCACAGGCCCAATGTTTGCAGAGTAGAGTTGTAGAGCAAGGCCTCCCAGTAGTTATTTTAGTAAAGGGTCACCAGCTGACAGTCTGAATGTGATCTGTCTGTTTCTGGCAACCAGATCCCCGATGGTTCGTTCGAGCCCTGTTGGATCACCTGCCTCCGGGTTCTCCTCACACCGACCCCCCCCCCCCATCCAACAGCACTCAGCTTGGGATCGTCTCAGTAGAAGTGGGAACCCAGTAAGTCACTGGGGTTCCTGACAGCATCAGTTGCTCTGAGCCATGAAACCCAGAGTTTGTAGCTCCGCATAGTGTAGGCCCCAGCCAGGTAGGCCATAGTGGCAGCCTCGTGGCGTGGCACCCTGAAGGTAGGTGCCGCACCTGCGACCCGCTGCCGGTAGGAGACCCGGGTAGAAGACCCGGACAAAAAGGCGCTCGCATCAGATATACCCTCTCCCAGCATGCCCAGCGAAGGAAACACCCCTCTGATTGGCTGCTGAGGAAAGGCGGCTCTGTTCTGGAACCCCTCTGGCGCCATCTGCTGCCCAAGGATGGTAACATATCCTCAGGACAGAAAATGTGCAGCCCAGCCCGAAACACAAATTTAGGCAATTAACATGGATAAGAGCAGGGTAGCTTTCTCATCCCCCCACTAAATTTACAATAGCGCCCAACTGACAGTAGGGGGCGCTACACATATGATTGTGAGTGCTATCTACTGGCCATAACGTGGTATTTGTTTTTAAATACCCCAATCAGGAAAAGGAATACATTTTGGCCACTGGATGGTGCTTGTGGTCATACGAGATGGCTATATAATGCCAAATACACCACGTTTCATTGAGCTAAGCAGACGGTATATCGTATTCATTAAGAAAAGTTGACAAAGTGTAAAAAATGTGCGTGTCTGTGCTTTTAAACAAAGGTTCTTCCATCAAAACGGTCCATTGTCCGGGAGATTCGAGACTCTGTACTTCTTCTCCGTAAAACGGGAAAAGACTGTATTGAGAAGAGACAGAAGATGGTACAAGAGGGGGCAGAGGTTCCTGGAGATATACTGACACAGATCCTTAGAGGTGCTGGTAAGTGTTGTCATTATTCCCAGAAAATGTGCCGCCATATTCCATAGACAAGACAGATGTAGCCAATCATTTTCGGGTTCTTTACCTCACCATTGTCAAGCCTAAAGGCAATCTCATAACATCAATGTCAGGGGTCTCCAGACTTTCTAAACACAGGGCCAGCTTACTGTCTTTCAGACTTTAGGGGGGCTGGACTGTGGGCAGTTAGAGTAGAAAATGACATCAGTGGAAGTAAACCATGCCCCATCATTGATATTAGGGGAAAGAATAGCGCCCCTTCACAGATGCCAGTGGGAGGAATAGTACCCCATCTTTGGTGTTGGTGGGGGAAAAAGTGCCCCGTTGCTGGAGTCACTAGGAGGAACATTTCCCTCTTGTTGGTGTCGGTGGGAAAAACAGTGCCCTGTCGTTTCAGTGGAAGAAATGGTGCCCCATCCTTTGTGTCAATGGAAGAAATAGTGCTCCATCATTGGTATCAATAGGAGGGATAGTGCTCCATTGTTGGTGTCAGTGGAAGGAATAGTGCCCTATCGTTTGTGTCAGTAGGAGGATCAGTGCCGATCATTGTTGGTGAGTGGGAGGAATAAGGAATATTGCCTCATTTTGGTGTCAGCGGTGAGGAATTATGCCTCATTGTTAGTGTCAGTGGAAGAAATAGGGAGCTATCGTTGTCAGTGGAAGGAATAGTGCTCCATTGTTGGTGTTAGTGGCAGGAATAGTACCCCATTTTCGGTGTCAGTGGGAGGAATAGTGCCCCAATGTTGACAGATTTGTGTCAGGGCAGTGGGCGGTGTCAATAGTTCTTATTTTTTTTTCTATTTTACTTTTGTTTTTTTGGGGAGCCCTGTTAGGGGGCTTTGGTGAAATATCAGGTATCTAAACAGGGGAAATCTGCACCACACGGAGTGATTAGGATGTGCTCAGGCACACCTGGAACACCATGTGAGCACGCCTATTAGTACTCCATTGTTGGTGTCAACTATATAGTGCCCCTATATTGGTGTCAGTGGGAGTAATGGTGCCTCAAGGGCCATATAAAAGGCCGCAGTTTGGAGACCACTAATCTTTCATTGGCGCAAACAATTAGCGTTAGCCTGTAAGAGCTCCAAAAATAGAAAATGCATCATTGTACTCGGGGTAATCTTCCTGTTTTTTCTCTTTTGCAGCTCTAGAAGATGAGTGTGACATCGAGGTCATGATAGACAATTTTGTGACATTCTTCATTGCTGGTGTGTATCTAGTGCAAATTTCCAATGTACCTTCAAGTTTTATTCTTGATGTCCTGCAATGCTCTAGTCCTGAAAAGAACTCTTTTATAGACTTATACTTCTGACTAAAGTTGGCCATAGTAGAATTTCATTCAAAATGTTCTATTTATAAACATTTGTTTGGTTTTCTATCATTTAGTGAGTAAAAAAAAAAAAAAAAATCCCTATTAATCATCCAAAAGGCAATCAGATATTCCCTTGTAATAAGAACCACATTGATATAAACTAATATTGACTCATTGGCTAGTCCAGGTTAAACAACCCATGAGTGGGTCAAACTTTAAACCCTTACATTTACCCAGCAAAGTGACTGACCTCAGTGATACACTGAGATGTAACAAATCCTCCTACATAGGTTGTACCTGTTTATCTGCAGGCATCTCTCCTCTACAGCCATTTAAAGTGCAGATTTTTTTGCAGGATCTCTCAGCTCTGAAAAGCAGAGGGTGGAGAGTGGAAATGACATCAGTGAGGAGGGCTGATTGGTGAGAAGGAACACCACAAATCCACCGCAGAGACCACTTTTATCGGCCAGCTGAAGAGGATGATACCGAGGTTATGGCAGCTATCTGCTGCCTTAACAACGATATTCCTCTTCAAAGTACCGCAATATAATGACGGCGGCTGGCCGGAAGTGGTTAAGGATGGAAAAAGATCTGGGGGTCCTAGTAGAAGGCAGACTGAGCAATAGCGGGCAATGCCAAGCTACAACAATCAAAGCCAGAAGACTATTGTATGGAAAAAAGGAAATAAATTCTAGAGATAAAATGATTATCCTGCCACTTTATAAATCTCTGGTCTGGCCACATCTGGAGTATACCATCCAGTTCTGGTCACCAATCCTCAGGAGGGACGTGGTGGAGCTGAAGAGCGTCCAGAGAAGGGCAACTAAATTGGTAGGCGGATTGGAAGACCTCAATTACAAGGAACAACTGCAAGCAATGAATTTGTTCTCCCTGGAGAAGAAACGCTTGAGAGGAGATATGATGGCGATGGAACAAAACTTTTCTGTTTGAGGGAGTGTAAGAAGACACAATGAGATTGGAGGAGAAGAGGTTTAACCTAAAGCTGTGCACGGGATTCTTCACTGTCAGGGCCATAAGGATGTGGAACTCTCTTCCACAATTGGTGTCAGCAGGGAGTGTTGATATTTTTAAATGACTCTTGGACGTGAATCTTGGTGAACACAACATACAGGGATATGAGAAATGATTATCGACATTCACACATACACCTACACAGGTTGAACTGGATGGACTATTGTCTTTATTTAATCTTACCTACTATGAAACTATGTGTAGACCTACCCCCATAGGAGCTGCCGGCTGGTTTTGGGCCTGCACGTTACCTCAATACTTGTCGTCTAGTGGAAGAAAGTCTGAAATAATTCCACACAAGACGTAAAACCTCCAACTGTCAGGTTTTATTCTTTTTGCTTGAACTTGTGGAGAAGGTAGAAGGGTGAAGGGGAAGGGAAGGTTCAGGTACACGGTACAGATCACTGGGGAAGACTCCTTAACTCCAAATTCATTCACCACTCCCTCCTGAGTGGGTATTGCTCACCTGGATAGACCCCTCTCACCTGGCCTAGCAGCCGGAATGATGCACGAACCAGTTCCCTAACAGTCTCTGCCACAGACTGATCGAGAACAAATTGAATAGTCGGGAATCCTCTGCCACAGGATGTAATACCCGAACTTCCAGCCGTACAGTTAAAGAGCCTTTAAGCCGACCCGGTGAACTGTAGGACAACTTAAATTGTGGATTCCTCCTTAAAGGGTCACTAAAGGAAAACATTTTTTTGCTGAAATGACTGTATAGAGACATAAAAGTTAACTGATTCCTTTTCAAAATGATTAAAAATAGATAAAAATCAATCATATAATGTGCCTGCAGGTTAGTTTCACTTCTGAACTGGCTTCATGTTTCTGTAAAGTAGAAATAGACACACAGAACAAAAACAAACAAATCCAGGGCAGTGTTTTGTTTTTAAAATGAATCTGATTGGTTCTGGGAAGTTTTAGAAGCACAGTAATGACAGCTTAGACCACCGTTAGAAAGCTCCCAGCACTGTGGTTATAAGGAAACAGACAAGCAGGAAATGTGGAGATCAGAGCAGGATTACAGCAACTTCAAAGCAAAAACGCACAATAAGGACATGCAACCAGTACTGCAGTAAGGTAAAGGAAGCTATTTAGCAAAAAAAAAAATTCCTTTAGTGATCCTTTAATAAAGTCGCCAGGCCTATCCTGAGACATAAGCCTTCCACTTGGTCTCCTCCAGGGCAGGTCACCCCCCGGTTTCCTTCATTAAGTGCAGCTTCCTTAATTTAGATCAGTGTTTCTCAATTCCAGTCCTCAAGGCGCCCCAATTGATCAGTTTCACTGCCTTAGTAAATTACCACAGCCTTTTCATCTGAGGGAAATCCTGAAAACATGACCTGTTGGGGTGCCTTGAGGACTGGAGTTGAGAAACACTGATTTAGATGGACAGCTCAGGATCCCTCTTGATTCGTAGGCCCCAGCCAGCATAACTGGGCCTACTAGCAGAGATGCAGCCTCGGGCCAACGTGGTCCTGGGGCTAGAAATCGCACAACAAATCCCTCGCGCCAGGAGGGCCACGAGGCAAAGTCCCCAAAAAATGGCGTCTGCCCCTAAGTATCCCTTCCCTGCATGCAGAGCGGGGCACTACTCCCACTGGGCTGTTCCAGAGAAAAGACGCTCAATGACCTATGGCTTACCCAGGTTCCAACACTGACCTGTGGGGGTATCGCCACCTACAGGCAACAGTGGGAAAATGCTATCAGGCACAGCCACTGCCAGGACAGAGGCTAATTTAGAATTAATTCTATTGTCTGAGCCACTTTATCGGCTCAGACACCCACTAAATTTAATATAGTGCCCAGTCATTTGGGAGCAAAGCGCTACATATGAAATTATAGGAGGTCTGGCAAAGCAAAGTAGTGTAACAATGGATCATCCAATTGAAGGGTGTCGGCGGTAGACGTGCACTGCCGAAAAATGTGTTAGTTTTCGTTTCACTTTTTCTTTTTCGGGTCGTTTTGTTCTGTTTGTAAATTCAAAAATTCGCAAATTTGAAAATCCAAAAATTCTAAATAAGAACTACTATAAATATAGGTATTGGAATTTCCTTTCAAATTTGGCTGCTAGTGGACGTAATGAATACAAATGTATCTGATGTTATGAAATAACGAATGCTGTATCTAAACAAATGGATTAAATTATTATTATGAATAATTTATTATTAATTTTGTTACATTCCATTTGTTTCGATACAGCATTTGTTATTTCTTAATAGCAAACGGACAAATTTGAAAGGAAATTACAATACCTATAATTTAATAGTTGGTAATAGATTCGGTTCACACGGGGCAGCACGACTTGCTAAGTGACTCGGCAAGGCGATCTGCTCACGACTTCAGAGGCGACTTGCAAAATGACTTCTGTATTGAAGTCAATGCAAGTTGCCTGACGAGTCGCGCCCGTGTGAACTGGCTCTTACGTTTTTTCTAATATTCAGAAAAAAACATTAAATGAATTTTTGTTAATTCGGATAATTTGAATTTGTTGAAATTCATAAAAAATAAATAAAAATTTCGGAACTAAACAAATTGCACAATTTTAGTCGGCGATACTCCACATCATACTGGGACTATGGAATTCTCATCTTATAGATCTATAAGGCTCAATCAAGGAGACAGAAGCCTCCAATAGTGCGATAATGTTTAAAATGTATTGTTTAAAAGATGAAATGTGACTTACAAATGAAATTTCTTGTTAGCATGCAATAAAGCCAAACACATACACCGCTGGTGCTAGCTCCAGCTAGGCGAGGATAACGTCAGCTCCACCTTGCCCTGACGTACGTTTCGTCTAAACAGACATTAGCATGACTTTTTGACAACGTCCGTTCAGACGAAACATACGTTTCTCATGTTGCTTGGAAGAAAAATGAAAATGTCTATATGCTGTGGATGACAAACCCTTATTTTTCACTGCTTCAGTTTTTATTAATCTAATATATACTGGTAGATAAAACAAATTAAAAAAAAAATTGCATTTTACAGGGATGGAGACAACTGCTAATCAGTTGTCATTTGCGGTTCAATCATTGGCACAAAATCCGGACATCCTGAAAAAGTGAGTAGATGTGATTTCAATGCAGAGTTAAAGAACTGAAGAGTCCCTTTTTTTTTTTTTGTCTTTGAGAAAATCTTGCTTAACCACTTCAGCCCCGGACCATTTTGCTGGTCAATGACTGGGCTGCATTTTGCGATTCGGCACTGCGTCGCTTTAACTGACAATTACGTGGTCGTGCGATGTGGCTCCCAAACAAAATTGGTGTCCTTTTCTTCCCCCAAATAGAGCTTTCTTTTGGTGGTATTTGATCACCTCTGCGGTTTTTATTTTTTGTGCTATAACCAAAAATAGAGCGACAATTTTGAAAAAAATATGAATATTTTAAACTTTTTGCTGAAATTAATATCCCTCAAAAATATATAAAAAAAAGGAGCTGCGGTGGCTCAACGCGATCAGCTTTTTTTTTTTTTTTTTTTTATCGTTACTGCGACTTTATGGCGGACACTTCAGACACTTTTGACACATTTTTGGGACCATTGGCATTTTTATAGCGATCAGTGCTATAAAAATGCATTGATTACTGTAAAAATGGCACTGGCAGGGAAGGGGTTAACACTAGGGGGCAGGTAAGGGGTTAATAATGTTCCCAATAGTGTGTTCTAACTGAAGGGGGGGTGAGACTGACTAGGGGAAATGATAGATTTTCATACATTGTATAAACAGACAGTCATTTCTCCCCCTGACAGGACCAAACACACAGTAATGAACACACATGTAAACACACAGCTCCCGGTTCTCGCTCTGTAACGAGCGATCGTGGGTGCCTGGCGGTGATCGCGCCCGGCAGGCACACGCGTCGGCACCAGGGGCGAGCAGGGGGGCACGCGCCTCCGGTGGCACGCACACGCCCCTAATGGCTGGAATGCGAACTGACGTATAGCTACGTGATTTCGCGCAGCCGAGCCGACCTGCCACCCTATAACTACAGCGGCTGGTCGGCTAGTGGTTAAAGTGTTACTAAACCCAGAAGACTGCATTCACTATATCTGGTCTCCCACAGTACACTTAACATGGAAATGCAAGGTATGGAGGCAGGGCTGGTGCAAAGATTTTTTTAACACCAGGCAAAACCTAATTTTGCCGCCTCCTTGGACCCACCCCTGACTCCACCTCCTTTGCCCTGCCCATGTATACCCCACCTTTTTAGCTGGGACACAGATACAGTTCTCCGCCACCGCTTTGCCTCTGACACTATGTACAAATGGAGCACCAGCTGTCTGCTGATGCTGAGACTTGGTAGCTTGCTGCAGAGAGAAGAGAGTAGGAACATCCAGTGGTCGGGCCCCCTAGGCGACCGCCTAGTTTGCCTAGTGGTAACACCGGCCCTGTATGGAGGGATTCACTCACAACTATTGACCTCAGGAAAGGGCTGCACATAATATTTAATAAATGTAAGACTGTCGGAGACTGTATAGTTACTAGAGGGGATAGCAAGAAATTGCGGACATTCTACAGGTGGGGTTGGAGATATGCTTGTCTAGGCGACTTGAACGTGTTACCCGTGACTGCTAGAGATGACTGCCAAAACAGCCCTATTAAAAAATCAACAGTCCAGGAGCTGTATGGCAAGCATCAAAGGTCCACAGATTGGGCACCAGGCCCTTTGAGATTTTAAAGCGGAGCTCCAGCCGCAATTTTTTTTTTTTTTAAAGTCAGCAGCTACTAACAGTGTAGCTGCTGACTTTAAATAAGGACACTTACCTTGTCCTACTTGCCCGCACTGATGGGCCCCCCGATGCCGGTCCCACGATCGCTCCGGGTCCCGCGCCGCCATTCACACTATGGGAAACAGGCAGTGAAGCCGTACGGCTTCACTGCCCATTTCCTACTGCGCCTGCGTGAGTCTCACGCTGGCTTGTGAATGGGCGCGCTGCTCTCTGAGAACACACACAGTACCCAGAAAGCAGCGCGCCCCATTCACAAGGAGAAGGACAAGAAGAAAAGGCACCGCGGAGTGGAAGAGGCAGATTACGGACTTCCGCATAGCAACAGGTATTTCGGGTGAGTATTTTTTATTATTTTTTTAGTTTTTTTTTATTTAATTTTTTTAAACAACATGGGAAAATGTTGTTTTTCTGGGTGGAGCTCCGCTTTAATATTTAAGTACAACCAGTAAATCACTTTTTACTGATCCACAGGGCCCAGGCGGAGGTGGATGAAGTCATCGGTTCTAAGAGAGACATTGAGTACGAGGACCTTGGTAAACTCCAGTACCTATCTCAGGTAAGATACCATAGTACAACAGTGTGAAGATTTTAAGATGTCACCAGCACTTTATTTTCAAGATGCAGAGTAACATTTTAATGGATTTGTGTGTGTGTAATATATATATTGCCAACTAGGGCTATTTGTCACAGAGAATAGGTACAGGAACTTCCCCTTTGGCTCCATCTCCTACCCACATCTGAGGATATTTTCTTGGTTCCACCTCCAAGGATCTTTCCTTGGTTCTACCCCAAACCTACCTCCAATGATCTTCCCTTGGTTCCACCCCAAACCCACCTTAAAGAATCTTCCCTTGGTTCCACCCCAAACCCACCTCCAAGGATCTTCCCTTGGTTCCACCCCATACCCACCACCCAGTAGCTTCCCTTTTGAAGAATACACAAAATTATACCAAGTATCATATTGTGGTGCTAAATAATTTTGTATGGAATTTCTTAATAACAAGAAAAGCAATAAAATAGATCCCCCCCCAAGCAACAAACCACACCCTAGTAACAATAACCCCCCCCCCCCCCCCAGCAAAACTGGATCTCCTCGAACAACCATAGACCCCCCCAGCAACAAACCCACCCCAGGAATAATAGACCCCAGCCCAGAAGCAATAGATTCCCCACCCCCAGCAACAATAGACTCCCCTCAATGGTATTAGACCCCACCCCAGCAACAATATCCCCTAGCAAATTTGGATCCCCTCATACAATTCCCCAGCAACAATATACCTCATCTCAGCAACAATAGACCCCCACCCCAGCAATATTACACCCCCCCCCCCCCCCAGCGATAATATACAGTGCCTTGCGAAAGTATTCAGCCCCCTTAAACTTTGCGACCTTTTGCCACATTTCAGGCTTCAAACATAAAGATATAAAACTGTAATTTTTTGTGAAGAATCAACAAAAAGCGGGACACAATCATTAAGTGGAACAAATTTTATTGGCTATTTCAAACTTTGTTAACAAATAAACGGAAAAATTAGGCGTGCAAAAATATTCAGCCCCTTTACTTTCAGGGCAGCAAACTCTCTCCAGAAGTTCAGTGAGGATCTCTGAATGATCCAATGTTGACCTAAATGACTAATGATGATAAATAGAATCCACCTGTGTGTAATCAAGTTTCTGTATAAATGCACCTGCACTGTGATAGTCTCAGAGGTCCGTTTAAAGCGCAGAGAGCATCATGAAGAACAAGGAACACACCAGGCAGGTCCAAGATACTGTTGTGGAGAAGTTTAAAGCCGGATTTGGATACAAAAAGATTTCCCAAGCTTTAAAAACCCAAAGGAGCACTGTGCAAGCGATAATATTGAAATGGAAGGAGTATCAGACCACTGCAAATCTACGAAGACCTGGCCGTCCCTCTAAACTTTCAGCTCATACAAGGAGAAGACTGATCAGAGATGCAGCCAAGAGGCCCATGATCACTCTGGATGAACTGCAGAGATCTACAGCTGAGATGGGAGACTCTGTCCATAGGACAACAATCAGTCGTATACTGCACAAATCTGGCCTTTATTGAAGATTGGCAAGAAGAAAGCCATTTCTTAAAGATATCCATAAATAGTGTCGTTTAAAGTTTGCCACAAGCCACCTGGGGAGACACACCAAACATGTGGAAGAAGGTGCTCTGGTCAGATGAAACCAAAATCGAACTTTTTGGCAACAATGCAAAACGTTATGTTTGACGTAAAAGCAACACAGCTCATCACCCTGAACACACCATCCCCACTGTCAAACATGGTGGTGGCAGCATCATGGTTTGGGCCTGCTCAGCAGGGACAGGGAAGATGGTTAAAATTGATGGGAAGATGGATGGAGCCAAATACAGGACCATTCTGGAAGAAAACCTGATGGAGTCTGCAAAAGACCTGAGACTGGGACGGAGATTTGTCTTCCAACAAGACAATGATCCAAAACATAAAGCAAAATCCACAATGGAATGGTTCACAAATAAACATATCCAGGTGTTAGAATGGCCAAGTCAAAGTCCAGACCTGAATCCAATCGAGAATCTGTGGAAAGAACTGAAAACTGCTGTTCACAAACGCTCTCCATCCAACCTCACTGAGCTTGAGCTGTTTTGCAAGGAGGAATGGGCAAAAATTTCAGTCTCTCGAAGTGCAAAACTGATAGAGACATACCCCAAGCGACTTACAGCTGTAATCGCAGCAAAAGGTGGCGCTACAAAGTATTAACTTGAGGGGGCTGAATATTTTGCACGCCCAATTTTTCAGTTTTTCATTTGTTAAAGTTTGAAATATCCAATAAATTTTGTTCCACTTCATGATTGTGTCCCACTTGTTGTTGATTCTTCACAAAAAAATACAGTTTTATATCTTTATGTTTGAAGCCTGAAATGTGGCAAAAGGTCGCAAAGTTCAAGGGGGCCGAATACTTTCGCAAGGCACTGTATCCCTCCAGTAACAATAGACCTTTAGACCTCTAGAAACAATGAATCCCCCACAACTAAATACCATCCCAGCAACATATCTCCCAGCAGCCAGCAACAATAGACCGCTCCCTCAACAGTCTATCCCTCCAAGCGACAATTGCCCCCCCCCCCCCCCCAAGCAGTACAAGACCCCTGAGCAGCAATCTTTTTTCACCAACAGACCTCCTCAGCAACAATAGACCCTGACACTTACCTGTAGATGCAAGATGTGTGGTTGGGTTTACAACCACTTTAAGTTAGACTTCTTTTAAGCCGCCATAGATGGATCAAATTTCAGCTGAATCGGTATGAACCGGACAAATTTTGATACGTCTATAGGCAGGATAATTGTACTCAGATCGATCTAGCGATCAACTTCAGTACAACCAGCCTTCTAGGTTTTTTGTTTTGTTTTATGTGATCATTGTGTTCTGCTGGTGGGGAAAGCCTCCACACTGGTAGAGCACAATAGCGCTGAGGAAGGGATTTCCCCATCATCACAGACTGTGCTGATGGGAGGATCATGCACTTTTCTTTCTTTTTTAACCCGTGGTTGAAGGATAGAAAATGGTAATAAGACTCCTCTTCAAATTTTTCTGGCAGCTCTCAGGAGAACAACCGACACTGCCCATATAACACCAGAGTTGGTTGGTTACAGTTGTAACCAGTGGTTCATGTCCCTCTTTGGGGTAGGGTGACCAAACATTTCTGCTTTTCCAGGAACGGTCCCCAGATTGAGGACACTGTCCCCGGACCAAGTCTGTCCCCGATTTTGTCCCCGGATTGGATTTGAACAGGGGCTGGGGCAATTTCAAAGGCAGAATTAAAAAAAAATATTCTGAATTACACACCCCCGTTCCACTGCTTCTACTAGCTTAAGGGGGTGTATTTTTTTCCATTATCTGTGCCCCTTTCTGACAATCATGTTCTGGTCTGAGTGGAAGGAATATTTATTCATTTCTGCTCGCCTGTTCCTCTGCCTTGGCTCAAGTCCCGGCCACCCGCCTGCCTGCTCATCTCCTTGCCTTCCCTGCTGGAGTGATCTTCCTCTACTCCCCACCCAGTAGTAGCCGGGGCCTGGAGAGTAAGACTTGACAGGCTGTAAGGCAAGTGGCGGAGGCCATGGGCAGGAAGTCGCTGATTCCCGCCATTTCTGGTAAACAAAAAAAAATAAATGTCCCTGGATTTCATTTTAAAAATCTGGTCATCTTACTTTGGGGTGGTCTCCTACATGTTGGCCAGTCTGGGCTGGATCTCCTTTCTTGACGGTATATAAAGTGGGGATGGAGCTGCTGGTGTGGTGGTGTATGGGTACAGAGCAGAACCATGGAGAGCTCCAGTAGGTTGTAGCTAGGTAGCCACGTGTTTCCCCACAGTAGGCCCCAGCTTTGGGTCTGATTCAAGAGTTCTGTTAGAGTAGCCTATGATAAAGACTCAGGACCTGACCATCGGGGGCTAAAAATCTCTTATGCCATTATTTGGACCTTTTTGTAATATCAGTTTCCTTTTTAATAAAACATTAGGAAAAGCAAATTCCTTGACTGGACATTCCAATAATGGTTCCCTACAGTTTATAAGACCACTTGTGGGCTCATTTATGCAGGGGTAACAGGGTGAATTAAAGGGTCACTAAAGGAAAACATTTTTTTTTGCTGAAATGACTGTTTACAGGGTATAGAGACATAAAAGTTAACTGATTCCTTTTCAAAATGATTAAAAATAGATAAAAATCAATCATATAATGTGCCTGCAGGTTAGTTTTACTTTTGAACTGGCTTCATGTTTCTGCAAAGTAGAAATAGACACACAGAACAAAAACAAACAAATCCAAGGCAGTGTTTTGTTTTTAAAATGAATCTGATTGGTTCTGGGAAGTTTTAGACACACAGTAATGACAGCTTGAACCATCGTGAGAAAGCTCCCAGTATGGTGGTGATAAGGAAACAGACAAGCAGGAAGTGTGGAGAACAGAGCAGGATTACAGCAACTTCAAAGCAAAAACGAACAATAAGGACATGAAACCAGTACTGCAGTAAGGTAAAGGAAGCTATTTAGCTAAAAAAAAAAATCCTTTAGTGATCCTTTAAGTAGCTCTTGCCCATGGACAACTGATCAGAAGAACGCTTGGGTAGTAAGACCGAGTCAAGCTGGCTATTGGGTGGGATGGCTGCATAGCTCCCAACTGTCCCTGGTTTGGAGGGACTGTCCCTCTTTCCCTCTTTCCTCCTCATGTGTCCCTCATTTTGGTCTGATCTATATACAGGCATACCCCGCTTTAAGTACACTCACTTTACATACACTCGCGAGTAAGGACATACCCGCGAGTGTATGTAGAGTGCCTTACAAGTACTGTACAGACATTTTGCAGCCACAGTAGAAGGAGCTAAAGCTCAGAGAGCATAGCCCGTCCTGTTCCAGTGTGCCCCTGACACCCCCACTACAGCGCCTGACCCTCTACTACACCCTAGAAGTGAAAAAATATATTGTTTCACTTTAAGTACATTTTCGTTTTAACATACATGCTCTGGTCCCATTGTGTACTTAAAAGTGGGGTATGCCTGTAGTTGTGTATATAAAATTCACTTTTTATCTTTCAAAAAGTGTTTTCCAGCACTAAACCTTTCATCTGATTTCTAAATTGCTGCATTTGTAAATTCCAAAGCCAATATAAAGGAATAGTAGTGGTAAAAAAAATCACTTGTCCCTCATTCCCATCTGAAAAAGTTGGGAGGTATGTGGCTGCCCACATGGAGAAGATTCAGGGAGTTTTTAATGGAACAAGGTGTGGGATACTGGTGGCAAAAAACACCACTGGTGATGGTCTGCAAGTTACCCAATTTTAGGTGGGCTGTCTTTACTACCAATACCACTACGGAATCGTATCTGACTTCCAGGAGAACAGGTATCCATCCTGTTCAGATTTAATACGATTAAATCAATCTTGTGTGGCTGCCGGCTTCCATCTGTCTTTCTTTATAGAGTATGGCCCAGATTCACAAAGACTTACGCCGACGTATCTACTAATATGCCGTCATAAGTCCAAATGTGCGCCGTCGTATCTATGCGCTGATTCTTTAAATCATATACACCTGAATTTTGCCAAGATACGATTGACGTAAGTCTCCTACGCCGTCGTATCTTGGGTGCATGTTTATGCTGGACGCATTCGGCGTTCCCATTATAAATATGCAAATGAGCAAAATACGCCGATTCACGAACGTATGTACGCCCAATGCAGTAATCTACGCCGTTTACGTAAGGCGTTTTTACGCCGTTAAGATAAACCACCAAAAAGGTGGCACATCCCATGCAAAGGTATGGACGTCGAAACAGCCGTCGTTTTTACGTCGTTTACTAAGTCGTATGTGAATGGGGCTGTGACGTTCACGTCGTAGGCAGTGTTCGTCGTGTATCTTAGGCATTCTATTCGACGTGATTCTGAGCATGCGCACTGGGATACGTCCACGGATGGCGCATGCGCCCATCATTTGCATGGGGTCACGGTTCATTATAATACAACACGCCCACTGCCTTGCTACTTTGAATTACGCGTGCTTACGCCGGCCCATTTACGCTATGCTGCCGTAACTTAGGGAGTAAGTGCTTTGTGAATACAGCACTTGCCTCTCTAAGTTGCGGCGGCGTAGCGTATATTCGATACGCTACGCCCGCCTAACGATACGCCGCCCTACCTGAATCTGGCCCTATGTGTTCAAAGTCCCTCTTACATATACAAGCCACTGCTTTATTTATTTTAATTTTTAATTTTTTTTTTTTTAACAGGTGCTGAAAGAGACTCTGAGGTTGTACCCCAGCATAGCAGGAACATCCCGACAGACGTCGGAGGAAGTGGTGATCGAGGGAGTGAGGATTCCCAAAAATACATCTGTTCTGGTAAGGAATTCACTTTGCACCATGAGCTTTTCCTACCATCATTCACCCTTCCCAGGAGGCCTGGTCCTTTTTCGGGTCCTGCATAAAAGGACGGTCTAAAAGCTAACAAAATTTTCCTTTTAGAAAAACAAAAAACACTAATATTTGAACCATAATAATGAAGTTGCACCATTAGGCTCCATTTATCAGAGTGTTGGTAACTAGAATGCATGTATTGCTCTAAGTCAGGGGTCTCCAAACTTTCTAAACAAAGGGCTGGCTTACTGCCCTTCAAACTTTAGTGGGAGTAGAAAATTTCATGATTTCAGTGGAGGTAAACAGTGCCCCATCTTTGGTAATAGGGGGGATAGTGCCCCATCATTGGTTTCAGTGGGAGAAATGGTGCCCCATCATTGGTCTCAGTGGGAGGAATGGTTCCCTGCTGTTGGTGTCAATGGGAGGAATAGTGCCTAATCATTGGTGTCAATGGGAGATATAGTGCCTCATTGTTGGTGTTGGTGGGAGGAATAGTGCCTCATCAATGTCAGAAGGAGGAATAGTGACTCATTGTTAGTGTCAGTGGGCGATCTAGTGCCCTTTGGTTGGTGTCAGTGGGCGATTTATTGCCCCTGTGGTTGGTGTCAGTGGGCACAATAGTGCCCCTGTGGTTGGTGTCAGTGGGCGCAATAGTGCCCCTGTGGTTGGTGTCAGTGGGCGCAATAGTGCCCCTGTGGTTGGTGTCAGTAGGCGCAATAGTGCCCCTGTGGTTGGTGTCAGTGGGAGCAATAGTGCCCCTGTGGTTGGTCTCAGTGGGTGCAATAGTGCCCCGTGGTTGGTGTCAGTGGGTGCGATAGTGCCCTATGCTTGGTGTCAGTGGGCGATCTAGTGCCCCATGGTTGGTGTCAGCGGAAGGAAAAGAAAGGCAGGAACCATGCCCCACTGTTGCTGACAGTGGGGAGAATTATGCCCCAAAGGCCGGATAAAAGCAAACAAAGGGCCACATCCAGCCTCGGGGCCACAGTTTGGAGACCACTGCTTTAAGTAATCATAGCAGTGTGGGAGAATATGGTTGCCTTGGGCAAGTCAGTCTGTAGGTGCCAGATCAAACGTGTTGTCCAATGCCTAGGTCAGCAGGCTAGAGGGGGCAGCTACAAGCTTTAATGTAAACAAATGAGTTATTTTTAATATTGTTTGCTTCTTTGGTCCATTGTAAGCTGGGGATAGGTAGCGGGTACAAAAGCTCCCTGGGATGAGCAGGCACAGATACCAAAGTCCATAGGATAAGTGAACAACAGTGGGATTTTTATTGGTGCTATACAAAGTCTATTTACAGGTGCTGTACAGTGTGCAGAAAACAAAACAAACAAAAGTAGTTTAAACAAACACCTAGCCGTGTCTCGGCTCTAACTACACGATATGTAGGCCCTAACTACTAAGCTAAACAAGCCTACCGCTTGTTAGCTCAAAATACAAACTGCTCACCAGTCTTTTAACAACCTCCTTGCTCCTACAGATCCACACTATCTGTTTCCCAGGACAGAGCAATGGCTGTTAGCTCAGGTGAGCTTAAATTGGCCTGGGGGAGAGGGCCAACACCTGACCTGGATCAGGGATCAGAGATCCCTGAACGTGTAAGAGAGGAGCCTGGGAGAGGTATAAACCCCGAACTGGACTTTCCCAGGCTCTCTCTGGGACGCTCTGCTACACACCCTCCCCTCTTGTTTCAACCCCAGGGTTGGAACACCTGTAGCCCAACAGGAGTGAACACGGGACAGGGCATCTACATTACCCATCTCAACCCCTGGCCTGTGTTTTACCGAAAAGGAATAATCCTGGAGGGCCAAAAACCACCGGTTCACCCGCCTATTAGTCTCCTTCTTTTGGGCCATCCATTTCAGGGGAGCATGGTCAGTTATTAACTCAAACTGGCGCCCTAACAGGTAGTACCTGAGCGCGTCCACAGCCCACTTTATGGCTAAACATTCCTTTTCAATGACTGCATATTTTTTCTCATGATCATTGAGCTTTCTGCTTAGGTAGACCACAGGGTGTTCTTCCCCATTGTATACCTGTGATAGTACTGCCCCGATACCTACATCAGAGGCATCTGTCTGAACCAAAAAATCTTTGGAGAAATCGGGGGAGTATAGCACTGGCTGTGCACAAAGAGCCTTCTTCAGGACTTGGAAAGATTCTTCTGCTACTGGGGACCATTTTATCATTACGGAGTCTTTCCCTTTCGTCAGGTCTGTCAGTGGGGCAGCTATAGTGGCAAAATTTGGAATAAACCTTCTATAATATCCCGCAATGCCAAGAAAGGCCCTGACCTGCTTCTTGTTTGCAGGACGTGGCCACTCCTGGATGGCTTCTACTTTATTCACTTGGGGTTTAATAACTCCACGGCCAATAGTGTAGCCCAAATACTTGGCTTCCTCCAAACCAATGGCACATTTTTTGGGATTTGCCGTAAAACCTTCCTTGAAGAGGGAATCAAGGACAGCTTGGACACGGGGCAAGTGAGACTCCCAGTCAGTGCTATGCACCACTATGTCATCTAAATAAGCTGCAGCATACTGCTGGTGCGGTCTTAGGGTCCTGTCCATGGCCCTCTGAAAGGTTGCAGGGGCATTTTGCAACCCAAAAGGCATTTTCTTATACTGGAATGATCCCTCCGGGGTCACAAACGCAGTCTTTTCTTTGGCACTATTAGTCAGGGGTATTTGCCAATATCCTTTGGTCAAGTCCAAAGTGGTCAGATAACGGGCCTTGCCCAGTCGGTCTATAAGTTCATCTACCCTGGGCATCGGGTACGTGTCAAACTTTGTTACTGCATTGAGCTTTCTGAAGTCGTTACAAAACCTCCAAGTGCCATCCGGTTTTGGGACCAACACGATGGGGCTAGACCAGTCACTATTGGATTCCTCAATGACATCTAGTTCCAACATCCTTCTAACTTCATCACTGATGTCCTTTCTCCTCGCTTCAGGAATTCGGTATGGTTTGAGCTTGACACGGACCCCAGGTTCAGTAACAATATCATGCTGAACCGCTGAAGTCGTGCCAGGCAACTCTGAAAATTTCTCTCTATTCCTTATTAGGAACTCTCTAGCTTCCTGTTTTTGGGAATATGACAGGGTGTCTGGAATCGTGACCTCAGGGATCAGAGGGGATTCAGTACCCTTAGGCGTTACCGGTAGGGACCTCACAGTTAACGCCAGTCTATCCTTCCAGGGCTTTAACAGGTTCACGTGGTAAATCTGTTCGGGCTTCCTTTTACCTGGTTGATAGACCTTGTAATTGACTTCCCCAACTCTTTCAATTACTTCAAAGGGGCCCTGCCACTTAGCCAGGAACTTGCTCTCAACAGTGGGAACTAAAACGAGGACCCTGTCACCCGGTGAGAAAACACGGAGTTGGGCCCCCCGGTTGTATATTCTCTGTTGGGCTGCTTGAGCCTGTAGTAAATGTTCTTTCACCACTGGTATTACGGCTGCAATCCTGTCCTGCATTTGAGCGATATGCTCAATTACACTTTTGTGGGGTGTCTGTTCCCCCTCCCAAGTTTCCTTGGCTATGTCCAAGAGTCCCCGAGGGTGTCTCCCATAAAGCAACTCAAATGGAGAGTACCCTGTAGAGGACTGGGGAACCTCCCTGATAGCAAACATCAGGTACGGTATCAGGAAGTCCCAGTCTTTCCCATCTTTGTCAACAACCTTTTTTAACATGCCCTTTAACGTCTTATTGAAACGTTCCACCAAGCCATCCGTTTGCGGATGATACACAGAGGTTCGCAACTGCGTCACCTTAAATAACTTGCACAGCTCCCTAGTTATCCGTGACATAAATGGGGTACCCTGGTCTGTCAGGATTTCTTTAGGGATGCCCACCCGACTGAACACCATAAACAGCTCTTTGGCAATATTTTTAGCAGATGCGGCGCGTAAGGGAACGGCCTCAGGGTAACGGGTAGCGTAGTCCATAATCACGAGGATATGCTGATGACCACGGGCGGATTTGGGGAGGGGACCCACAAGGTCCATGGCAATCCTCTCGAAGGGCACTTCAATAATGGGCAAGGGCACTAAAGGACTTCGGAAGTGGGGCTGGGGGGCTGACATCTGACACACAGGACAGGATTGACAATAATTCTCAATATTTTTCTGTATCCCAGGCCAGTAAAACCTGCGCAACACTCTTTCAGTGGTTTTCTCAACCCCTAAATGGCCTCCTAGCAAGTGCCCATGGGCAAGTTCCAACACCACCCTTCTGTAAGGCTTGGGGACCACCAACTGTTCAGTAACTTCATCATTCTTTTTACATACACGATACAGTAAATCATCATTGCTGCTGAAATAAGGAAAACAGGGCCTATCCTCTGGTTCAACAGGTACATCATTAATCACCATTACATTTTCCCAGGCCCTGGCAAGGGTAGGGTCTTTTTTCTGCTCAGTACCAAAATTTTCCTTGTGCACATTAAGGTCAGTAAACTCCAACATAGGCTCCGAGTCGGCAGACGGCTGCCCGGCTCTACTGGTTGTGGGGACTTCCTCAGGCTCCTCCAGCTCTCCTGCCATAACCGAGAAAGGAAAACTCGGAGAGCCCTGAGATGAGTCCCCTGAACCCACAATATCGGAAGTAGCCAGGAGCTCTGGCTCTGCGACTGAGTCAGGTACTGCGACCGGGTCGGGACGATCCCACAGTTCCCAAAACTTAGGGAAGTCCCTACCAATGATGGCCTCGTGCACCAAGTGGGGCACAAGTCCGACCGCATGGGACACCGTACCTAAGCCAGTTTTAAACTGAACTGTGGCTATAGGATACTCCCGGGTATCCCCATGTACACAGATCACAGCAACTTTTTTAGCATGAAAATTCACAGTTTCAACCATCTCAGCTGTAACCAAAGTAACCAGACTTCCAGAGTCCAGTAAGGCCGTAATAGGCTTATCATTAACAGTCATGTGACACATGTGTTTCCCCACATTTGGCGCTGCAGCGCATGAAACAGCAGCAAACATAGACTGCCTTCTAATAGACAGATCACACTGCATTGGTTCATCAGTCAATGGACAGTTTGCTGCAACATGTCCCAGCTCTTGGCAACGAAAACACCTGATGTTTCCCCAAGTTGGTTTGCTGACAGGCAGTGGTTTCCCTTGCTTGGGACGCCAAACTTCAGTCCTGGCACCAAAAATCCTCCCCCCTATTTCCTTGCCATGCTTACCACCCACTTCCCCTGGAACAGTCTTACCGGTTGCCTGGGGAGACCGTGGCTTTGGGTGGAAAGTCCGTGCGGTTGTTGGGGTGGTGACCAGGTTCTCTGCAGCAAAGTATCTTTCGACGAGTTCCACCAGGTTATCTGCCGACTTGGGGTCCCCTTGACTCACCCACTTCTGCAGGGGAATTGGGAGTGACCTCAGGAATTGGTCCATGACCACACGCTCCACTATTTGTGGCGCAGACAGGGACTCAGGCTGTAGCCATTTTCGCACCAGGTGGATTAGGTCGAACATCTGCGATCTTGGGGGCCTCTCGATTTTGAAGAACCAGCTGTGGACCCGTTGGGCTCGAACGGCCAAGGTGACGCCGAGTCGCGCCAGAATTTCCTGCTTGACCTTTTCGTAGTCTTCTGCTTCTGCTGACTCCAGATCATAGTAGGCCTTCTGCGATTCACCAGAAAGTAAGGGGGCAATCAGTCCTGCCCACTTGGTTTTAGGCCAACATTCCCTCTCAGCGGTCCGTTCAAACGTTAACAGGAAGGCCTCTGGATCATCATCCGTAGTCATTTTAGACAGAAAGCGAGCCACATGGATGGCTGAAGGCTTGTCTCCCATATCCTTAATTTCCGCAGGTGCCCACTGTGCTAGCGTCTCTGCAACCTTAGTCAGGGTTTTCCTATCCACTTCTGCAGCAGTGGCAAGCTGTTCAAACAGCCTCTGCGATTGCTCCTGTACAGCACTAATCTGCCTCTGCGATTGCTCCTGTGCAGCACCAATCTGTTTGTACAGCGCCTTGGTTTGCTCCTGTGCGATAGCATTGGCTTGCTGCAATGCAGCGTTAGTTTGCTGTTGTGCAGCATTGGATAACATCATTTGTTTGAGGATTTCCTCCATGTTGTCACTTTAGGTACTGGCCTTTTAAAATAGTAACTTACTACTGCTGATCGCAGCCTCCACCATATGTAAGCTGGGGATAGGTAGCGGGTACAAAAGCTCCCTGGGATGAGCAGGCACAGATACCAAAGTCCATAGGATAAGTGAACAACAGTGGGATTTTTATTGGTGCTATACAAAGTCTATTTACAGGTGCTGTACAGTGTGCAGAAAACAAAACAAACAAAAGTAGTTTAAACAAACACCTAGCCGTGTCTCGGCTCTAACTACACGATATGTAGGCCCTAACTACTAAGCTAAACAAGCCTACCGCTTGTTAGCTCAAAATACAAACTGCTCACCAGTCTTTTAACAACCTCCTTGCTCCTACAGATCCACACTATCTGTTTCCCAGGACAGAGCAATGGCTGTTAGCTCAGGTGAGCTTAAATTGGCCTGGGGGAGAGGGCCAACACCTGACCTGGATCAGGGATCAGAGATCCCTGAACGTGTAAGAGAGGAGCCTGGGAGAGGTATAAACCCCGAACTGGACTTTCCCAGGCTCTCTCTGGGACGCTCTGCTACACCATCTTTGGACACTTGACAAAATTCAGCATAAGAACTATAGGGAAAGGGGGATGAGAGGAGCCAGAAGACTCATCAATAGTTAATGGAACCAGTTTTGCATTCTCTCATTTGGTGATTCTCTGCAGAATGAATGTCCATTGAAAAAAAAATCGTGTGAGTGGGGAAAATACCACAACATGGCCACTAGATGGAGCTGATAAGTAGACTTACTTTGTATACTGTACTACTCTGCGCCCTCTAGAGGCCAAAATGCGGTATTTTCCCCAGTCACTTAATTTTATTTAAAGAACACCCAATCTGCAAAGAATATAACGCAATAAGATTGCTTCCAGGGATGTTTGCAGCAGCTTCTTATTTGATTCCTATTTCTTACAGCTGAACACCTACATTACTGGGAGGATGGAGAAGTTTTTTCCGGATCCACTCACTTTTAACCCAGACAGATTCAGCCGTGGCTCTCCCAAGTAAGTTTTACTTACATCCAAAGTAAAGCATTGCACTGGGACAGTGGCGTAACTAGAACCTTTAAGGCCCCGGTGCAAGAAACCATGATGGGCGGACCCCCCTGACTGCCCTCTGAGCCCCTCAGGTTTTTTTTTTTTTTTTATTTTTTTAATTATTTTTCTTTCTTTTTTTCTTTTTTTATTTATTTATTTTTCCTAGGAGCCATGTTGGGGGGCTTTTGTGAAATCTCATCCCATAATCTCTATCTCTGCAGCCTCAGCTGCACAGAATGATTGGACAGGAATAGCCAGTTCATTCACAAACTGAAGCATAGTAAACACAGTTTACTATGTTTGTTATAAATGGACAGTCCAGTAATTAATTTATTTTTATTTTTTACGGATCTTCTTCCATTCAAAAAAGGAAGGGGCTGGTAAATGACAAACTTAACAGCCCCCCCCCCCTCCCCTCCATCCTGTCCGATTCCCCAGCAGCATCCGGTGGGAGAGGGGAGGAGGGTGGGAAAGACGCTGATTAGGAGGAGAGGTGGGGGCTGCT
Organism: Rana kukunoris; assembly: GCA_029574335.1. Lineage (NCBI taxonomy): Eukaryota > Metazoa > Chordata > Amphibia > Anura > Ranidae > Rana > Rana kukunoris. Next base: position 166,334,895 of record CM056059.1, read on the forward strand.
GCATGTAGAGGAACCGATCCCCCTCAATTTTTCCTCCTGGCCGCAGAAGGAAAATGGAGGGGAGTAGTTCCTCTATATGCATCTGCCGCCACCGCTCCTCCTAATGCAGGCATATGGTGGTCCCCTGCAGAATAGGGCCCGGTCTCATTTGCTATCCCTGCAACCCCTGTAGGTACGCTCAAGGGACAAAGGACTTGCCTGCCGCAGTGTAGTTTTTTCAGAAAATGCACAGTAATATTTAAAAGGGTGAGTCCTCCCAAAAGAGGAGCCTGGGGAAGTCGGCTTCTTGCTTCTTATATCCAAGGAAAGATGACGATGAGACACTGGGAGCAGATCGTTAACTTGCAAGAAGTATTCACTCGCAAAGTGGGGGGAGGAGGGAGCGGGGGGCTGAAAAACAGAGGCCACCCAGACTGAGAAGTCCATATGAAATAAAAAGAAAGAGTGCCAAAAATTCGTATTGAGAACCCAAACTCATCCTCTTGGGTTTGTTCAGATGCATGGCAGCCCTTGCCACCCTTGTGATCAGAAGCGTGGCAGCCCTTTCTTTTCAGAGGGTGGTTGACAGGCCACTGGGAGGCAATATGTCCAATTCTCCCCACTTGTTTTAATCGTCAAAAGGCTGAACCACTGTGCTTTAACCACATGCGCTGCGCATTGTTGCGTCACAGCCCCATTAACTTGAATGGTTTGCATTTGGTGGTGTTGCTGCCCATTGAGGATGACGGAAGGATTAATTATTTTTGTAGCCACAGAATTTGCACTGCCCTGAGCAGCTGCATTCTCTTGTTCAAGTTCGGAAAGTGGTAAAACCCTGGTGGGTGCGGCACACTGGTGCAGGATTTTAAGGGTTAAAATGGGAGATAAAATGCATCCATGCTGTCTGTGGGGGGGGGACCCTGAGCCTCGGTTCTGCTGCGGGTGTCAGTATTGCCCATACCCCAAAAACGGTTTGGAAAATGCAGTGTGATTGGCTCGGCTGAATCCAATGTGATCTGTGTGATCTGTTCCAGTGTGGGGAGGGGATACCTGTAGACATGTGCATTTCGTTTTGTTCCGAATAAATTTTTTCACCAAATTCATCAAATTTCATCAAATTCATTCATTTGGAAATATCCGAGTTAACGAAAACCTGTTTAACGATTTTTTTCTGAATATTCGTAAATGCGAAATTTGAAAATCTGAAAGTCTGAAACAATAACTAACTAATAATAACTTAACGAATAATAACTATTTAAATTATAGATATTGGAATTTTTTCTTTCAAATTTGGCTGTTGGTAAACGTAACTAATACAAATTATCTGAAATAACGAATGCCGCATCTAAACGAATGAAACATAACAAATTCATAATAATAAAAAAAAAAGCAATTAAAACTTTTTATTATGATTAATACAGTGAAACCTCGGATTGCGAGTAACGCGGTTTCGCAATACGAGTATTTTTTTTATTTTTTTTTTAAATCCTGACTTGGTTTGAGAGTGTTGTCTCGCGAAATGAGCAGGATTCAAGCCTCTGCGGTGTGCAGTACCGACCAGAGGTGGGGGCACCGGAGCCCTTCAGAAATTCTCGGAAACACCCGAGCCTTTCCGGGGATTTCCGAGATTAGCCGATCTGTCCCTGAGTATTTCTGAGGCTCTCCGACGACCTCCAGCTCCTAAATTCAAATTTCTTGCCGGTAAAAACTGTTCGGTTTCCTGGTGATTGTAAGTGAAGTAGCAGAATGACGCAACATTGGTATTGATCCATCTTTGTTTTTTTTTTCTACAGGCCGTATTTTACCTATTTCCCGTTCTCTCTTGGCCCCCGAAATTGTATTGGACAGGTGTTTGCACAGGTATGTGGATCATTTTAAATCTCGGCGTGTTTCCTCCCACTGACACCAATGATGGGGCGCGATTCCTCCCACTGACACCAATAATGGGGCGCTATTCCTCCCACTGACACCAATGATGGGGCGCTATTTCTCCCACTGACACCATTGATGGGGCACTATTCCTTCTACTGACACCAATAATGGGGCGCTATTCCTCCCACTGACACCATTGATGGGGCGCTATTTCTCCCACTGACACCAATGATGGGGCACTATTACATCCCATGATACCAACAATGGGGCAATATCCCCCCCACCAATACCAGTGATGTTGCATTACTTACTCCTATTGACACCAGGACATTTACTACTTACTTTGGCCCCACTCCAGCCCTCAAAGTCTAAAGGACAGTAAATTGGTCCTTTTTTGTTTTGGAAGTTTGGAGACTCCTAGGCTAGATGATGCCGAATATCTCCCAGCCAGTAAACGAGGCAGGTCCTATCTAACTTGTTGCAGCTTTTATTGCACACTGTGAGTAAGAAAGCCTCAAACTACCTGGCCCAGCGAGCCCCTGTATCACCCAGCGTCTTCCTTTCCACCAAAGGCTGTCAAGAACTCACTCACAGCTTCTAATGCATGCTGAGCCTCCATTAAATAATTGAAATCCAATTAATTTAAAGGGTTGTACCATGGCTAGTCAGGCTGGGTAGAAAAAGCCTACAGCCAAGAAATTAGATGGGCTCCATCTGACTTGCTGCAGCTTCTAATGCACATTGTGAGAAGCTCACAGTGTGCAATGAAATCAGAGTAAGAAATTGCAGTCCAGCAGAGGAGCCGGTACAATTGTGCAAGACTGAAGGAAAGGCCGGAGTTCCGATTTAATAAACCTTTTGCTTTTTCTGCCAATACGCAGGTGGAGGCCAGAGTCATAATGGCCAAATTGCTGCAGAGACTTGACGTTGAGCTTGTGGCGGGTCAGAGGCTTACCATTTTGGATGCAGGAACGCTCCGCCCCATGGACGGCGTCATGTGTCGTCTTAAACTTCGGGAGAAGCACTGAGAAGAATGCAGAAGAATCCATCCGGAGAAAACTTCATTCCTGATCATTGCGGTGACTTACTGAGAAGCGCTAGTCATGTTTTTTGTTACATGTAACTCTTTGTCGCGATATTTTGCTTCTGGAATCGGCATTGGATTCCTATAACTCAGGGAACTAAATTCAAATCTTTGTTCTTTTTTTTTATTATTATTTTTGGGCATAATTTTAAAGAAATTGCTTTATTTTTTAGATTTTTTATTTGTTGCTGCTTTTACTGTAAATAAGCCTTTCCAGACCAAAAATTACCATATTTTTCTATGGAAAATAATAAGCAGCTACAAGCCAGGGGGGCATAGTGCAATTAGTCAAAGCTGTACACCAGAGGATGATGAACTTGTAGGTTGGTAAAGTGGAGCTCCACCCAAAAGGGGAAGCCCCCCCTCCGCTGACACATTTGGTACCTTTTCGGGGGGAGCAGACAGGGCCGGGACAAGGGGTGGGCAGGAGGGAGGGCTGCCCTGGGCACTGTGGTATCAGGAGGGCACCAAAAGCAGATTTGGGGGTAGGGAATTTGTGTTGCATGGGTGAATTTGGGGGAGGGTGGTAGGGGGTAAGAATTGTTCTAGGAGGGAAAATTTGGGTAGGTGTGCTGGGAGCGGTAATTTGGGGTAAATTGTGTTGGAAGGGGATGGGCGAAGGATTTTTGCTAGGAGGGAGTGATTTGGGCGGGGGGGTTTGGGTTGTGCTAGAAAAGGCAATATGGTTCTGAGGAGGGATTTGTGCTAAGATCAGAAAACAAAATTTGGATTGTGGGGGTGGGATTTATGCTAGTAGGGACAATTGGGGGTATTTGCTAGGGCGAGGGGATTTGGAATGGGGGAGAGGTTTTGTGCTCAGAGGGGAAATTTGAGGGGTTGAAGACTTGTGCTGGGGGGGAGTTTTTTTTTTTTGGGGGGGGGGGTTATGTGCTGAGGGCATATGGGAAGAGAGAGGATTTGAGCTGGGGGTGGGGCAAACATTTTTGCCAGGAGATGGGATTTTGACAGGGGTGTGGATTTGTACTAGGAGGAAGGGGAGATTTATGCTCAGGGGGAGAATGCTGATTAGTGCTCAATTTTGTATTGGGAGGGGGGGATTTGTGCTGGCACATAATCATACATCTTCGGGGGGGCGGAATTTGGCATGATCGCACTGGGTTCCAGAGAACCTTATCCCGGCACTGGAAGCATGTACCTGTTTTTGACAGGTACCCCGCCCCTACTGCTAGGACACCTCGCTGCCAAAGTTTAGCCCCCTCCTCCTCCTTCCCCCTGCTGCCGGACCATTCACAAAGCGCAGCGTGAATGCGCAGTAGGGAACCGGCTGTGAAGCTCCAAAAATCAGCGGGTGCCAACTAGACATGTGCACTGCCGAAAAATATTGTTTTATTTATTTTTTGCTTTTTTTCGGAAATTCGAACATTCGGAAATCTAAATTTCCCATTTTATCAAAATTTCAGATTTTTACGAAAATTCGAGAATTGAAAATTGGAAATTCGAAAATCTGAAAAAAATTAAAAAAATCGAATTATTCAAAATAATAACAAACTAATAACTATTAATTTATAAGTATTGGAATTTCCTTTCAAATTTGGCGGTTAGTGAATGTAACGAATACAAATTACGAATTATCTGAAATAACGAATGCCGTATTTAAACAAATAGAACGTAACAAAATAATAATAATAATAATGTTTTATTATTTATTATTATTATTAGATCATTACGTTCCATTCGTTTACATACGGCATTCGTTAGTTCGGATAATTCGTAACTTCAGATACATTTGCATTCGTTACTTTCACTAACAGCCAAATTTGAAAGGAAATTCCAATAATTTATTAGTTAAAGGGTTAATAAAGGAAAATGTTTTTTTCTTTAAAATAACAAACATGTTATACTTATCTCCACTGTGCAGTTCGTTTTTCACAGAGTGTCTCCGATCCACGTCTTCTGGGGTCCCTCGGCGGCTGTCTCTGGTCCTCCCTGCAAGAACTGACCACAGTCATGCGGGAGAGCTCGCATGAAGATGAGTCCTTGTGGGCGGGCTCCCGTGATACAGCGAGCGGCCATACCCGCTCACTGTATCACTTGGCCCCGCCCATCTATGCACCGCATCACTGGATGTGATTGACAGTAGTGCCAGCCAATGGCTGCGCTGCTCTCAATCCATCCGCTCTAGCTAATCAGCGGCCAGGCTGAGGGGCGAAGAGGATCTCGGGACCGAGCGCGGGACTTTCGAGGGGCCAGGTAAGTAAAACGGGGGCTCGGGGGGCGGCATCATCTGATGTTTTTTCACCTTAATGCATAGATTGCATTAAGGTGAATTATTTTTTTCCTTTACAACTCCTTTAAGTTGTTATTTATTATTTCAAATTTACGAATTTCCAAATGTCAGAAATTTCGATATTCCAAAATTGGAATTTTCGAATTACCGGAAATTCTAAATTCTAAATTTCGGAAATTCTAAATTTCAGGAATTAAGGAATTAACTGATTTGTAAAAATGTTGTTAAACTAATTGCACACGTCTAGTGCCGAAATTGCGGGATCCCTGGACAGGTAAGTGTCCTTATATTAAACTTCAGCAGCTACAGTATTTGTTGCTGCTGTCGTTTCATTTTCTGGTGGGGGAGCTCCTCTTTAATGTGTTACTAAACCCAGGAGCTTGCAGTCACTATATCTGGCCTCCCACAGCACACAGAACACATACAATTCGTAAATATAAACTGCTAAATACCTTTTCTCATCAGCAGTCTTGTGACTTTTATCAGTGTCTGGTTAAAGCTTGTAGGAGGAGTTTTCATTCTCCTCTGACTGTCCTATTAGACTGCAGGACTCCGGACCCTCTGTCTGGACAGTGCTGATTGGCCCTGTGCTGATCACATGCACTCTCCCAAGAAAAAAATCTCTAGCAATACACACCAAACTGAGCATGTGCAGAGTGCCTCCAAGGCTCTGTACTATCAGGAGATGGATTGGGGACTGTGGAAGAAGGGGAGGATCAGAGAAGACAGGATCAAACAGCCTATTTACACAATGCAGTGGATTAACCCCTTAGGTTCCACAGTGAGTATAACCAGCATGCTTTACTGCATATACAGACTGATTTTACTGTTGTGGGTTTAGTAACACTTTAATCCAGCCATAAATGGATGAAATCTCGGCTGGTTCAGTAGGGACTGGCTGAGATTCGATCCATCTGTGGGCAGACTGGCTGTGCTAATGTCGATCCATTGATCAACTTCAGTACAACCAGCCTGTCAGATTTATTCTTTTCATGCAATCAATGATCAGCAGTGATCATTGTGTTCTACCGGCAGGGAAGGCTACCCACCAGCAGGAAACAGCGCAGCGGGAGGGCTTCCTCTATTAACACTAACTGTGAAGCAACGTCAAGCAATTTTCTTTTCTGGTGGAAGGAATGAACATTGCATAGTCTGTGGGCTGCTTTAATGTCTGACATTGCTTTGCACGAGGTTCCCCCATCAACCGCAGTTGACTACCAGTTTAAGATGCCCATTGACATGAATGGCCCAGATTCACAAAGCACTTACTCCGACGTAAGTGCAAATGTGCACCCGTAAGTGCAAATTTGCGCCGGCGTAACTGTGCGCCGGACCCACAAACCAATATACGCCTAAAAACTGGCCACCCTACGCTGACGTAGCTTACTTACCCCGGCGTATCGTGGGCGTACTTTTCGTCTGCATGCATGTTGCTGCTCCCATTGATTAGGCATTCAAACATGCAAATTAGGGAAATTCACGAACGTACGTGCGCCCGACATGCGCGTAAATTGTACATCTGGCGTAAAGTTACTCCCCATAGATGAGGCGCAACCCAGCAATAGACATGCAAAGGTCTGCCCCAGAGAACACAGGCCGGCGTATTGGGTGTACGTTACGTTCACGGCGTACGTGGTGATCCGGCGTAGCTTTGGCAGTTGTGCCGGCGTAGTTGTGAGCATGCGCATAAGAGTGCTGTTTCATGCGTCCACGTCACGGCGCATGTGCAGTTCGTGATATGCCGGGCGTAAAAAAATTGCACCATATTTGGACTATCATTTGCATTGGGTCAGGCCCACTTCCACCTACGCCGATATGCGCCTTCGAAAAAGCGCAGCGTTGGGAGCAATAGCTTGCTGAATACAGTGCATGCCTCTCGGCACTGCACCGGTGTGGCGTACGGCGTTTGCGCTACGGCGGTGTAATGTGCGCCCAACTCTCTGTGAATCTGGGCCAACGTGTTTTGACTTGTCATGTGACTATGATAAGTCGCAGCAGTGTGAACTGGGGCTTATAAGGGGCCATGCAACAGGAGTTAAGGGCCCCCCAGGGTCAGTGGGAGCCCAGAGGGAAGGGTCTCTGGCCTAAAAGGGAAGGACCTCGGGACCAGAGGAAAGGGGCCCCCCGGTGGTCAGGGGGGCCCTTTATAGTTTCTTGCACCGGGGTCCTAAAGGTTCTAGTTACACCTCCTGGGCTCAGGGCTGGACTGGGACAGAAATTTGGCCCTGGACTTCATCCAGACTGGCCCACTTTGACAGGTCTCTCCCATGGCGTCCAGACAACTCCTGCCCTCCCGGCCACCCAAGCCCCCTCACCCATCACTAGCCACTAGCCGTTCTACTTTATTCGAGTAGAACGGCTGATACTGGTACTCTGATAGGCAGTACCAGTGGGGAAGCTAGACATTATTTCACTCGGGGCAAAGAATCAGTTTGGTGCCCCCCCATGGGACAAGATTAGGCAGAAGGGAGAAACTCCCAGGCCATAGCTGTTGAGTCAGCTGTCTGTCCCCTCCCCCATGCTCCTCTGTCGTCCACCCTGCTCCTCTAGTCCTCCCCCTGCTTCTTTGTTCCCCCCAGGTGAGCGCTGCGGGGAGGGAGAGGAGGTGAGCTCTGTGGGAAGGGAGAGACAGAGGAGCGGAGGGGGCGGCGGTCCACTGTCACTGAAGCCGGCCCACTGAGCCATCGGCCCACCGGGAAACTCCCTGTAGTCCCAATGGCCAGTCCATCCCTGCCTGGGCTGAAGGTTTATATTTCCAAAAATAAATCCATAGACATGTATAAAAAAAAAAAGGAAAAAAAAGATGTTTCTTTAAATTGTGATGCGACACATCAGCAGATGGCGCTCTACATAGAGAACAAAGAACAGGATAAAGTCTTGTCTATTAGATTGTAAGCTCTTAGGAGCAGGGCCCTCCTACCCCTCTTCTAATGAATTGTATTGTTGATGTTCTGTCCCCCTTTATATTGTAAAGCGCTGTGCAAACTGTTGGCGCCATTTAAATTTTGTATAATAATAATAATCTAAAGTCTCAAGCTATTTTAAGCAAACTCATTAAAAGATATAAGCTGTAATTTGTGTTACAGATAGATTTTAAAAAAAAAAGTTGTTCTCCCTTTTTTATTTCTTTTTTTGTCTGCCTGTTTTTTATTATTATTATTTTTTTATTTTTTTTATTAACTATTTTAGTCCAAAAGAAAAATTAATAAAGCACAACACCAAGGGGTCTGTGTAAAAAATTGTCAATATGGGGATGTCATAAGCTTTCATACAGGCACCCCGAAAGCCTACCGTTTTTTTTGTAATATGATTATCTCCTATGATCATCAGCTCCATCAAGTGGCCATAATGCAGATTTTTTTTTTTTTTTTTTTTTTTTTAAGGCATTTCAGGAAAATGCTGCATTATGGCACTAGATGGAGCTCATCATGGGAGATGATCGTAATGATTACAGCTCTATAACTATAAATACATTATATGCCATATTATTTGGGTACAGCTTTGCAGGACCGCGGAAGCAGAGGCAGCTCTAGGCTTTGTGAAGCCTTAAGCAAAACTTAGACACGGGGGACCCACTCATGCCCATATTGGGTAAAAAAATTCAAGCAAAAAAAAAGGGCTGCAGAAAGATGCATGGATCTAGCGCACACAGTGATTAAGCAGAGGCAGATTAGGCGGCTGCGAGGCCCCTGTGAGTGCGAGGAATTAGGCGACTGCCTAATTTGCCATATTAACTACTTGGGACCCGGGCCATTGTTGAATGATGGCCACAAGGTGGCTCTACAGGGCCAAGAGGCCGTCATATGATGTCCTCGAGCCTCCGGCTGCTGGGTGGAGCGCCCTCGCGCTTGCGGCCCGCCGGGTCGCTCTGATGCCGCTGAGCGCATGGCTTGCGGTCGCGATGTCCGCTAGGTGCCCGCGATCGGCAGTCGCACAGCCAAGGATGTGGATCTCTGTCTGTGTAAACACAGAGATCCACATCCTGTCAGGGAGAGGAGACCGATGGTGTGTCCCTTGTACATAGGGACACCGATCGGTCACCTCCCCCAGTCAGTCCCCTTCCCCCCCACAGTAAAAAATCACCTAGCAAGGCACACATTTAACCCCTTGATTGCCCCCTAGTGTTAACCCCTTCCCTGCCAGGCACATTTATACAGTAATCAGTGTAGTTTTATAGCACTGTTCGCAGTATAAATGTGAATGGTCCCAAAAATGTGTCTGCCATTACTAGTAAAAGAAAAATATCATAATTCTATCTGCTATTTTGTAGGCGCTATTACTTTTTTTTTTTTTACCAAAAATATGTAGAAGAATACATATCGGCCTAAACTGAGAAAACATTTTTTTTTTTTTTAAACTGGGATATTTATTATAGCAAAAAGTTAAAAAATATTGTGTTTTTTTTTAAAATTTATTTTTATTCATTTATTTTTCAAAATTGTCGCTCTTTTTTTGTTTATAGCGCAAAAAAAAAAAAATTGCAGAGGTGATCAAATACCACCAAAAGAAAGCTCAATTTGTGGGAAATAAAGGACGTTAAAGCGTCACCTATGGGGATTTATAAGTAAAAATGTTTGGCGCCATTCCGCATGTGCGCAATTTTAAAGAGTGACATGTTGGGTATCTACTTACTCGATGTAACATCTTTGACATTATACAAAACAAAATAGGTTAACTTTACTGGTGTGTTTTTTCCCCCCAAAACGATTTTAAAAAGCACAGCACAAATACTGTGTGACATAAAAAGTTGCAACAAACACCATTTTATTCCCTAGGTCCTCTGCTAAAAAAATAAAAAAACGATATATAATGTTTGGGGATTCAGAGTCATTTTCTTGAAAAGAAATGATGATTTTTACATATAGGAGCGAAGTGTCAGTATTGGCCCGGATGGGAAGTGGTTAAAGTTACCAATATGCAAATTAGCTTCAAAGAATTTGTTGCAATAGATACAGACAGTTAGGCTAGGTTTCCACTATCGCGACCCCAAAGTCGCACGGTTTACAGTGCGACTATGCGATTTTTCATGCAATCTCATGCCACCGGTGAGAACCATGTGAGAACAAGTCGGACCGAAGTCGGGGGAAAAAAAGTAGTGCAAAAACCTTTTTTGGAGTCGCTTGCGAAGGCACCATTGAAATATATGGGTTTTGACTTGTCATGTGACTTCCGGTGTCAAGTTGCACAACAACTCGCAGTAGTGGAAACAGCGCCTAAGCCCCGTTCACATTTGAGCGATGTGTCATGCGTTTTGACAGGTCAAATCGAATGACAAGTCGCAGCCTATCACCGGCAATATCACAGTTGCAATTGGTGTGACGCTGACTTTGCGCCTCCGCACCAATTTTGCGAAAGTAGTTTCTGCAATACTTTTGGCGATTTTTGGGTTGCGACTTCAATAGGCATATGTGCATGAAGCCGCGCTGATGTCTTTCAAGTGACGCCTGAAATGCTGCTTTGTGATTTCAGATGAACTCGCACAAATTTCAAAGCCGCGTTCAATGTGAATGAGAGCGAATATGAAAAAAGTTATTCTATTGGACATTCCTTTAGAAATAAGCCCCTGGTGGTATTGGGAGGCCTTGTCATTGCATTGTCCACTGGGGGGCAGCAGAGAGCCAACTACTGTATATGAATAGGAGCAGCCTGAGCCCAGGTAAGGATTGCTGCCTCCTCCTCCCACACAGTGGGTGTCCCTGGGCCCATCAACCCTCCCCATTAGACAAACAGGGACAGGCATTCCTTTCCTAATTAACTCATTTACAGTAAAGGGACAGAGGTGAGAAGCTGGTCACAGCAGCACAATGAAAGGACACATCATTTTCCTTGGAGCCGCTCTCCTATTTATTGGCGTTTTTGTGAAACTTTCACCCCAAGGAAAAGGTTCCTATAATGACAAATACCTGTCCCTGCTGGGGTCCCCGCACAGCCCCGACCTGCGCAAGGAAATCGCCGAAAGGCACAGGGACTTAATGTTCTTCCATCAAATTTTACTGGGTCCCCAAAGGACAGGTCCCGAGGATGAGCCGCTGAGGATTCTGGGAGCTGAGCCACCGCCACGCGGGGCGCTAACGTGCCAAGACCTCTCTGATTTGTCAGGAATCGATTATATCGGGTCCGGCTTTACTAAACTGGTCCTGAGGGGGACTTTATTGAACGGCAAAGCTATTGCGATCAAGACGGTCCACGGCGAAGGGAACGACGTGAAAAACTGCGTGAAGGCGTACGGCGACCGCGTCGGCTGTCACCGGCTGGCTACGTACAAACTGCAGAAGGAGATCGTGCTGATGCAGATTCTGCGCCACCCCGGCGTCACCCAGGTATGGTGTCCTGATCAATATATTGGGGGGTAGAGAACAACGTCATTTTTTATTCCTTATGCCGCGTACACACGGTCGTTTTTCGGGTTGTAAAAAATGTAATTTTTAATGGTCTAGAAAAAACAAAGTTTTTTTCAACCCGATCATTAAAACGGCCTTGCCTACACACGATCGTGAAAAAAAATGCTCTAGCAAAGCGCGGTGACGTACAACACGTACGACGGCACAATAAAGGGGAAGTTCCATGAGTACGGTGCCACCCTTGGGGCTGCTTTAGCTGATTTTGTGTTAGTAAAAGACGATTTGCTTTTTTCTGTCTGTTACAGCGTGATGATTGTGCTATCTCCTCTACGAACGCTAGTTTTACCAGAACAAGCGCTTCCATCTCATAACTTGCTTCTGAGCATGCGCTTTTTTTTCACGTCGTTAAAGCACACACACGACCATTTTTTTCCAAGTTAAAAACGACAATGTTAAAAACGTCGTTAAAAATTAGAGCATGTTCGAAATTTTTAATGCCCATTTTTTACATCGTGAAAAAATACTCTGGAGCCCACACATGATCGTTTTTAATGACATTAAAAAAAACGCCATTTTTTACAACCCCCGAAAAACAGTCGTGTGTACACGCCATTAGTTATTTATTTTATTTTTGCTATACACACTATTAGATTTTCTGCAGATTTTTGTCTTCAGATTTACCAAAACCACGTAGTGCAAGGCCCGGGCTGATTGCCTACAAATTGAAACTCTTAAAGGGGGTGTAAAACTTTGCGTTTTTTCACCTTAATGCATCTTATGCATTAAGGTAAAAAAAAAATCCGATGCTTACAGGCCCCCCAGCCCCCTGTTTACTTACCTGAGCCCTCAAAAGTCCCACGTCGTCAACGCTCTGGCTTCTCGGCTCATTCATTGGATGATTGATAGCAGCGCAGCCATTGGCTCCCGTTGCTGTCAATCAAATCAATGACGTGGTGTGGCCGAGTGATACAGTCGGTGGCTATGGGCAAGTGCCCGCAAGCTAACCTGCGTGGGAGAGCGCTTCCCAAAACGGGGGTTAGCTCTTGCGGGGAGGAGCCGAGACAGCCGCCGAGGGACCCCAGAAGACGTGGAGCGAAACGAACTGCACGGTGGAGGCAAGTTTGTTGTTTTAAAAGAAAAAAACGGGAACCTTTACTAACCCTTTAAAGTTTGACCTTCATATTATATGGTTTTGGTAAATCTGAAGACAATCTGCAGAAAATCTAATAGTGTGTGGGTCTGAAGCTCCATACACACGATCCGAAAATCGTACGAGAAATGGCGCATTCAAATCGATCGTATGATAATCGGCTTGTTAGTACAGAGCTTTCAAGAGCCGATCAGGCGATGTATTGCATTTTCGTACGACAGCTGTACTGATTTATCAAAAATCGTATGATTTGGCATTGTACGGAAAAAAGATTCCATGCATGTTCGATAGAATAATATCGGATGAACGGTCGTTCCCCGCCACTCCAGTACCTTTTCAGTGTGTGTGTGTGTGTGTATTATGTGTGTATGTATACTGTGTGTGTATATTGTGTGTCTGAGTACTGTGTATGTATATACTGTATGTGTGTACTGTGTGGCCCCATAATCTATTGCCTGGGGGCCCCATAATCTCCCATTGCCTGGGGGCCCCATGAGTTGTCAGTCCGTCCCTGATTCTGGACTCCAGTGTCTCAAAATGTCACCCCGTCTTACTATATGTCTCCAGGTTCTCATTCATGTCTCTCCTCTCTCTTCAATGTATTTTCATACAGTATAGCGCCTACATGTGGGCTGTACAAGGGAAGACTATAGGGGGCAACAACACTACGAGGCAAAAGTGTCTCGCTCTTCTTTCCTTTATATTCTCTCTCTCTCTTTCTTTCTCTTTCTCTCTCTCTCTCTCTCTCTCTCTCTCTCTCTCTCTCTCTCTCTCTCTCTCTCTCTTCTCTCTCTCTTCCTCCTCTCTCTCTTTTCTCTCTCTTTTCTCTCTCTCTTCTCTCTCTTCTCTCTCTCTTCTCTCTCTCTTCTCTCTCTACACACGAGGGATATGTCCGCTGATCTTCTGAAAACTCCGATGGACCGACAGATTTCAAAGCAGACATCTTTGAAATCTATCCGGTGGGGATCTCGTGTCTGTATGGGCTAGCGGACAGATTTCTACACCCGACAGATTTTGCTTTGAAATCTATCTGGGGATCTGTCCGCCCGATGCGGTGACGTTGGTTCAACGTCACTTACCAGCAGACATGTCGGCCTTCCCACCGCCGCCTCGGATCCGCTCCGAATGGATCGGCGCACGCCGCCTCTTCTCGGAAGTCTCTTTTCTTTCTCTGGTCTCTCTCTGACTCGGCGGCGTCAACGTCTCTCTCGCCACGTCACCGCCCTTCCGGCGGCGGGGAATTCTCCGATGGTCTCTCTCGCCCTCTCTCTCTCTCTCTCAAACTCCCGATCGGACATCTCTCTGGAAATGGTCCGCGGACCGTCTTCTCTCTCTCTCTCTCTCTCTCTTCCCTGCCTTTCTTCTCTCTCTCTCTCTTCCTCCTCTCTCTCTTCTCTCTCCTCTCTCTCTCTCTCTCTCTTCTCTCTCTTTCTCTCTCTCTCTTCTTTTCTCTCTCTCTTCTATTCTCTCTCTCTCTCTCTCTTCTTTTCTCTCTCTTCTCTCTCCCCTGCCCTTCTTTATTTTCTCCCCCTCACTCTATCCTCTCTCTCTATCTCTCTTCTCCCTCTCTCCTCTCTTCTCTTCTCTGTCTCACTCTTCTCTTGTCTCTTTTCTTTCTCTTCTCTCTCTCTCTCTCTCTCTCTTCCCTGCCTTTCTTCTCTATTCTCTCTCGCCCCCTCTCCTCCTCTCTCTCTCCCTCTCCTCCCTCCTTCTCCTCTCTCTCTCCCCACCTCCTTCTCTCTCTCTCTCTCTCTCTCTCTCTCTCTCCCTCTGCCTTTCTTCTCTATTCTCTCTCGCCCCCTCTCCTCCTCTCTCTCTCCCTCTCCTCTCCTCTCTCCCTCCCTCTCCCCACCTCCTTCTCTCTCTCTCTCTCTCTTCCCTGCCTTTCTTCTCTATTCTCTCTCGCCCCCTCTCCTCCTCTCTCTCTCCCTCTCTCCACCTCCTTCTCTCTCTCTCTCTCACACTCCACACACACACACACCCTTCTCCCTCTCTCTCTTTCCTCTCTCTCTCTCCCCTCCCTCTCTCTCTCCTCCCCTCTCTCGCTCTCCCCCCTCTCTCTCTCGCTCTCCCTCTCTCTCCCGCCTCTCTCGCTCACCCACCTCTCTCGCTCTCCCCCCTCTCTCGCGCTCTCTTTCGCTCTCCCCCCTCTCTCACGCTCTCCCTACCCCCTTTCGCCCTCCCTCTCGCTCCCCCCCCCCTCTCTCTCTTCCTCTTCTCTGTTTTCTTGCCATCTCGTTTCACTTTTATCTCTTTTGTGACCTTTCTGCCAAAAGTGCATTTGTGAGGACAGGCACTGATGTTGGACGAGAAGGCCTGGCTTGCAGACTCTGCTCTAATTAATCTCTGTGCTTGCAAAGGCAGGCGTCCCAATACTTTTGACAATATAATGTATGTGAACGCTGAAGGGTCTTAGTGCGTTCCTTTGTTTTCAGAGGGCTCCATTGTGCTCAGAAGACGTCATCAAAATGCCACAGTCCATAAAAGTGGTAAACATAACAAGGAGATCATTAGGAACTTTGTAGCCGGCCATCCCTGCAATAATACTGTCACTTTCCTCAGTGTCCTCCATTCATGAGAAAAGCACTTTTAATTGGACGGAAAGGTGTCAGATGACCTCGGGTTGCCCCATTTGAAGGGACAGTTTGACGTGATCGCTGTCCCCCGAAGTGGGGGGTTGGGGCCCTTGTCTAAGCCTGACCTCCGCCAGGTCACTTCCTTAGGTAAACGCAGAGGCTGGGCCTTCCACATGTGCGACAAAACCCGCAGGGGAGGCCCGACGCCTCCGATGGATCAAATTCCAGACATTCAGCATCTGTCAGCCTTTCCAGATGTATGGCGGCTTTTTATGTCTTACTATTTCATGAAATTTAGAAGTTTGTTAAAACCTCTGTCCGGGTTTCAGGATTTAGACATGCGCAGAGCGAAAAAAAAAATCATTTTATTTTGAATCGTTATTTTCATTAATTTGCTGAATTTGTTTTGTTTATTTAAATTCAAATCGATTTTGAATTGCATTTAAATTAAATTCCAATCTAAATTGAATTTATTCTATTTACAATTCGAATTGTGCGATTTTGATAGATCCAAATCGCATGACAAGTCGCACCCTCTTGTCGGCAATGTAACTGTTCAAATCAGTGCAACGCCGACTTTGCGGTGCCGCCATAGGTGTGCGCAGCCTATGGCATTAGGGCAGGGGTCTCAAACTCAAATTATCTGGGGGCCACTGGAGGTATAAGCTGGGTGAGGCTGGGCCGCATCAAGTATTGGACCAAAATTTTAAAATGTACAACTGATGCAATCTTAATAATAGTTCTAAACATTAACGGTTGTAAAGAACAGAAGTTTCTCTTACTTCCTACTTCTTGTTGCCAGAGACCTGGCAGCGCTTCCTCCTACACAGCTCAGCAACATTTGGCTTGAGTGAGGAAGCAACTGACACCCTCAATATGGCTTGAAGATGCTTATCAGTAAGTTTGGCCCTGTACTTTGACTTATTAAAAATGTTTCTTTCAATACATTTTTTATATAAAAAAAACACACTAACATGCCAGACCTGCCCCATTACATGACCAGACTGTGCCCCATTACATGACCAGACTGTGCCCCATTACATGACCAGACTGTGCCCCATTACATGACCAGACTGTGCCCCATTACATGACCAGACTGTGTCCCATACATGACCAGACCTGTCCCATTACATGCCAGACCTGCCCCATTACATGCCAGACCTGCCCCATACATCCAGACCTGCCCCATTACATGCCAGACTGTGCCCCATTCACCAGACATGCCCCATTACATGACCAGACTGTTCCCATTACATGCCAGACCTGTCCCATTACATGCCAGACCTGCCCCATTACATGCCAGACCTGCCCCATTACATGATTGCCCCGTTACATGACCAGACTGTGCCCCGTTACATGACCAGACTGTGCCCCGTTACATGACCAGACTGTGCCCCACATGCCAGACCTGCCCCATTTGCCAGACCTGCCCCATTACATGCCAGACCTGCCCCATTACATCCAGACCTGCCCCATTACATCCAGAGCCCCATTACATGGGGCCCCATTACATCCAGCTGCCCCATTACATGACCAGACTGTGTCCCATTACATGCCAGACCTCATTACATGCCAGACCTGCCCCATTACATGACCAGACTGTGCCCCGTTACATGACCAGACTGTGCCCCGTTACATGACCAGACTGTGCCCCATTACATGCCAGACCTGCCCCATTACATGCCAGACCTGCCCCATTACATGCCAGACCTGCCCCATTACATCCAGACCTGCCCCATTACATCCAGACCTGCCCCATTACATGCCAGACTGTGCCCCATTACATCCAGACATGCCCCATTACATGACCAGACTGTGCCCCATTACCTCCAGACTGTGCCCCATTACCTCCAGACTGTGCCCCATTACCTCCAGACTGGCCCCATTACCTCCAGCTGTGCCCCATTACATCCAGACTGTGCCCTTACCTTACCAGAATCGCGGCTGTAGGATTTTTCAAAAGCCGCGCCTCCGACGCGTTTCTGTTCCGTGATAGGCGGAACATTCAGCTTCCCATGAGGCCTGTGTTCAGGCCGCCTACACGGAGGCCCTCTCGTCCGAGGACAGGACGAGAGGGCCCTGTGCGGAACCTGAACACAGTGCCTATGGGAAGCTGAATGTTCCGCCTACCGAACAGAAGACGCGTCGGAGGCGCGGCTTTTGAAAAATCCTACAGCCGCGATTCTGAAGTTTTTTTTCGCCCCATCCCAGGCTGCGGACTGCCCGCCCCCAAGCGGCCGCTTGGTCTGCCTGGTGGTTGCGCCGGCCCTGGCTGCAGGAAAGGGTACCGCGCTGCATGCGCTGCAAAGTAGGAGTATGACACTGTCCGGGGGAAGGGCTTGTCAGTGGGCCGCAAAATCTTGGTCTGCGGGCCGCAACTGGCCCGCGGGCCGGGAGTTTGAGACCCCTGCATTAGGGTGTGCACCTCCAAAGCTCATATACAGTATAGATATATATATTTATTCTATATATGGCAGTAGAGCAGTGGATGTTGTCAGTAGTTAATTTTTATATATTTGTTTATTATACTGTAACTTTTTCACTAGTTTATTTTATTTTACAATTTATTATTATTTTTTTTACAATTTTTTTTTTTTTTTGAGCCCCATTGGGGGCTTTGGTGACATATCATGGATTTAAACAGACCCCTGATGTCTTACTTTTGAGATAAAGGGACTGAGAACAGAGATTCTTCAGTCCATTTCTCTGCAGCCAAGCAGCAGGGGCAATCTGCACAGCATGATTAGGGTGTGCCCAGGCACACCTGGCACACCCTGTGCGCACGCCTATAGGTGCCGCACCGATTTTGAAAAAGTAGTTCCTGCACTGTTTTTGAGGATTTTAGGTGTGACCGCCCGTGCTATAGCAGAATGACGGCTACAGCGTGGAACCAACATTGCCGGGTGGCAGTCAATAGATGTCCTCCCCTTTGCATCCTCCCTGTGGGGAACTTGCGGCACTCTCAGTGATCAGCGATCCCGGCCCCTTACCACGTGATCAGCTGTCAGCCAATGACAGCTGATCACGTGATGTAAACAGAAGATCGGTAATCATTTTTTTTCCCTCCTCACGTTGAGAGCGCAAGGAGAAAAAAAAGTCGATCGCCGGCTTCTGTGAAAGGTACATAGGTCCCGAAGAGAGAGGTGCAGCCACCTCAACTGTGCCCACTAGTGCTGCTGCCAGTGCCCACCAGTGCATATCAGTGCCACCTATCAATGCCCACCAGTGGTGCCAATCAGTGCCACCTAGCAGCACTGCTATCACTGCCACCAATCAGGCCACCTATCAATGCCCCATCAGTGCACATCAGTGCGGCCTATCAGTGCCGCATATCAGTGCCACCTTTTCAGTGCCACCTATCAATGCCTCATCAGTGCCACCTATCAATGCCCTTCAGTTCCACCTATCAATGACTCATCAGTGCCACCTGTCCGTGCACATCAGTGCCGCCTATCAGTGCCACCTATAAATGCCCCATCAGTGCCACCTATCAGTGTCTATCAGTACCACCTATCAATGCCTTATCAGTTCCACCAATCAGCGCCACCCATCAATGCCCTTCAGTGCCACCTATCAGTGCCACTTTATCAGTGCCCTTCAGAGCAGCCTATTAGTGCTCCATCAGTGCAGCTTCATCAGCGTACATCAATGAAAGAGAAAAATTACCTGTTTGCAAAATTTTATAACAAAATATAACTGTTTTGGTGCTTTTTTTTCAAAATATTCAGTCTTTTTTCATTTTTTTAACAAAAAAAAAAAACGCAGAGTTGATCAAATGCCACCAAAAGAAAGCTCTATCTGTGGGGAAAAAAATGTCATATGGGCACAGCGTTGCACGACCGCGCAATTGTCATTCAAAGAGTGGCAGCGCTGAAAGCTGAAAATTGGTCTGAGCAGGAAGGGGGTTTAAGTGCCCGGTAAGCAAGTGGTTAAAGTCGGATTCGGTGTGAACCAGGGAGGCAGGACATTTTTTTTTTTACATTCCTTTAAAAGTGGCATTTGTGATGCCAAGCCTTTGTGCGTTCCACGGAGCGTGAAAAAAAAGTGAAGGTGTAAACCGGGCCTTATAGTGCACCGCAACACGTGCTGCGCAAAGACGCAACATGTTCTACTTTTCCTCAGTGCGCATGAACACTGCACTGATGAGGACAGAATGCGGATTTCTCATCCGTTGGGTCTTGTGCCGAGTGTAGCCCAACCAGTCCTTCTATGATCCAACCAGTCCTTCTGTGGTCCAACCAGTTCTTCCATGGTCCAACCAGTCCTTCCATGGTCCAACCAGTCCTTCCATGGTCCAACCAGTCCTTCCATGGTCCAACCAGTCCTTCTATGGTCCAGCCAGTCCTTCCATGGTCCAACCAGTCCTTCCATGGTCCAACCAGTCCTTCCATGGTCCAACCAGTCCTTCCATGGTCCAACCAGTCCTTCTATGGTCCAACTAATCCTTCTATGGTCCAGCCAGTCCTTCTATGGTCCAACTAATCCTTCTATGGTCCAGCCAGTCCTTCCATAGTCCAACCAGTCCTTCTATGGTCCAACTAATCCTTCTATGGTCCAGCCAGTCCTTCTATGGTCCAACTAATCCTTCTATGGTCCAGCCAGTCCTTCCATGGTCCAACCAGTCCTTCCATGGTCCAACCAGTCCTTCTATGGTCCAACTAATCCTTCTATGGTCCAGCCAGTCCTTCTATGGTCCAACTAATCCTTCTATGGTCCAGCCAGTCCTTCCATGGTCCAGCCAGTCCTTCTATGGTCCAACCAGTCCCTCTATGGTCCAACTAATCCTTCTATGGTCCAGCCAGTCCTTCTATGGTCCAACTAATCCTTCTATGGTCCAGCCAGTCCTTCCATGGTCCAGCCAGTCCTTCTATGGTCCAGCCAGTCCTTCCATTGTCCAACTACTCCTTCTAGGGTCCAGCCAGTCCTTCTAGGGTCCAGCCAGTCCTTCCATGGTCCAGCCAGTCCTTCCATGGTCCAACTAGTCCTTCTAGGGTCCAACCAGTCCTTCTAGGGTCCAACCAGTCCTTCTAGGGTCCAACCATTCCTTCTAGGGTCCAGCCAGCCCTTCTAGGGTCCAGCCAGTCCTTCTAGGGTCCAGCCAGTCCTTCCATGGTCCAACTAGTCCTTCTAGGGTCCAGCCAGTCCTTCTAGGGTCCAGCCAGTCCTTCTAGGGTCCAGCCAGTCCTTCCATGGTCCAACCAGTCCTTCTATGCTGTGTCTTGGTGTCCTGTAAAGAATTTGCCTGCACTCAAGAACAATGGGACCCTCTTAATGTTTTTAATGATGATGAGTAAGACCCCCATGTTCTTTCCATGCTTTATCATGACAATTTCTCTTTTCTCTCGGCAGCTCCATGGACAGTGCTATGTGAATAGCGAACCCGCGGACCTGAGGGTCACCGCCATGCTGGACCTGGGGTCTCCCCTTGAGATGATTCAGCTCCTGCAGGCCCCCTGGGAGGAGAGATTTAAAGTAAGGGCAAGCAAACAATGGTAATTGTTTCAGTGGCTCTCAGGGACCCCCCCACTGAGGTCGGGATTAACCCGTTCACAGCTGGGGGTGGGATGCAGCCTGTGGCTTTTGAAGGTTGGGCTTTGGCCTCCTGCTGTGATGTGGTTAATGAGTCCAGTTCTCAATGGACAGAAGGGATTAGTGCAGAGAGCTGAGCAAACAGCATGTGAGTGGCCAGAACACAATGGGGGGGGGATTCTCTGCTCAATCACTCAGGTCTGGGTGGATGGGGGGTCTGTGTTTACATAAATGACACTGGGAAAGGTCAGGGATCTGCCAGAGACTTGCCATGTCAGTGGATCAATCCGCTCATCTCGGGGCCCACATCCATGTGTTGTGGTAAAATATACAACTGCAAGGCTCGGGCTCGTTTACACTTCAACTTCAACACACATTAAAGTCAACATGCTTTTTCCATGTGTTTTTTGCTTCGATGCTTCGTTGCAGCTTCCATGATGCTTCGGTGGTGCTTTTCGATGATGCTTCAGTGGTGCTTTGATGATGCTTCGGTGGGGCTTTCAATGATGCTTCAGTGGTGCTTTGATGATGCTTCGGTGGGGCTTTCAATGATGCTTCAGTGGTGCTTTGATGATGCTTCGGTTGGGCTTTCAATGATGCTTCAGTGATGCTTTGATGATGCTTCGGTGGGGCTTTCAATGATGCTTCAGTGGTACTTTGATGATGCTTCGGTGGGGCTTTCAATGATGGTTCAGTGGTGCTTCGATGATGCTTCGGTGGTGCTTCTGCAATGCTTTGGTGGTGCTTCTGCAAGGCTTCTGTGGTGCTTCTATGATTCTTCTGTGGGGCTTTCAATGATGCTTCAGTGGTGCTTTGATGATGCTTCAGTGGTGCTTCGATGATGCTTCAGTGGTGCTTCGATGATGCTTCAGTGGTGCTTTGATGATGCTTCAGTGGAGCTTCAATGATGCTTCAGTGGTACTTTGATGATGCTTCAGTGGAGCTTCAATGATGCTTCAGTGGTACTTTGATGATGCTTCAGTGGTACTTTGATGATGCTTCAGTGGTACTTTTATGATGCTTCAGTGGTGCTTCGATGATGCTTCAGTGGTGCTTTGATGATGCTTCAGTGGAGCTTCAATGATGCTTCAGTGGTACTTTGATGATGCTTCAATGGAGCTTCAATGATGCTTCAGTGGTACTTCAATGATGCTTCATGATGGTGGTGCTTTGAGCTTCAGTGGATGATGCTTCAGTGGTACTTTGATGATGCAATGATGCTTCGGTGGATGCTTCAGTGGTACTTTGATGATGCTTCAGTGGTGCTTCAATGATGCTTCGGTGGTGCTTCTACAATGCTTTGGTGGTGTTTCTGCAATGCTTTGGTGGTGCTTCTGCAATGCTTCTGTGATGCTTCTGTGGTGCTTCTGTAGTGCTTCTATGATACTTCTGTGGGGCTTTCAATGATGCTTCAGTGGTGCTTCGATGATGCTTAAGTGGTGCTTCAATGTTGCTTCAATGATGCTTCAGTGGTGCTTCGATGATGCTTCAGTGGTGCTTCAATGATGCTTCAATCATGCTTCAATGGTGCTTTAATGATGCTTCGGTGGTACTTTGACGATGCTTCGGTGGTGCTTTGATGATGCTTCGGTGGTGCTTTGATGATGCTTCGGTGGTGCTTTGATGATGCTTCGGTGGTGCTTTGATTATGCTTCAATGGTGCTTTAATGATGCTTTCATGATGCTTTGGTGGGGCTTCGATGATGCTTCAGTGGGGCTTCAATGATGCTTTGGTGCCACTTCTATGATGCTTTGATTATGCTTCTACGATGCTTCAGTGGTGCTTCTGCGATGCTTCGGTGGTGCTTCGACGATGCTTTGGTGACACTTCAATGATGCTTTGATTATGCTTCTGCGATGCTTCAGTGGTGCTCCGGTGGTGCTTCGATGATGCTTTGGTGGGGCTTCGATGAAGCTTCTGTGGGGCTTCACTGATGCTTCGGTGGGGCTTTGATGCTTCAATGGAGCTTCGGTGGTGCTTCGGTGGTGCTTCAATGATGCTTCGATGATGCTTCAGTGGTGTTTTTGTTGATGCCTCGGTGGTGTTTTTTTGAGGCATGAAGCTTGGCAGAAGCCCTGTGTGTGTGCTGATATCTCATACCTGCAATTCCCTTTCAAAACAAAGCAAAGTTAAAGCTGAATTAAAGCCTATCAAAAGCTTCAGGTGTTTCAAGTGAGCTTTGCCATAGACTTCTATGTAGGCTTTAAAGACACGTTAAAGCACCACATGGGGTTATAATTTTTGAAGCAAAGCAAACGCAATGTAAACAGGACTATAAGCTCCCCATTTTTTTTAGTGGCAGGAGCTCCTGACGGGCATCCGAAGCCTTAAAGGGAGTGTAAAGGAGCCCTTAGTGCCGTGTGTGGCACCCCAATACACATCTACAGGAGGTGGCATCGCAAAACAGCAAAGCGCAAAAAGACAAAAAATGTCAGCGTTGGGCTTCAAATAACAAAAATCAAAAAATATTGCAAATTTCCAGTCCTTAGATGTGGTGGCTGCATTTATTTACTTTTTTCAAGCTAAGAACATCTTCCTTTTTGTATACGACTAATTTCCCTGACACCCCCCCCAATATAAGTCAGATGAGGAGAGGGAAACGCGTAGGATAAGCCGAGGGTGACAACTCTACTACTATATAGATACAGTGCAGAGAGTGGGTGTTGTTATCCGAGGACAGGAAATTTGTTGCTGGCAGGATCACCAAGTGAAAAAGAGAAAAGAAAAATAAGCCTGAAAAAAATAAAACTAATACAAACATTACCTCTAACACTGGAAAGCTGCAATATATAACTTTATATATATATATATATATATATATATATATATATATATATATATATATATATATATATATATATATATATATATATATATATATTTGGTTTTGGCCACGAGTGATCATACATAAAATAAAATATAATAATGTATATAAAAAATATAAAAGTGTACATCTGCATCTGGTGAACATGCCCAAATTGTGCCCATGGAGAGAGAAGTATCAGGTCTATTTATAAAATACACTATATTGCCAAAAGTATTGGGACACCTGCCTTTACACACACATGAACTTTAATGGCACCCCAGTCTTAGTCATTTTGGTTCAATATTGAGTTGGCCCGCCCTTTACAACTATAACAGCTTCAACTCTTCTGCCCCGGGTACCTTTATTCCAGGACAATACAGTGTCCCAGAATTAAACTGATACAGCTATTGCAGCTATTGTGCCCATCAATTGCTGCCACTGTGCCCATTTTGCAGGTCTGTCCCAGGTACCTTTATTCCAGGACAATACAGTGTCCCAGAATTAAACTAAGACACCCCCCCCCCCCCCGGGCCGAACTGATGCCCCCAAATAAGGCAGCGACTTTACCACTTTACTCACTGACAGTACTTCTCCTGGTTGGGAATGTCTGGAGGAGCACAAACCCTCCCCCTGCTTGTGATTGGAGAAATAATAAATCCCGCCTGTTGTGTCCAATCACTGTGCTGTGATTCGTTACAGCACAATCTGATTTTTGGGAAGGAGGGGGTGTCCCTGAATGGTAGTTTGGAAATGTGGTCACCCTACACCAAACTGTTCCCACAAAGTTGGGAGCATAAAAATGTCCAGAATGTCTTGGTATGCTGACGCCTTAAGCGTTCCCTTCACTGGAACTAAGGCGCCAAGTCCAACCCCTGAAAAACCACCCCACACCATAATCTACCCCCCCCCCCCCACACACACACCGTAATCCCCCCTCCACCAAATGGTTTGGACCAGTGCACAAAGCAAGGTCCATAAAGACATGGATGAGCGAGTTTGGGGTGGAGGAACTTGACTGGCCTGCAAAGAGTCCTGACCTCAACCTGATAGAACACCTTTGGGATGAATCAGACCCGAGACTGCAGGCCAGACCTTCTCATCCAACATCAGTGCCTGACCTCACAAATGCTCTTCTGGAAGAATGGTCAAACATTCCCATAAACACTCCTAAACCTTGTGGACGGCCTTCCTGGAAGAGGTGAAGCTGTTATAGCAGCAAAGGGTGGGCCAACCCCCAATATTGAACCCTACGGACTAAGACTGGATTCACACCTATGGCATTTTAAGTGCTTTTTGCACTTTGCAGATCTGCACTACAGTCCGTTTAACATGGTTCCCTATGGAACACGTTCTGTAGTGCAAATATGCAAAAAGCACTAAAAATGCCACAGGTGTGAATGGAGCCTAAAGCCTCGTACAGACGGTATGATTGCTGGCCAACCGAGCGCCAGATTTTAGTCTTCAGGGCGTGTGCCAGGATCTTGTCTTGCATACTAACGTTACACAATTGTCGTGCCTGAATTGTGTATTGTGTAATTGTGTAAAATGTGTATTTCCTATAACTGTCAGCGCCATCTAGTGGTTCTAAGGTGGTATTTTACTGATTGCTGTATTTCAGAAAAATACTGCATTGTGGCCAGTAGATGGAGCTGATAATTATAAGAAATACTTCTATGAGACACATTACAGCAGGGGTCTTCAAACTATGGCCCTCCAGGTGTTCAGGAACTACAATTACTATCATGTATCGTTATGTCTGTGAATGTCAGAGTTTTACAATGCCTTATGGGAAGTGTAGTTCCGCAACAGCTGGAGGGCCGTAATTTCAGGATCCCTGCATTACAGGAATTATTCATGGCGGCATAGCCCTCGGTATAGATCGTAGTAAAGTCTGGTAAAGGCCAGATAGTCATAGTGTTTACTCTAAGGCCGCGTACACACGATCAGTCCAACCCGATGAGAATGGTCCGACGGACCGTTTTCATCGGTTCACCGCTGAAGTGGCCTAATGGTCTGATGTGCGTACACACCATCAGTCCAAAATCCGATCGTGTCAGAAGGCAGTGACGTAGAACACAACGACGTGCTGAAAAAATTAAGTTCAATGCTTCCAAGCATGCGTCGACTCGGTTCTGAGCATGCGCAAGTTTTTGGTTCAATGCTTTTGCGTACTAACCATCGGTCCGATGGGCCGTACACACGGTTGGTTTGGACCGATGAAACTGGCCTTAAGGCCAGTTTTATCAGACAAAACTGATCGTGTGTACGCGGCCTAAGACAGTGATGGAGAACCTTGGCACCCCAGATGTTTTGGAACTACATTTCCCATGATGCTCATGCACTCTGCAGTGTAGTTGAGCACAGTGGCGGCTGGTTTTTGGGGGGGCACAAACAAACTGAAAAAAATCAATTGCAGCCACTGTGCCCATTAAACGCAGCCACTGTATCCTTCAAACTCAGCCACTGTGCCCATCAATTGCCACTATTGTGCCCATCAATTGCTGCCAGTGTGCCCATCAATTGCCACTACTGTGCCCATCAATTGCTGCCAGTGTGCCCATCAATTGCCACTACTGTGCTCATCAATTGCTGCCAGTGTGCTCATCAATTGCTGCCAGTGCGCCCATCAATTGCCGCTACTGTGCCCTTCAATTGCCGTCAGTTTGCCCATCAATTGCCACTACTGTGCTCATCAATTGTTGCCAGTGTGCTCATTAATTGCTGCCAGTGTGCCCATCAATTGCCACTAGTGTGCCCATCAATTGCCGCCAGTGTGCCCATCAATTGCCACTACTGTGCCCATCAATTGCCGCTACTGTGCCCATCAATTGCCGCCACTGTGCCCATCAATTGCCACTACTGTGCCCATCAATTGCCGCTACTGTGCCCATCAATTGCTGCTAGTTTGCTCATCAATTGCTGCCACTGTGCCCATCAATTGCCACTACTGTGCCCATCACTACTGTGGTCATCAATTGTTACCAGTGTATCCATCAATTGCCACTACTGTACCCATCAATTGCTGCCAGTGTGCCCATCAATTGCCACTACTGTGCCCATCAATTGCTGCCAGTGTCCTCATCAATTGCCAGTACTGTGCATATCAATTTCCACTACTGTGCCCATCAATTGCCACTACTGTGCCCATCAATTGCCACTACTGTGCCCATCAATTGCCACTACTGTGCCCATCAATTTCTGGCAGTGTGCTGATCAATTGCCACTACTGTAGCCATTAAATGCTGCCAGTGTGCATCCTCCGCTCGCCCGGCAGTGCCGGCACTTACCTGTCTCGGTGGGGCAGCGAGTCACGGCAGCGATGTCCTCCACACTCCTCGATGTCTTCTCCCATCCTCTGCTATGATTGGACGCCTAATAGTTGTCCAATCACAGCGCCTGCCGTTTTAGCCAATCAGTGACAGATAACAGACCCGAACACCTGATTGCCTGAGAGGCGGTTCAGTGTTAGGAAAGCGAATATTCATTTGCTTTCCTAACACAGCGCTGAGTGAACTGCGAGTAGACATGTGCAAAAGGAAAAAATTTGTTTTGTTTTGTTTCGTTTTAATTCGTTATTTAATTAATTTCGTTAAGTTAGATTCGTTAAATTTGTTAAATTTGTTTTCGGAATTCGATCGGTTTCGACCGAATTTCGAAAAAACCCGGTCGAATTCGAAAACATTTCTACCGGATTCGAATTCGATCATATTTTGATCGGATTCGAAAATATTTCAACAGAATTCAATAATATTTCATCCGCTATCGTTAATTATTTAACCAAATTCGATGATATTTCAACCGAATTTGAAATTATTTCAACCGAATTTGATTGTATGTATTTGTATTATTGTATTTGATTACATTCTATTAAATTCTATTCTGTTCTTTACTATTCTTTGATTTTCATTCTATTGTTTTATTATTTTATACTCTATTTTATTGTATTCTTTTTTAGAAATCGATTTATATTTTTTAGATTTTGATTCAAATTTGCTTTCAATTTTCATTCAAATTTCTTTTCGATTCGAATTGTTTTGGAATTCGATTTGAATAGGATTTGTTTTCGAATTTGAGTCTGATAAAATTTGTTTTTGAATTCGATTCGAATTTCGGCCGCGGTTTTTCTATTCGAAAACGTTATTTCGGATTCGGTTAAATTTATTAATAATACAATTCGGTAATTCGTATGCATCCGAATGTCCGAATAATGGAAAATTCGTCCGAAATTCGATTCGGAACGGAACGAAATGCACATGTCTAACTGTGAGTGCCCAGCATGGCGCCCGCTGTTCACCTTTTTGGACGCCTATTAGAGCCTATGGCTCTAATCAGGGGCTTCCAAAAAATACCCTGCCGCTGTAATTCAGGTGCCCAGCACCCAAAAAGGGGCCGGGCACCTGAATAAGGGGTGGCAGCGGCGACTGTAGATAGATTAATGCAATGAGAGGGGTCGGCGCTCGTGCGCCCTTTATGAACGCACCACCACTGGTTGAGCATCATGGGAAATATAGTTCCAAAACACCTGGGGTGCCAAGGTTTGCCATCACTGCCCTAAGATGTGTGAAAAATTGTAGAGATTGACCTGCATGCTGGCAATCATCAGTTACTGCAGATATAAAGCACGGTGGCACAAATGACATAAATCCAAACGCACTCATTCAGCGTCAGTAATGTGAATTGGCGTTGTGGTCAGCTAGTTATGTGTTCTTGTGTACGGCAACGTTTATTGTATATACTGTAGTAATTCATTCTGTATCTGGCCTCAGGTCTGCCTAGAACTGGTGCGCTTATTACATTACCTGGCAAACTCGCCCTTGGGTTCCGTTGCCCTCCTGGATTTCCAGCCGCGGCAGTTCATCCTGGTGGAAGGAAATCTGAAGCTGACGGATTTGGATGACGCCACCAATGAAGAGATCTCGTGTAGGCAGGATGCGGATTGCGCCCTCACCTTTCCTGCCAGGAGTTTCGCCGTCGCATGCTCTACGGGAGGGACCTGCATGGGAGCCAATGAGAAGAGGAATCTCTACAATGCTTACAGGTAATAGACACCAATGGTGATATACTTCATTTTTTTATGGTTTTATTTAAAAAGGAATGTCCTCCTTGCTTTATTTGAATCAAAAAGGAATGGCAACTCGGATGCTCTTGAATAAAAGTCCTTTATTGTTTGTATGGGTACACATGTACAGGCTATAACTGACGCGTTTCGGATAAGAAGCCTTCATCAAAGCTTTGAAGGCTTCTTAACTGAAACGCATCAGCATTTGGCATGTCCTAAACGGCGCATGTTTAGGTAAATATAGGTAAGGTCCAGTGTGTTTTTTGATGCATTTCAGTGCATTTTTGATGTGTTTTACTGCGTTCCAGTACAGGAAAAATGCAGCATGTTTTCCTGCCAGTAAATACTTTATACAGCCCTTTTCCTGTTTCTCATCTGGTAAAAAAGCCTAGGCTTATGACATCATCCACATCTCTCTCTCACTCTTGTGAGAGTTTGCCGGGAAGGGAGGGGGATGAGTCATAAGAGGACAAATGAGAGCTGGCAAAGATGTTTTTATTACATTTCATGTGAGCAGACTGCAGTTCCTCTTCCGGGAGTCCTAACTGCGGGTGTCTGCAGGTATTGCGTCACTTCCCGCCCCCGCCCGTTGTGTTCTGGGAAACACTCGGCTCCCAGAACACAACGGGGACCAGTGAGGATGGCGCTGCGTGACTCGCCGATTCCCTCACCGAGGATGCCGGTGGGGGCAGCAGAGTGACAAGTGATCGCTCGTCCTCTGCTGCGGACGGCGCTGGACTCCAGGACAGGTAAGTGTCCTAGAACTAAAAGTCAGCAGCTGCAGTATTTGTAGCTGCTGGCTTTTAATATTTTTTTTTCAGAGGACATCCACTTTAACCACTTAAGACCCGGACCAATACGCTGGTAAATGACCCAAGGTGTTTTTGCGATTCGGCACTGCGTCGCTTTAACAGACAATTGCGCGGTCGTGCGACGTGGCTCCCAAACAAAATTTGCGTCCTTTTCTTCCCACAAATAGAGCTTTCTTTCGGTGGTATTTGATCGCCTCTGCGATTTTTATTTTTTGCGCTATAAACTAAAATAGAGCCACAATTTTGAAAAAAAACACTATTTTTTTACTTTTTGTTATAAAAAAAATCAAATAAACGAAATTTTAGTAAAACATTTAGGCCAAAATTAATTCAGCCACATGTCTTTAGTAAAAAAAAAAAATCGCAATAAAAAAAAATAGCTACCTAGCGGGAACAGCGACACTAATACAGCGATCAGAAAAATGATCGCTTAGTGACGCTGGCAATAGGGAGTGAAAGGGTTAACTAGGGCGGTGATCAGGGGGTTAAAACTTTATTAGGGGGGGTGGGGGGGCTATCCTGAACCTAACACTAACTGTTTTTTACACTGCCTGTCACACTGACACTAAATGCAGTGATTAGATCACTGCATTCAGTGACACTGTGACAGGGGGGTGGGGGGGGGCGATCACAAGGGGTTAATATGCCTATGTGAGTGTGTGTCAGTGTTGTGTTGGTGCACACTTACTTGTGATGTCTTCTCTCATCAGCAGCGCTGGGAAACAGCGCTGCGATGAGAGATTACATCATTTCCTCCTTCCTGTGTAAACACAGGAGGAGGAACTGACACGATGGGAGCGCGCTCCCATTGGCTGGGAGCGATCGCGGGGGGGCGGAAATCACGGACATCCGCCCGCTCGTCGGCGATCGCTCCCAGAGGCAGGGGGACCCCCGCACGCCGCGGAGGGGGTCCCGATGGGACCCCCGAACCGCACGAAGGCGGGGACGTAAATTTACGCCCTTGTGCCTGTACGAGCCATTCTGTGGCCGTATATGTGCGTGCGGGGGTCCTTAAGTGGTTAAGGTTGACTGTAGTCCTAAAACTTCTGATTTTGCTCTAATTTTTCATTTTTTTCTTTCAATTATAAGAAAATTCAAAGGCGCAGGATGGAAAATGTTTCTCCAACGAACATATTTTTAACAGTGTATGTGATTTTCATTTGAGAAATTACATTCATTTCAAAATTGATTGTCAAAAGCAAGTTCTTTTGAATAACATTCGTCATCGAATGTACTAAGGACCTTTAAAAATCTACTCGCGTGTGGCCATGTTTACTGAAATTATTCTGTACTTTCCTTTGAATATAAAGTTCCAGGATTTTTATGTAGACCGGTTTTGTCTTTCCAGATTTTTCTTTACTTACCTCTTGCCCCACGCCTCACCTCCTGCCCTTCGACCTCTCCTCCAGGACATCATGAATGCAACAGGTACTTTGAGCAGACAAAAAACAGTTGTTTCCAGACCATATAAGTGCCTGTTTTCCCGCTGACAGACCCTCCATAAAACGTCTGCTCTGATTGCAGGTGATTTACGCTTTGGGATTCATGAAACCCTGAAGGCCTTTGAAGATGTCCTGAGCTATTACAAGTCCGGAATGAACCAGAGCTGGACCCAAGATCTGAGAGGTCAGTCCCATTAGTGTCCATCTCCACCTTTTTTGAAGTTATAAAGTCACTTTGAAAAGATGACATCAGCGAAAATTATACTAAATGGCTACGAAATTGGTACAAAAATTGGTACAAAATTGTTACAAAATTATACACAATTGTTCAAAAATTGCTACAAAATGTCTACGAAATTGTTACAAAATTGCTACGAAATTGTTATAAAAATTGCTACGAAATTGTTATAAAAATTGCTACGAAATTGTTACAAAAATTACTAAAAAATTGTTACGAAATTGCTACAAAATTGCTACAAAAATTTCTACGAAATTGTTACAAAAATTTCTACGAAATTGTTACAAAAATTGCTAAAAAAAATTGTTTCAAAATTACACAATTGTTACTAAATTGCTACAAAATTTCTACGAAATTGTTAAAAAATTTCTACAAACTTGTTACAAAAATGTATATGAAATTGTTACAAAAATTTATATGAAATTGTTACAAAAATTTATACGAAATTGTTACAAAAATTTATACGAAATTGTTACAAATTTGCTACAGAATTGCTACGAAATTGTTAATAAATTGCTACTAAATTGTTACGAACATTTTACAAAAGTTGCTACAAAATTGTTACAAAATTATACACAATTGAAATTGTTACAAATTTGCTACAGAATTGACGAACATTTTACAAAAGTTGCTACAAAATTGTTACAAAATTATACACAATTGTTCAAGAATTGCTACGGAATTGTTAAAAAATTGGTACAAAATTATTACAAAAATTGCTACAGAATTGTTACAAAATTATTCAAAAATTGCTACAGAATTGCTACTAAGTTATTTCAAAATTGCTACGATAAATTTTACAAAAATTGCTACAAAATTTTTACAAAATTATACACAACTGTTCCAAAATTGCTACAGAATTGCTACAAAATTATTACAGAAACTCATGAAACAAAACTGAATTTGCTAACACAAATTCCTCGCTGCTGAATAGATTTGCTGCATTTCTGAAGCTTTGGCTAGACTGGCCCAAGCACTTGCCCCATTCCAGTCTCCTCTCCTTCCCTTTGTTCACCATCTGGATTTCCCATTCCTGAATGGGAAATCCAGGCGTCGGTAAAATTTGCAAGCCAGAGCTCCAGGCTGATATAAAATACACAAATCATTGATGCATTATTCAATGTTTTTTATTTTTTTGTTATGCATGCATTTTAAGTTCCAATTTTTGACCTGGTATCGGCTTACTGTAGTCCCTCTATAACAGAGCTCAGACTGGAAGAGAGAAAAGCAACACAAGGAGCCAATCAGTTTTTCTGCAGTATAAAGAACACGCTGATAGGAGAGATGAGCACATCAGTCTGCTGCACTTCTCCCTTCATTAACCACTTGCCTACAGAGCACTTTTACACTTTTCCTGCCCAGGCCAATTTTCAGCTTTTAGCACTGTTGCACTTTGAATGACAATTGCGTGGTCATGCAACACTGTACTCGTAGGAAATTGTTATCATTTTTTTTTAAATAGAGCTTTCTTTTGGTGGTATTTAATCACCACTGGATTTTTATTTTTGTGCTAAACAAATAAAGACTGAAAAAAAAAAAAAAAACATTTTTCATAGTTTTGTTTTTGGGCACTGATGAGGCTGCACTGAATATGCAGCATTGATGGGCACTGATAGACTGCACTCATGGGCACCGATGAGGCCGCACAGAGTAGGCAACACTGGTGGGCACTGATGAGGCGGCACTGATGGTCACTGATAAGGTGGCACTGAAAGGCGGCATTGATGGGTGGCACTGAATGGCACTGATAGGCGGTACTGATGGTGACACTGATGAGAAGGTACTAATGGGCTCTTATTGGCAGCACTGTTAGGCACAGATTTGCAGCACTTGTGCCCTGATTATCAGTGTAGATGTCCTTTTTTAGAGAAGCCTGTTATCAGCTCTCCTCTCCTCATGCGGTCAGCATGAGTAAAGGAATGCCGATAACTGGCTTTTGTTTACATCTGTGATCAGCTGTGATTGGACACAGCTGATCACATGGTATAGAGCCGCTGATTGGCAAGTGGTTAATCAGTCACAAGATGAAGGAGGGACAAGACCTATAAGTGTTACTAAACTGCAGCAGAGAAAAATAAGGTCTTCTGCCCTGTCAAACCGTTCCGTGCTGTGTGGCAGAACGAAGCAAATCTCAGGACTAGATGGAAAAAAATCCAAATCCTTTGACAGTTTAAAAAAAAAAAAAGCTCCCTAACGTGTATTTAAAGTTCAGCATTTAGAGCTTCCTTAATAGAAGAGCCTCCCATAAAAAAGTGCAGCGGCATTTTATGGTATGTCTATCTGCACTCAGAGTTTCCCCATAGCCCCCTCTGCCAAATTCCCCAAAATACCTGTTGATTCTGCCAGCAAATTCAACCTCATGCAGCTTCCAGTGATGGGGTGGCAACGATACTGCACTGCTGCCGGATTCAGAGCAGAGTTGCCCCTCTCATGTAGGCTGGGTCTGTTGTGTGATGATGAGAGGTTGGAGAGGGGAGTGGCTATCAGTATTGTCAACACTGATAGCTTGTCAATTATACCTGGCCACACCTAGCCCCACCCCCTACTTTCTGGATGGACAGCACTGCCTCTGCTGCTTAAGGCCGCCCCCTGTGATCTGCAGTGTCTGGGAGGGGGAGTGTGTGAGACACAAATGGAGGAGGATTTGGCTCAGTCAGGGAATACTATGTATATCACATAGTATTCGGAATTAGTTTTAGACTGTCCTACAGGAGACTTTATATGTAATCATTCATTTCATCAGTGTTTTAGCAAATAGATGCTGTACCAAACTTTTGTGTAGGGCCGCATCATGCGTTCAGGGGTGTATGTCCAGGAAACCAAATTCCTGCATGCCGGGCATACATCCCCGAGCACAATAGGTCCTAAACGCACGTTTAGCTTTGTTGAATGTTCTACATTTGCTTTCTGTAGCCGGAAATTCCATTGATTTGATTAATATGACGTTTGTTGTGTGATCTAACCTCAGTGGTTTGCTATTCCAGAATACTCGGCGCAGAAAGGATTTCGTATCAACGAGACGACCAACGATTTCCGCTGCTGGCCGTCTTATAACCACCAGGGATGCCTGCTGTCTATGCACAGCGCCACCGAGGCGGCACAATTCTGCAGCAGTCACCCCCGCTGCTGGAACTTCATGATCGGCCAACAGAGGACATGGACGGGTGAGTGTCCTATAACATCCTATTGTAGGGAAAATGGAACGGGTTTGGGTCACTTGTATTTTATAGATTCAAATTAATAGTTTGTATGCTTTTTAACCACTTCAATACCGGGTGCTTACACCCCTTCCTGCCCTGGACTATTTCAGCTTTCAGCGCTGTCACACTTTGAATGACAATTGCGCGGTCATGCAACACTGTAAACTACATTTTTTTATTTTGTTCACACAAAAAAAACATTTTTTGGTGGTATTTGATCACCTCTGTGGATTTTATTTTTTGCTAAATAAACTAAAAAAGACCCAAATTTTTTAAAAACGTATAGTTTTTTTTTTTTTTTAGTTTCTGTCATAAAATTTTGTTTTCCTCCTTCACTGAAGAGCACTGATGAGGCGACACTGATTGGCACTGATGCAGTGGAACTGATGGGCACTGATGAGGAGGCACTGATATGTAGAATTGATGGGCACTGATAGGCGGCACTGATAGGCGGCACTGATATGCAGCACTGATGGGCACTGACAGGCGGCACTGATGACCACTGACAGGCGGCACTGATGGGCACTGACAGGCAGCAGTGATGGGCACTGACAGGCAGTACTGATGGGCACTGACAGGCAGTACTGATGGGCACTGACAGGCAGCACTGATGGGCACTGACAGGCAGCACTGATGGGCACTGACAGGCAGCAGTGATTGACACTGATTGGTGGTAATGATTGGCACTGACAGGTGGTACTGATGGGCAGCACTGATGATGAGGTACTGACAGGTGATACTGCTGGGCAGTGATTGGCAATGTGGTGGGCAGTGATTGGCACTGTGGTAGGCAGGGATTGGCACTTTGGTGGGCACTTGCAGATTTTATGCAGGTTTTCAGGTGATTGGTACATTTGGGGGGGAGGCTGTGCTGATTATTAGCACAGCCCCCCTCTGACAGGCTCTCCCTGTCTGATCGGCTCTCCCTGTCAGCGAGAACTGAGAAATGCAGTTTACCAGCACTTCCTGGTTCACGTGATGATCAGCTGTGATTGGTCACAGCTAATCACATGGTAAGAAGCCTCTGACAGGGGCTTCTTATCATGATCAGAGATGTGGGGTGTCAGACTGACACGCCGCACTCGCGATCGTCGCGTAGCGCACCCTCAGGACGTCAATAGATGCTTATTTAGGATAACAGAACTACTTCCCGGACCTCAATTTGCTATAGACTGGGCAGGAAGTGGTTAAACAGTTTATTTTTATTTTTTATACTGTACACCAGGGGTGGGCAACCTCGGCCCTCCACCTGTGGTGAAACTACAAATCCCATCATGCCTCTGCATCTAGGAGTCATGCCTCTGATTGTCAGGGTTTTGCAATGTCTCATGGGACTTGTAGTTTCAAAACAGCTGGAGGGCCGAGGTTGCCTATCCTGTGACGCATTTTCAGCAGACAGCAGGCAGAAGCCCGCTGACGGCGGATGTCACAGAGTCAGTCCAGGCTCAGGAAAGATCGCCACCATATGGTCGAGAGCTGCTGAGAGAATGAGCCAGCTGCTGTTGCCCCCACCACAGCCCCGCACTCCAGTGAGATCAGGAGGGGGGCAGAGCAGAGTGCTGGTGACTGACAGTCACCAGCTCGCTGCTCAGGGAGTTCCGTCCTCGGTCGTCAAGTGGTTAATATATTCCTCAAAAAAAAGAAAAAAAATTCAGGTAAAAAAAAAAAAAGTAAAAAATATATAATTCAATTTTTTTAACCTGAATTTTTTTTTTCTTTTTTTGAGGAATACATTAACCACTTGACGACCGAGAATGTCCATGGACGTCCTTGACTTTGTGCGGTGATATCTGAATGATTCCTGCAGCTACAGGCATCATTCAGATATCAACGTCTTCAGCCGGCGATTATGTGCACGATAAGAACGATCAAAGCGAAAGTTCCGCCGATTGATCGTTCCCGCCGCCATCCGGTGCTTCCCTGGGCTCTCCCGTGCCATCGGGGGCCCGAAGAACGAATCGGCCGGCGCTGGCTGGGTAAGCATAGAGATGACTGGTGACCAGATGGTCACCAGTCATCTTTATGACCGTCGGAGGTCCGGACGCAACGTTATGAAGTCACGCCCGGTACCCGGAAGTAAACAAAGCTGCAATTGCGGCTGTTGGCATGAGATCGGTGAATTTTTTTTCACAATCTCATGCTTGTAAGCCTGGAGGAGACATGTGGGGTCTTATTGACCCCACATCTCTCCATAAAGAGGACCTGTCACAGTGATTCCTATTACAAGGGATGTTTACATTCCTTGTAATAGTAATGAAAGTGATCAAAAAACAAATAAAAGTGTAAAAAAAAAGATGAATTATAATAAAAAAATAAATTAAAAAAATAGTAATTTTAAAACGCCCCTGTCCCCGGTAGCTCGCGCTCAGAAGCGAACAGCATGCAAGTTCGCCTACATATGTAAACGCCGTTCAAACCCCACATGTGAGGTATCGTCTTGTGCGTTAGAGTGTGTGCAACAATTCTAGCACTAGACCTCCTCTGTAACTCGAAAATAGTAACCTGTAAAAAAAATTAAAGCGTCACCTATGGAGATTTTTAAATACCGAAGTTTGGCGCTATTCCATGAGTGTGCGCAATTTTAAAACGTGACATGTTAGGTATCTATTTACTCGGCGTAACATCAACTTTCACATTATACAAAAAAATTGGGCTAACTTTACCAATTTGTTCTTTTTTAATTCATGAAAAAAGGTATTTGAAAAATGATTGCGCAAATACCGTGCGAGAAAAAAAGTTGCAATGACCGCCATTTTATTGCCTAGGGTGTCTGCTAAAAAATATATATATATATATATATAATGTTTGGGGGTTCTGATTAATTTTCTAGCAAAAAAATTGTGATTTTTACATGAAGGAGAGAAGTGCCAGAATATGCCCGGTTGTCAAGTGGTTAAATCCGTTACATATGCCTCTTGTCCCCATCCACAGGGTCATTCAAGCTTGCCAAAGAACCTGGAAGCCGATATGCACTCTGTAAAGCACCGATAGTCATCTCGGAGAGACGGCAAAAGTTGTTGTTTTTTTGTGGGGAAATTTGTCCTCTGGGACTTTCTCTGTCCATTTAGAAAATTCCATCGCCAGCGCCGGACCAAGCTGTCCATTTTCAATTATGTAAAGTGAACCTGTCATTTGTAGCTTCTAATAGTCTTCCCCTCTGTTGTGTTCCCACAGGTCGCTATCTTGTGTCCTTTACTAGCGGCGCAGCCCAGCTTATCCCAGAGGAGAACTCATTTGTCTACGTAAAGCAGTCAAGTGACAACGGAAGTCACGATGTACAAAATATACAGAAAGGCTAAAGAATTGCTTGCTGTCCATCGCAGCGCTAAAATGCGTAAAGGCGTCCGATCAGCATCGAAAACATGAACTGCACAAAAGTATG
This sequence comes from Rana kukunoris, assembly GCA_029574335.1. Classification (NCBI taxonomy): domain Eukaryota; kingdom Metazoa; phylum Chordata; class Amphibia; order Anura; family Ranidae; genus Rana; species Rana kukunoris. The sequence goes on from CM056059.1 coordinate 166,372,614, forward strand.
CAATGCAAGTTATATAGGATGCAGGGTCCTCATCTCATGGCCAGAGTCCATAGGAGACTGGGGCCCAACCTGCAACTCAGGGGCCACGTGTGGCCATTTGGAACATTCTGTATGCCTGTTGGGACCCCTGCAGACACTAATGAAAGCCGTGATTGCTAGTAGTCTTTTGTAATGTGCTACCTGTCAATGTCTTCTGAACCAAGTTCCCAGTCACCAGTATCTCCTATATATACCATGTTCACAGTCTTACCATTTTCTGCAACATATCCGCAGTCTCTGATCATCTCCTTTATCATGTCTGCAGTCTCTGATCATCTCCTGTATCATGTCTGCAGTCTCTGATCATCTCCTGTATCATGTCTGCAGTCTCTGATCATCTCCCTTATCATGTCCGCAGTCCCTGATCATCTGCTGTATCATGTCCACAGTCTCTGACCATCCGTTGTATCGTGTCTGCAGTCTCTGACCATCTGTTGTATCATGTCCGCAGTCTTTGGCCATCCATTGTATCATGTCCACAGTCTGACCATCAGTCGTATCATGTCTGCAGTCTCTGACCATCCGTTGTATCATGTCTGCAGTCTCTGACCATCTGTTGTATCATGTCTGCAGTCTCTGACCATCTGTTGTATCATGTCTGCAGTCTCTGACCATCAGTTGTATCATGTCTGCAGTCTCTGACCATCTGTTTTATCATGTCTGCAGTTCCTGACCATCTGTTTTATCATGTCCGCAGTCTCTGGCCATCTGTTGTATCATGACTGCAGTCTCTGACCATCTGTTTTATCATGTCTGCAGTCTCTGACAATCCGTTGTATCATGTATGTATTCTCTGACCATCTCTTGTTGCGTTTCTGCAGTCTCTCACCACCTCTCTCTTGTATCTCAGTCTCTGACCATTTGTTTTATCATGTCTGCAGTTCCTGACCATCTGTTTTATCATGTCCGCAGTCTCTGACCATCCGTTGTATCAAGACCGCAGTCTATGACCATACATTTTATCATGTCCGCAGTCTGTGACCATCCATTGTATCATGTCTGTAGTCTCTGACCATCTCTTGTTGCGTTTCTGCAGTCTCTGGCCGTCTCTTAAGGCCCGTACACATGATTGGACTTTTTGACAACAATTGTCTGACGGACCTGTTTTTGCAGACAATCTGACCATGTGTCGCTCCATTTGATGAACTTTTTCGCTTTGGATTACAAGCATTCTCCTGGAATGCATTAGGCTCATAATCCAAGGTTCAACTGTATGTTCATCATCTACATGAATACCACTTCACCCTAATGGATAGATGGGGGGGGGGGTCACCCTAGGTTGATTTAGGAAAACCTATGTGGTATAAAGGGGTCTTTGTCATAATAGGCAATCAAACTGAACACCGCTGTCGTTTCTTACTCTGCACCAGCTGCATTCTGATTGGTTACTGTAGGCAGCACAGACATTTTTGATGAATAGGGGTCATTTTGGCATCTGTCTAGGTGTGTGTTATATTTTACCTTATAGGTATAAAGATTGTGCTTTCAGTGAAAGTATTCTTTTATATAAAAAAAATTATATTTGATGTTATAATAAAACTTTTTTATGCAAATTGAGTTTCATCCGTCGTTCTTATTGGTTCAGATATTAAAGCTAAACTAAATAAATGAAGCTCTGTTAACATGAATACATTATTAAATCTTTAAATGTATTTTTACTTGCCTACTTGGCACTTTTCCTGCCCAGGCCAATTTCAGCTTTTAGCGCTGTCGCATTTTGAAAGAAAATTGCGCGGTCATGCAACACTTTATTTTTTCTATACTATTCTGTTATTTTCTATTCTATTTCATTCTATTCCATTCAAATTCATTCTATTTGAATTATGGGACTTCTTTCAAGTCTATTGTTTTTTTGTTTGTTTTTTAGTCTATTCTTTTGTATTTTATTATTTTCTATTCGAATTTCAGAAGATTGTTTATAGTCTTATTTACTATATATTTAATATTTAATATTTTACTATATTCTTTTTTTTTTTTTTTTTTTACTCTAGTCTATTCTATTCTGTTCTTTTGATTTCTATTTTATTTTGTTCTGTTTTACTCTATTATATTCTACTCTTTTATTTTCTGTTATATTCTTTTCTATTCTATTCATTTTTTTTCTATTTTATTTCCTTATCTTCTTTTTTACTTTATTCTCTTTTGTAAATTGGAAAACAAATTGAAAACTATTTGAATTTAGAAAATGTAAATACAAATTCCAAAAACAAAGTAAACAAATTTAACTAAACATATTTATGTAAATAACAAATCGAAATGAAACAAATGTTTTCATTCTTCACAAGTCTAAGGCGGCGTACACACGTATGAGAACCTCGACGGGCGGAACACATCGTTCCGCCCATCGAGGTTCTCGCCGGCCGGCGAAATCGGCGACCCGCCCGTCGGGAATGGCAACCAGCCATTCATCCAGGCGGGCCGTCGAGCAAATAGAGAGCGTGCTCTCTATTCGCTCGATGGGATTCCCGACGGGCAGGGCGAGCCAGGAGCGTACACACGGCCGAGGTTCTCGCTGGAATGCAGCTCCCAGCAAGCTTCTCGCTGGTTTCTAGCGACAACCTCGGTCGTGTGTACGCCGCCTTATAGGCATAAATAAGGTAAGTGGACGGGAAAAAATAATAAATGGGCAATTAGTTTTAACCACTTTAGCCCCGGAAGATTTTACCCCCTTCCTGACCAGGGCACTTTTTACAATTTGGCACTGTGTAGCTTTAACTGACAATTGCGCGGTTGTTCGATGTTGTACCCAAATAGAGCTTTCTTTTGGTGGTATTTGATAATCTTTGCGTTTTGTTTTTTTCGCGCTATAAACAAAAAATAAAAACAACAGTTTTGAAAAAGAAATCTTTTTGCGATTTAATAAATATCCCCCCAAATTTTTTACAAAATGTCTTCATCAGTTTGGGCCGATATATATTCCTCTACATATTTTTGGTAAAAGAAAATCGCAATAACCGTATTTCGATCGGTTTGTGCAAAAGTTCTATAACTTTTGCACAAACCGATCGAAATACGGTTATTGCATCTACAAAATAGGGGATAGATTTATGGCATTCTTCTTCTTATTTTTTTTTACTAGTAATGGCAGTGATCTGTGATTTTTTTAGTGGTATTGCAATGGACAGATCGCAGACTTTTGTCACTTTTTTGGGGAATTTATACAGCGGTCAGTGTTATAAAAATGCACTGATTACTGTGTAAATGTCACTGACAGGGAAGGGGTTAACCACTAGGGGGCGAGAAAGGGGTTAAATGTGTGTTCCCTCAGTGTGTTCTAACTGTGGGGGGAGGGGATTGACTAGGAGAGGAGACATATAATTTTTCCTACTTGGTAGGAACAAACGAATTTGGCTCTTCTTCCCTGACAGCACAGGTATGTGTATGTTTACGCACACAAATCCCTGTGCTGGTGCTCGTGCACGCAATTGCACGTGTTGGGCAGCGATCGTACCCGCCAGGCACGCGCATCGGGGTCCCCCGCCATGCCGAAAAGGGAAGGACGTACCCGTATGGCATTTCGTCCAGGGGGGGCATTCTGCCGCAGTATATCTGCGTGAGCCGGTCGGGAACCGGTTAAGGATTCACATTAGTGCTGCATGGTGAGGAGTAAAAAATGTGGGTGGAACTTCGCTTTAAGTATCCTTGTCACAACAAGATTGTCGGAGGATTTGCAAGGTCAGGGCAACCAGTGGGATACGGATTCTCTAACCACATGCCGACCGCAGATATACGTCGGCAGAATGGCACGGGCAGGCACAAGGACGTATATATACATCCTCTTTAAGAAGCGACATTGTGGACTCGCATCCGCCATGAGCTCCATAACTCCGACCGCGGGTCCTGCGGACTTGATGTCCGTGGGCATACCCGCGGTCATGTCACGGTGAGGAACAAGCATTTCCCCAGTCTTCCTAGTGACAGGACAGTGACCACGGCTTCCTGTAATCGGAAGCTGTGATCAGCTTCAACCCAGCTCCAACCCCTTCAGCGCCACCTAGTAGTTAACCCCTTCACTGCCAGTGTCATTTTTCACAGTGACCAGTGTATTTTTATAGCACCGATCGCTGTAAAAATGACAATGGTCCCAAAAATGTGTCAAACGTGTTCGCCGTAATGTCGCAGTCACGATAAAAATCGCTGATCGCCGCCATTACTAGTAAAAAAAAATGGTCAATAAAAATGCCATAAAACTATCCCCTATTTTATAGACGTTATATTGTAAACGCTTAGTGCGATATTATTATTTTTTTTTACTTTTTTTTTTTTCTACCAAAAATATGTAGAAGAATACATATCGGTCTAAACTGAGGAAAAAATATGTGTTTTTATATCTTTTTTGGGGATATTTATTATAGCAAAAAGTAAAAAATATAGTTTTTTTTTCATAATTGTTGCTCTTTTTTTGTTTATAGCGCAAAAAAAAAAGAGGTGATCAAATACCACCAAAAGAAAGCTCTATTTGTGGGAAAAAAAGACATCAATTTTGTCTGGGAGCCACATCGCACGACCACGCAATTGTCAGTTAAAGCGACACAGTGCCGAGTCGCAAAAAAAAAATCCAGATTATTGGGCAGCCCTCACAGGGGTAGCGCTGCACCAAAAAGAGGGACATAGGGACTTTGTTGGAAATCAGGGACAGTTGGGAGCTCTGCTTCTTCTTACCTGCAAAGATTAGTACGGCTCCAGTGAGGCATGTTACACACAAAAAAAAAGTTACGATTTTTTATTTTTTTTTGTTTAATCTGTCTCGGTGTCCTTGAATATTAATGAGGGTTACGCCATTAATTATTAGCAGAATGGGAGGGGAGCTCTTGTCATGTTTACTGGAGGGAGAAGGCTGAGCATTCATGTGCTCACTTGTGTACGGATTTAGCCCGAGCTAATGATGCCCCTCAGCAGAGTTTGCAAGTTATGACTTCTATACCATTATTATTACTCTGTATACCTAAAACAACCCAATAAACAATTACAGATATGACTTTCAGTTTAACGTGTTACTAAACCCACAACAGTAAAATCAGTCATGCTGCGTGAAACGATGTACCTGTTTTGTGCATGAGATACTGTGGGCGGGTGCGCTGCACGCCGGGGGAGCGGGCACGTGCAGGTCCAGTGGACTGAGTGTCCTCCGGCCACCCGCGATCACTTCACAGAGAGGCAGAACGGTGATCTGCCTATGTGAACAAGGCGGATCCCCGTTCTGACAGGGAACAACAGTGAGAAGAGCAATCAGGAACAGCGATCTCTGCATTGTCCCAGTAAGTCCTTCCCCCACACAGTTAGAACACACACTAAGACCCCTTTCAGACTCACAGTCCTGCCTAGCGTGACCACATTTCCAAACTACCATTCAGGGACACCCTCCCTTCCCAAAAATCAGCTTGTGCTGTAACGGATCACAGCACAGTGATTGGACACAAGAGGCAGGATTTATGATTTCTCCAATCACAAGCAGGGGCGGGATTGTGCTCCTCCAGGCATTCCCAGCCAGGACAAGTACTGTCAGTGAGTAAATCGGTGAGGTGGCGGCCCTTTTTTGGGGCATCAGATTGGCCCCCCGGGGGGGGGGGGTGTCTGTTTCATTCTGGGGAACTGTATTGTCCTGGAATGAAGGTGTCCGCGACAGACCTGCAAAATGTAGGACTGTCCCGGGCAATCCAGCACACGTGGTCACCCTAGTGCCGACACGTTGGCGATAAAGCGCTGCTGTGAATAAACTCTGCAGCTCCATCAAATTGCACAGGATTCAGCAGGGAGGAGAATTTGTCAGTGGAGGACAATTTCAGGATGTTGGGGGACTGCAGAACCTAAATAGGGGTGTAACATAAAACATAATTAAAAACGTATCTTTTGATCTTTTTAGCTAATAGAAGTGGGGGGTTTTGCACCCCCCCTTGTGAGTGCAGGTTCTCCCACTGCACACCCCCCCCCCCCCCCGCCATGTTTCCCAGGCTCTGTGCACCTACTGGAAAGTAAAGGGAAGGAGAACCAGGCAAGGAACATTTCCTATGATGCTCACCTAACACGGCATCATGGGAAATGTAGTTCCAGAACATCTGGGGTGCCAAGGTTCGCCATTATTGCTCTAGGGCAGGGGTCTCCAAACTTTCTAAGCAAAGAGCCAGTTTACTGTCCTTCAGGCTTTAGGGGGCCGGATTGTGCCCAGTAAGAGTAGAAAATCCCCCGGCATCAGTGCCCCTTCATTGGTTTTAACTTCTTAAGGACCTGCACATATACGTCGGCAGAATGGCACAGCTGGGCACATCCACGTATATTTACATCGGTTCCAGTACCCAGCCGTGGGTCACGGGCGCGCGCCCGCGGCGCGCTCCCGTGACCCGATCCGAAGCTCCGTGACCGGGACTCGCGGACCCGATTGCCGCTGGAGTGCGGCGATCGGTCCCCGGAGCTGAAGAACGGGGAGAGCCGTGTGTAAACACGGCTTCCCCGTGCTTCACTGTGGCCGCAGCATCGATCGCGTCATCCCTGTTATAGGGGGACGTGATCGATGACGTCATGCCTACAGCCACACCCCCCTACAGTTGTAAACACACACAGGGAACACATAACCCCTACAGCGCCCCCTTGTGGTTAACTCCCAAACTGCAACTGTCATTTTCACAGTAAACAATGCAATTTAAATGCATTTTTTTGCTGTGAAAATTACAATTGTCCCAAAAATGTGTCAAAAGTGTCCGCCATAATGCCGCAGTCACGAAAAAAATCGCTGATCGCCGCCATTAGTAGTAAAAAAAATTTTTTTTTATAAAAATGCAATAAAACTATCCCTTTTTTTGTAAACGCTATACATTTTGCGAAAACCAACCGATAAACGCTTATTGCGATTTTTTTTACCAAAAATAGGTAGAAGAATATGTATCGGCCTAAACTGAGGAAAAAAAAATTATATATATTTTGGGGGGATATTTATTATAGCAAAAAGTAAAAAATATTGATTTTTTTTCAAAATTGTCGCTCTATTTTTGTTTATAGCGCAAAAAATAAAAACCGCAGAGGTGATCAAATACCACCAAAAGAAAGCTCTATTTGTGGGGAAAAAGGGACGCCAATTTTGTTTGGGAGCCACGTCGCACGACCGCGCAATGGTCAGTTAAAATGACGCAGTGTCGAATCGCAAAAAGGGGCAAGGTCCTTTACCTGCATTTTGGTCCGGGTCTTAAGTGGTTAATGAGAGAAATAGTGACCCATTCTTGATATCAATGAGGAGTTTAGTACTTCATTGATGGTGTCAGTAGTAGTAGAATGGTGCCCCATCATTGGTGTTAGTGAATTGAATATTGCCCCAATGGCCAGTTAAAGGCAAGCAAAGGGCCACATTCGGCCCTCGGGCCACAGTTTGGAGACCACTGCTCTAGGGTCTCTGCTTTAAAAAATAAATATAATATTTGGGGGTTCTTTTGTCTAGTGAAAAATAATGGTTATTGGAAATAGTGGCAGAAATAACATGAGGGGTCGAGTGGGTAAACATATCCTGTATGCAAAAAAAAAAAATCTTGGGTAGCGAAAGAGTTAAAATATATCTAAACTGAAGCTTGCCAGCCTTTAGATGTGCACTGAAATCCCAAGAAGTGTTGGCAACCCTGCGGAGTTCTTCCATGCTAGGGGGGTGTTCTGTAGTCCAGCAGAGAAGAAGAGGCAGTGGCTGACAACACTTTTTGGGGATTTCGCTGCAGCATAGTCAGTGTTGTCGGCTCACACAAGACATTAGGAAGTTACTGGATTTCTGGCGGGTCCACGGGTATTTTTCTTCTGTACAGTAAAACCTTGGTTTGAGAGTAACTTGGTTTGAGAGCGTTTTGCAAATCAAACAAAGTGTTTTAAAAAAAATTGCCTTGATATAAGAGCAGCGTCATGTCACAACTGAGTATAAAAAAGAAGAGAGGAGCCTCTAAGTGTAGCAATATGGTTACATTTAATGAAAGTACAACATTTAGCAACTTATTGCTACACTTAGAGGCGCCTCTCTTCTTTTTTTTTTACTCTGTAAAAAAAATGCTTTGATATACAAGTGCTTTGGATTACAAGCATGTTTCTGGAAGGAATTATGCTCTCAAACCAAGGTCTTACTGTATTTAACCTTTTTCGCACCCGCACTATAAACAAAAGACGTCTACAGCGTTTACTTCAGCAATGCTCGCCGCCGGGGTCGCGCATTGTGGAAGAGCTGTTCCCGCTGTGTCACGCGGGGGCCGATGCGTGTCCCTGGCGGCCGCCAAGTACCCGCGATCGGCAGTCACAGAGCCAGGGACGTGGAGCTTTGTGTGTAAACACAGAGCTCCACGTCCTGTCAGGGAGAGAGGAGACCGATGCTGTGTCCTTTGTACATAGAGACACACCATCGGTCACCTCCCCCAGTCAGTCCCCTCCTCTCACAGTAAGAATCAATCCTAGGAAACACATTAACCCCTTGATCGCCCCCTAGTGTTAACCCCTTCCCTGACAGTCACATTTATACAGTAATCAGAGCATATTTATATCATTGTTCGCTGTATAAATGTGAATGGTCCCAAAAATGTATCAAAAGTGTCCGATGTGTCCGCCGTAATATCGCAGTCCTGACAAAAATCGCAGATCGCCGCTATTACTAGTAAATAAAATAAAAAATCATACATCTATCACCTATTTTGTAGACGCTATTGATTGCGCAAACCAATGAATAAACGCTTATTGTGATTTTTTTTTTACCAAAAATATGTAGAAGAATACGTATCAGCCTAAACTGAGAGAAAAACATTTTTTTATACATTTTTTGGGGATATTTATTATATCAAAAAGTTAAAAATATTGCTTTTTTTTCAAAACTAAATCGCAGAGGTGATCAAATACCACCAAAAGAAAGCTTTATTTGTGGGGGAAAAAAGGACGCCAATTTTGTTTGGGTGCCATGTCGCACGACCGCGCAATTGTCATTCAAAGCGTGACAGTGCCGAAAGCTGAAAATTGGCCTGGCCAGGAAGGGGGTTTAAGTGTCCAGTAAGCAAGTGGTTAATTATTTTTAAAGGAGAGTTTCCTTGTATTGTAGAGATGTACTGAATGTTTTTTATTTTATTTTGCCAGACATACACTTTAATTATTGCTTAGGTGACCCATGTTGAATGCATGTCAGGGCAAAACACAAAGCTAATACACATGGGCCCCCCGGGACAAGCATTGAATCCCTAATCTGTTCTGAATGTGTCCCTCCAGATACACATAGAAGGAGAAGGACTCTATGGAGACTCTATGGAGACTCTATGGATACTCTGTGGATAATCTATGGATACACCCGGACTAATCCAGTAACTGCATTGCCTCATCTTGATTAATTTGTTAATTACCGCAGCATTGTTTTTTTTTCACTCCACTCAATCAGCAAAATCTCCCCAGACAATGACCCTGGGCATCCTTCAGAAAGGGATTACCCCCCCCCCCCCATGTGATTAGCATAAGAACTGGGAAATGTCCTAATGAATTCTATGAATATACATTAGGTGTATGTAATGAAAGGTGACTGGGGGGGGGAGGGGTTATTGTCCAATTAACATACCTGCAGGGTAGACTGGGGGGTCCATTGTATGAGCACATTGAGTCATGAGATCTCCCTTATCAGGGGGGGATTTATATTATCCATTCAGAGATAATTCATTCACACCTTGTTTATGGGATTGTTGGGGGGGGGGGGGGGATAAAAAAAAATAAAAAATACTCCAGCTGTTACGTAACAAGTTCCAACTGGCCGTCCCCATAGTAATTATCTGCCAATTTCTTCCACCAACAATTAGAGAAATATAATGGAAAGTCCCCACCGGAAATACAAAAAAAAAAAAAATCTACAGATTTGGAATGAGAATCGCGATGGGAGCCCATTTATTTGAATAAAAGTCACACTGCAGGTCGGATCATCATGACAATGCCATGCCCTTCAGCCTGGTATGGATTGTAATGGGAACCCCCTACGCCCAAAAAACGGCGTGGGGGTTCCCCCAAAATCCATACCAGACCCTTATCCGAGCACACAGCAAGGAAAGGGGTGGGGACGAGCAAGCGCCCCCCCCCCTACTGGACGATACCAGGCCGCATGCCCTCAACATGGGGGTGGGTGCTTTGGGTCAGGGGGACCCTGTGCCCCCCCACCCCAAAGCACCTTGTTTCCATGTTGATGAGGACAAGGGCCTCTTTCCGACAACCCTGGCCGTTGGTTGTCGGGGTTTGCGGGCGGGGGGCTTATAGGAATCTGGAAGCCCCCTTTAATAAGGGGGCCCCCAGATCCCGGTCCCCCACCCTATGTGAATGAGTATGGGGTACATCGTACCCCCCTACCCCTTCACCTGGGGGAAAGTGTCAATTGAAAAAAAAACACTACACAGGTTTTTAAAGTAATTTATTAGGCAGCTCCGGGGGTCTTCTTCCGTATTCAGGGGTCTCTTCCGACTCTCCAGCCTCTTCTCCCGCTCTCTGGCGCCTTCTTCACACTCTCCTCCCGCTCTCCGGTGCCTTCTCCACACTCTCCTTCCGCTCTCCGGTGCTTTCTGCCTTCTGCCGGGCTGCTCTTCTTCCACTCTTCTTCGTCGTCTTCTTCCCTCTTCTCTTCTTGAGATGTTGAAACGACGATCTCTCCCCCTGTAATGCTGTGTGCTCGGTGCGCAATGATTTATATAGGCATTGGCGTGGTCCCAGTGACCCCACCCCCTTATGACGTCACAGTCTCGGGGCATGATTGGACTGAGTCCCCTGCCCGCAAACCCCGACAGCCAATGGCCAGGGTTATCGGGAAGAGACCATTGTCCTCATCAACATGGGGACAAGGTGCTTTGGGGTGGGGGGTACCACAGGGTGCCCCCCACCCCAAAGCACCCACACCCCATGTTGAGGGCATGCAGCCTGGTATGGTTCCCCACCCTTTTTCTGTCCATCCGGGCTGTGTGCTCAGATAAAGGGGAACCCCCATGCTGTTTTTTCGGCATAAGAGATTCCCCTTAAAATCCATACCAGACGAAAAAAGGGCCTGGTATCATCCGAGGGGGAACGTCATGTCAATTTTGTTTTCATTTTTTTGGCGGGGTTCCCCTTCATCAACACGCTAGTCTCACCGCAAGTCGGATCATGATGATCAGACTTGCGGTGTGACTTCTATTTAAATCAATGGGCTCCCATAGGAACCATTGATTTTGAATAGAGCCAGAGAAACGCCTAACGCTAATTAAAGTCACTTCTTACATCACAGTCCCCATCAGAGTCCCCCTTACATCAAGGTTGCCCATCCCTTTTAGAGCCCCCCTTACATCAGAGTACCTTCTTACATTAGAGTCCCCCTTAAATCAGAGTCTTCCCCTACATCAGTATCTCCTTTAGTGTCCCCCCTTACATCAGGGTTCCCATCAGTGTCCCCTCTCGCATCAGGGTCTCCATAAGATTCCCCCCTTACATCAGGACACCTATCAGGGTCCCCTCTCACATCAGTATCCCCTTCTTACACCTGAGTCCGCATCAAAGTCCCCTCTTACATCAGAGTCTCCCCGATATCAGAGTCCACCCTTACATCAGAGTCTCCCCCGACATCAGAGTCCACCCTTACATCAGAGACTCCCCTTATATCAGGATCCCTATCAGAGTCCCGTCAGAGTCATCTTACATTAGAGGATTGGCTAAAATCTTGAACTGCAATCAAGTCCCTGAATACCAATTGTATAACCTATGGAGGAGGGTGGTTGGGGCCCCAGCGTGGGGTTACCAGTGAAAACAGATATATAACAAGGTTTGATATCCTCTCCAATCAGTATGGCACAGTGTTCCTGTACCATATTGGCACGGGGTGCCTTAATTCAAGTTTACTTAAAGGCCAATGAGGACTCAATTCTGTCCATATGGCTTTGTTAGCAAAGTGAGCTTATGTTAGTATAGCTGAACCAACCTGTTTGAGGACGACTTATCCCCCCCCACCCCCCCACTGTACACAAAGATGATCCCTCCAGCAAACACCAGAGATACAAAGTCCTGGCCACGGTGTCACATGCAGCGGTCACAACTGCCCCCCCTTCCCTGCCCCCGCTCCCCCCCCCCCCCCCCAGCCTGTTCAAGGGCCATTTGTTTGCAAATCACAATGACAGAACAGTGGGGCATCCCTTGAATTCTTGCACACATCCATCAGTGTCTTATCTATCAAAGTTTTCACAAACACCAGGACCCCGGTGACAGCAAATGTATCCAATACTGGGGGGCCACTCAAGACACAAACATCTAAAAGTATTGTGTTTTATTCAGTTCTGTTTTTGTTTCTATGAAAATAAACTTTCACGAGTCATTGGGTAAAAATATTCAGGAGGCTATGTTAAAAGAAAATTTTGCACGGCTCCAACCAAACTTGCCATATTATAGGTAATATAATTGCCTCTTATTATTCTAATGGCCCAAACACGATCCGAATATCGGACGAAAACGATCGTCCGATGATGGATCGTACGATTTTCGGATCGTGTGTACACTACTTTCGACAGCCGATCACGACCGTTCATCCGATATTATTCGATCGGACAAGCTCGAAAATTTTCCTCGTACGATGTCAGATCGTACGATTTTCGTTTAGTCAGTACAGCCGTTGTCCGACAATACAATACAAATACATTACAACACGTGACATCACTTCCGATCATTTTTTTCTATCGTACGATAATTTTCGTGAGTCTAATAACCTATTTTATTTTACTTGCGATTATTAAGCGAAAAAAGTCGTACGATCCGTCGGCCGATATTCAGATCGTGTGTATGGGCCATAAGCACCATCTGGTGGCCACAATGCAGTATTTCTTCTAATACTGCATTATAGTCACTAGGTGGCGCTTAAAGTCGCAGAACATAATTATATATTACAGTGGAACCTCGGTGTACGAGTGACGTGGTTAACAAGCAAGACTAGCAACTTTTCTTTTTAAATCCTGACTCGGTTTGCGAGTGTTGTCTCGCAAAACAAGCAGAATTCCAGCTAATGGGGTGTGTAGTACCTCATTTGGCCAGAGGTGCGGGGGGCATGCGGATGACACTCAGAACTATTCAGAAACACTCATAAATACTAAGTTCCTGAGTGTTTCCGAGCCTTTCCCGAGGGTTTCGAGATCAGACCCCGAGTATTTTCGGGGCTCTCTGGCTCCCCCCCGCCTCTGGCCACATGCAGTATTACATGCAATAGAAGTCAATGCAGAACAAATTATCGACCCCTCCCTCCACGCTCCAGTGCCCTCCGCCTCTTACTGGGGTCGCCGACAGCGGCGGAGGCAATCAGATCCTTCTCCCTGTTAGGCATGGAGATGAGTGAGGGGAAGATGGCCACCATTTTTAAGTCTGGTACGTGTTTGGGTCCGGTGAATGTTTGAGTCCGGGGCGTGTTAGGGTTCGGTGCGTGTTTGGGTCCAGTGCGTGTTTGGGTCCAGTGAGTGTTTGGGTACGGTGAGTGTTTGGTTCCGGTGAGTGTTTGGGTCTGGTGCGTGTTTGGGTCTGGTGTGTGTTTGGGTCCGGTGAGTGTTTGGGTCCAGTGCGTGTTTGGGTCCAGTGCGTGTTTGGGTCCGGTGAGTGTTTGGGTCCGGTGAGTGTTTGGGTCCAGTGCGTGTTTGGGTCCGGTGTGTGTTTGGGTCCGGTGCGTGTTTGGGTCCAGTGCGTGTTTGCGTCCAGTGCGTGTTTGGGTCCGTTGTGTGTTTGGGTCGGGTGAGTGTTTGGGTCCAGTGCGTGTTTGGGTCTGGTGTGTGTTTGGGTCGGGTGAGTGTTTGGGTCCGGTGCGTGTTTGGGTCGGCGCATGTTTGGGTCCGCTGGGTGTTTGGGTCTCTTGAGTGTTTGGGTCCGGTAAGTGTTTGGGTCCGGTAAGTGTTTGGGTGCGGTGCGTGTTTGAGTCCGGTGAGTGTTTGGGTCCGGTGAGTGTTTGGTTCCGGTGAGTGTTTGGGTCTGGTGCATGTTAGGGTCCGGTGAGTTTTTGGGTCTGGTGCGTGTTTGGGTCTGGTGTGTGTTTGGGTCCGGTGAGTGTTTGGGTCCGGTGAGTGTTTGGGTCTGGTGCGTGTTTGGGTCCGGTGCGTGTTTGGGTCCGGTGAGTGTTTGGGTCCGGTGCGTGTTTAGGTCCGGTGTGTGTTTATGTGTGGTGAGTGTTTGGGTCCGGTGAGTGTTTGGGTCCGGTGCGTGTTTGGGTCCGGTGAGTGTTTGGGTCCGGTGCGTGTTTGGGTCTGATGACACTCAGAACTATTCAGAAACACTCATAAATACTAAGTTCCCGAGTGTTTCCGAGCCTTTCCCGAGGGTTTTCGAGATCAGACCCCGAGTTTTTTCGGGGCTCTCAGGCTCCCCCCTGCCTCTGGCCACATGCAGTATTACATGCAATAGAAGTCAATGCAGAACAAATTATGGACCCCTCCCTCCACGCTCCAGTGCCCTCCGCCTCTTACTGGGGTCGCCGACAGCGGCGGAGGCGATCGGACCCTTCTCCCTGTTAGGCATGGAGATGAGTGAGGGGAAGATGGCCACCATTTTTAAGTCTGGTACGTGTTTGGGTCCGGTGAATGTTTGAGTCCGGGGCGTGTTAGGGTTCAGTGCGTGTTTGGGTCCAGTGCGTGTTTGGGTCCAGTGAGTGTTTGGGTACGGTGAGTGTTTGGTTCCGGTGAGTGTTTGGGTCTGGTGTGTGTTTGGGTCCGGTGAGTGTTTGGGTCCAGTGCGTGTTTGGGTCCGGTGAGTGTTTGGGTCCGGTGAGTGTTTGGGTCCGGTGCGTGTTTGGGTCCAGTGCGTGTTTGGATCCGGTGAGTGTTTGGGTCCGGTGCGTGTTTGGGTCCAGTGCGTGTTTGGGTCCGGTGCGTGTTTGGGTCCAGTGCGTGTTTGGGTCTGTTGTGTGTTTGGGTCGGGTGAGTGTTTGGGTCCAGTGCGTGTTTGGGTCTGGTGTGTGTTTGGGTCGGGTGAGTGTTTGGGTCCGGTGCGTGTTTGGGTCGGCGCATGTTTGGGTCCGCTGGGTGTTTGGGTCCGGTGCGTGTTTGGGTCTCTTGAGTGTTTGGGTTCCGGTAAGTGTTTGGGTGCGGTGCGTGTTTGAGTCCGGTGAGTGTTTGGGTCCGGTGAGTGTTTGGTTCCGGTGAGTGTTTGGGTCTGGTGCATGTTAGGGTCCGGTGAGTTTTTGGGTCTGGTGCGTGTTTGGGTCTGGTGTGTGTTTGGGTCCGGTGAGTGTTTGGGTCCGGTGAGTGTTTGGGTCTGGTGCGTGTTTGGGTCCGGTGAGTGTTTGGGTCCGGTGAGTGTTTGGGTCCGGTGCATGTTTAGGTCCGGTGCGTGTTTATGTGTGGTGAGTGTTTGGGTCCGGTGCGTGTTTGGGTCTGGTGAGTGTTTGGGTCCGGTGCGTGTTTGGGTCTGATGACACTCAGAACTATTCAGAAACACTCATAAATACTAAGTTCCCGAGTGTTTCCGAGCCTTTCCCGAGGGTTTCGAGATCAGACCCCGAGTATTTTCGGGGCTCTCAGGCTCCCCCCCGCCTCTGGCCACATGCAGTATTACATGCAATAGAAGTCAATGCAGAACAAATTATCGACCCCTCCCTCCACGCTCCAGTGCCCTCCGCCTCTTACCGGGGTCGCCGACAGCGGCGGAGGCGATCGGATCCTTCTCCCTGTTAGGCATGGAGATGAGTGAGGGGAAGATGGCCACCATTTTTGAGTCTGGTACGTGTTTGCGTCCGGTGAATGTTTGAGTCCGGGGCGTGTTAGGGTTCTGTGCGTGTTTGGGTCCAGTGCGTGTTTGGGTCCAGTGAGTGTTTGGGTACGGTGAGTGTTTGGGTACGGTGAGTGTTTGGGTCTGGTGCGTGTTTGGGTCTGGTGTGTGTTTGGGTCCGGTGAGTGTTTGGGTCCGGTCAGTGTTTGTTTGGGTCCGGTGCGTGTTTGGGTCCGGTGAGTGTTTGGGTCCAGTGCGTGTTTGGGTCCGGTGAGTGTTTGGGTCCGGTGAGTGTTTGGGTCTGGTGAGTGTTTGGGTCCGGTGCGTGTTTGGGTCCAGTGCGTGTTTGGATCCGGTGAGTGTTTGGGTCCGGTGCGTGTTTGGGTCCAGTGCGTGTTTGGGTCCGGTGCGTGTTTGGGTCCAGTGCGTGTTTGGGTCCGTTGTGTGTTTGGGTCGGGTGAGTGTTTGGGTCCAGTGCGTGTTTGGGTCTGGTGTGTGTTTGGGTCGGGTGAGTGTTTGGGTCCGGTGCGTGTTTGGGTCCGGTGCATGTTTGGGTCCGCTGGGTGTTTGGGTCCGGTGCGTGTTTGGGTCTCTTGAGTGTTTGGGTGCGGTGCGTGTTTGGGTCCGGTGAGTGTTTGGGTCCGTTGAGTGTTTGGTTCCGGTGAGTGTTTGGTTCCGGTGAGTGTTTGGGTCTGGTGCATGTTAGGGTCCGGTGAGTTTTTGGGTCTGGTGCGTGTTTGGGTCTGGTGTGTGTTTGGGTCCAGTGAGTGTTTGGGTCCGGTGAGTGTTTGGGTCTGGTGCGTGTTTGGGTCCGGTGCGTGTTTGGGTACGGTGCGTGTTTAGGTTCGGTGTGTGTTTGGGTCCGGTGAGTGTTTGGGTCCGGTGCGTGTTTGGGTCCGGTGAGTGTTTGGGTCCGGTGCGTGTTTGGGTCTGGTGAGTGTTTGGGTCCGGTGCGTGTTTGGGTCCGGTGAGTGTTTGGGTCCGGTGCGTGTTTGGGTCCGGTGAGTGTTTGGGTCCGGTGCGTGTCAGCGGTCAGTGATGTCCAATAGGGCTCAGAGATCATAGAAAAAAATAAAGATAAGGGATGGAGGGAGAGAGAAGGAGAGAGAGAAGAAAAGAGAGAAAGAAAGACACTACAATAACAGATTATAATAACATTGCACACTTCTTCCTCGTCACTGTACCCCCTGCTCTGCTGCCCACCCTCTGTACCCCTTTCTCTTCTGCCCCCACCTCTGTACCCCCCTGCTCTTCTGCCCCACCTCTGTACCCTCTGCTCTTCTGCCCCCACCTCTGTACCCCCTGCTCTTCTGCCCCACCTCTGTACCCCCTGCTCTTCTGCCCCACCTCTGTACCCCCTGCTCTTCTGCCCCCACCTCTGTACCCCCCTGCTCTTCTGCCCCCACCTCTGTACCCCCTGCTCTTCTGCCCCACCTCTGTACCCCCTGCTCTTCTGCCCCCACCTCTGTACCCCCCTGCTCTTCTGTCCCACCTCTGTACCCCCTATTCTTCTGCCCCACCTCTGTACCCCCTGTTCTTCTGCCCCACCTCTATACCCCCTGTTCTTCTGCCCCACCTCTATACCACTGCTCTTCTGCCCCCACCTCTGTACCCCCTGCTTTTCTGTCCCCACCTATGTACCCCCTGCTCTTCTGCCCCACCTCTGTACCCCCCTGCTCTTCTGCCCCCACCTCTGTACCCCCTGCTCTTCTGCCCCCACCTCTGTACCCCCTGCTCTTCTGCCCCACCTCTGTACCTCCCTGTTCTTCTGCCCCCACCCCTGTACCCCTGCTCTTCTGCCCCACCTCTGTACCCCCCTTCTCTTCTGCCCCCACCTCTGTACACCCTGCTTATCTGCCCCCACCTCTGTACCCCCCTGCTCTTCTGCCATCACCTCTGTACCCCCCTGCTCTTCTGCCATCACCTCTGTACCCCTCTGCTCTTCTGCCATCACCTCTGTACCCCCCTGCTCTTCTGCCCCACCAGTGTAACCCCCTTCTCATATGGCCCATCTTTGAGGGAGAGAGAAGGAGAGAGAGAAGGAAAGAGAGAAAGAAAGACACTACAATGACAGATTATAATAACATTGCACACTTCTTCCTCGTCACTGTACCCCCTGCTCTGCTGCCCCACCTCTGTACCCCTTTCTCTTCTGCCCCCACCTCTGTACCCCCCTGCTCTTCTGCCCCACCTCTGTACCCTCTGCTCTTCTGCCCCCACCTCTGTACCCCCTGCTCTTCTGCCCCACCTCTGTACCCCCTGCTCTTCTGCCCCACCTCTGTACCCCCTGCTTTTCTGCCCCCACCTCTGTACCCCCCTGCTCTTCTGCCCCCACCTCTGTACCCCCTGCTCTTCTGCCCCACCTCTGTACCCCCTGCTCTTCTGCCCCCACCTCTGTACCCCCCTGCTCTTCTGTCCCACCTCTGTACCCCCTATTCTTCTGCCCCACCTCTGTACCCCCTGTTCTTCTGCCCCACCTCTATACCCCCTGTTCTTCTGCCCCACCTCTATACCACTGCTCTTCTGCCCCCACCTCTGTACCCCCTGCTTTTCTGTCCCCACCTATGTACCCCCTGCTCTTCTGCCCCACCTCTGTACCCCCCTGCTCTTCTGCCCCCACCTCTGTACCCCCTGCTCTTCTGCCCCCACCTCTGTACCCCCTGCTCTTCTGCCCCCGCCTATGTACCCCCTGCTCTTCTGCCCCACCTCTGTACCTCCCTGTTCTTCTGCCCCCACCCCTGTACCCCTGCTCTTCTGCCCCACCTCTGTACCCCCCTTCTCTTCTGCCCCCACCTCTGTACACCCTGCTTATCTGCCCCCACCTCTGTACCCCCTGCTCTTCTGCCATCACCTCTGTACCCCCCTGCTCTTCTGCCATCACCTCGGTACCCCCCTGCTCTTCTGCCATCACCTCTGTACCCCCCTGCTCTTCTGCCCCACCAGTGTAACCCCCTTCTCATATGGCCCATCTTTAAGGGAGAGAGAAGGAAAGAGAGAAAGAAAGACACTACAATGACAGATTATAATAACATTGCACACTTCTTCCTCGTCACTGTACCCCCTGCTCTGCTGCCCCACCTCTGTACCCCTTTCTCTTCTGCCCCCACCTCTGTACCCCCCTGCTCTTCTGCCCCACCTCTGTACCCTCTGCTCTTCTGCCCCCACCTCTGTACCCCCTGCTCTTCTGCCCCACCTCTGTACCCCCTGCTCTTCTGCCCCACCTCTGTACCCCCTGCTCTTCTGCCCCCACCTCTGTACCCCCCTGCTCTTCGGCCCCTACCTCTGTACCCCCTGCTCTTCTGCCCCACCTCTGTACCCCCTGCTCTTCTGCCCCCACCTCTGTACCCCCCTGCTCTTCTGTCCCACCTCTGTACCCCCTATTCTTCTGCCCCACCTCTGTACCCCCTGTTCTTCTGCCCCACCTTTATACCCCCTGTTCTTCTGCCCCACCTCTATACCACTGCTCTTCTGCCCCCACCTCTGTACCCCCTGCTTTTCTGCCCCCACCTATGTACCCCCTGCTCTTCTGCCCCACCTCTGTACCCCCCTGCTCTTCTGCCCCCACCTCTGTACCCCCTGCTCTTCTGCCCCCACCTCTGTACCCCCTGCTCTTCTGCCCCACCTCTGTACCTCCCTGTTCTTCTGCCCCCACCCCTGTACCCCTGCTCTTCTGCCCCACCTCTGTACCCCCCTTCTCTTCTGCCCCCACCTCTGTACACCCTGCTTATCTGCCCCCACCTCTGTACCCCCCTGCTCTTCTGCCATCACCTCTGTACCCCCCTGCTCTTCTGCCATCACCTCTGTACCCCCTGCTCTTCTGCCATCACCTCTGTACCCCCCTGCTCTTCTGTCCCACCTCTGTACCCCCTATTCTTCTGCCCCACCTCTGTACCTCCTGTTCTTCTGCCCCACCTCTATACCACTGCTCTTCTGCCCCCACCTCTGTACCCCCTGCTTTTCTGCCCCCACCTATGTACCCCCTGCTCTTCTGCCCCACCTCTGTACCTCCCTGTTCTTCTGCCCCCACCCCTGTACCCCTGCTCTTCTGCCCCACCTCTGTACCCCCCTTCTCTTCTGCCCCCACCTCTGTACACCCTGCTTATCTGCCCCCACCTCTGTACCCCCCTGCTCTTCTGCCATCACCTCTGTACCCCCCTGCTCTTCTGCCATCACCTCTGTACCCCCCTGCTCTTCTGCCATCACCTCTGTACCCCCCTGCTCTTCTGCCCCACCAGTGTAACCCCCTTCTCATATGGCCCATCTTTAAACCCCCCCACTCCTCTGTCCTACAATAACACACTATACTAACACTGCACTACAATAACACACTATAATAACTAGGGTTGTCCCGATACCACTTTTTTAGGACCGAGTACAAGTACCGATACTTTTTTTCAAGTAGTCGCCGATACCGAATACCGATACTTTTTTTTTTTTTTTAACAGAAAAAGTTTTTATTGTCTTTTCAAACAAACAACAAACATACATACAAACCAATGACAGTACATAGATAACAGAGGTAGCGAAGTGATTGCACCAGGGCATATCAAAAAAAAAGGACATAAATTACACACATAACCGGTGATACAGAAGCTAAGGGAACACAGACAACTCCACCCCACAGTTATAAAAGGGTAAGGCGAGGAGGGAGGGGGGAGGGGGAGAGCGGCCACCCACCACACTTTACAAATAGGATGCGCCACAGGGGACCCGTCAATTACTCAGCTAGAAGCGTCTATCCAGTTTGACCAGATCTTGTCAAATTTTGCCGGGCAGTTTCTGCTTTCATACGTCAGTCTGTATAATGGGAGGACCCTGTTGATCGTCCCCAGCCAGGAGGACACAGTTGGGAGGTCCGTGCCCCGCCAACGGAGTAGGATTTCCCTCCTGGCGTAGAACAGGGCAAAGGTGATGCCCAGTTTGGTATATCTGTCACATTCAATCTCACCCAGGTAGCTAAGGAGGAACAACTTCGGGTCCATCGTGAGCTCCACCCCGTAGCGGTCCGACAGAGTATCCGCCACCTCTCTCCAGTACGCGTCCAATTTGGGACAGGACCAAACCATATGGATGAACGACCCAGTATCCCCCGAACACCTAGTGCACAAGGAGCTCCTGGAGGGGTAGATCTTAGCCAGTCTCTGCGGGGTGTAATAGGCCCTATGTAAAAATTTTAGTTGGATAAATCGGTCTCTAGAGGCAATCATGGACGGGAGGAATGAAGAGACGCACTCCTCCCAGATCTCCTCGTCCAGATCAGGTATGTCAGCGTTCCATTTGGCCAGGATTCCCACTGTGTCCGCGTCGTATGCCACCGTAAATCGCAGGTAAAGGGATGAGAGAGGTTTCCCCATAACACCCGAAATCAGGAGGCGCTCGACCGAGTCCGACTCGAGCGCAACCGGATCCGGGAATTGGGCCGCAAGCGCGTGTCTCAGTTGTGCATATCTAAATCCCAGGGAGGGGGGAAGCCTGTAGCGAAGGGCTAGGTCCCGGAAGGACAACATCACCCCGTCCGGCATAATATGCCGGAGGGCTAGGATGCCCCGCCGCGCCCAGACCCCCGAGTCAGGGACCATGCTCAGGTGGGGAAGGAGAGGGTTCCCCCAAAGCGGGGTGTGTGGGGATATAGTATTGGGCTTCAGCATACGTGCCCTGGAGGACCGCCACACCTGAATCACAGTAGCCATAGGACCCGTGACCGATGGATGTGCCCTACGCCCCCGAAACACAAGGTTAGATAAAGCAGCGTACGAGCCTAGGATAGCCGCCTCGAGGGACACCGCTGGGTTCCGACGCGCCTGGGAAAACCACCAACGGGCCGTCACCAGGACCGCCGCCCAGTAGTAGGCAAGGAAGTTTGGGAAGGCCAGACCCCCCTGGGATAGGGGAAGATAGAGGAAGCGCCTGGCAACCCGAGGAGGGCTGTTCGCCCATATGAACGCCGTCACTATGCTGTCAAGTCGTCGGAAGAAGGATTTCGGGATAGTGACAGGGGTCTGGCGAAAGAAATAGAGCAACTTGGGGAGTATCACCATCTTTATGAGGTTACCCCGTCCGACCGGCGAGAGGGGAAGTGTACGCCAGACCGCGCAACGTCCGGACAGGTGTTCTAACGCCGGGAGAACATTTTTCTCCATGTAGGACCTCGGCTCGAGGCCCACTCTAACCCCCAGATACGTGAACTCATCCACCCAGCGCAGGGAGGTGTGTGAGTCGGAGCGAGGCAGCGATGGGTGGAGAGGAAGGAGCACTGATTTGTCCCAGTTGATTTTCACCCCCGAAAATGATGCAAATTTTTCAAAGTGGGACAGTGCCTCACCAAGTGAGGCAGACGCATCTGCCAGGTACAAAAGGGCGTCATCAGCATAGAGTGATAGTTTCTCCTCTAGGGGTCCCACCTTGATCCCTCGGACCCCTGGGTCGCGCCTAATGTGCGCGGCCAGGGGCTCCAGGGCCAAGGCAAATAGAGCCGGGGAAAGTGGGCAACCCTGTCTGGTCCCCCGCTCCAAGGAGAAGGGGGGCGACAGGGTCCCATTAGTGCGGATACGTGCCCTTGGGTGAGCATACAGCATTTGTATCCAGGATAAAAACCGGGGCCCAAAACCGAAGCGCGACAAAACCGCCCAGAGGTAGCCCCACTCGACCGAGTCGAAGGCCTTCTCGGCGTCGAGTGAGGCCACCACGCCTGCGCCGTCCGGGACCGCCACCGCGAGGTGGGTGTGTAGGCGTCGAAGGTTAATGTCGGTCCCCCGACCCGGCATGAAGCCCGTCTGGTCTGGGTGGACCAGGGCTGTAATAACAGTGTTAAGCCTATTGGCAAGGAGCTTCGCAAAGAGCTTCGCGTCAACATTGAGGAGGGAGATAGGACGGTATGAGGAGCACAAAGTGGGATCTTTACCGGGCTTGGGGATTACCACAATGACCGCATCAGACATCGAGTCCGGGAGTACACCCAGATCCGAGGCTGACGCAAACAGGGATAACAGCCTGGGGGCCAGGTCTTCTCCGTAAGTCTTGTAAAATTCAACCGGGAACCCATCCGGGCCCGGCGTCTTACCCCCTTGCATCGTTTTTAGGGCAGCTTGTATCTCCTCGATCTGAAATGGCGCGTCTAGTTTACGCGCCGCAGAGGACGTGAGGACCGGAATGTCCACCTCCTCCAGATAGGTCACTAGGTTCGGGAGGTCATACTTTACTCTAGAGGTGTACAGTTGCTGGTAATATTCCGCAAAACATCGGTTGATTTCCTGCGGAGTTGAGTGTAAGTTCCCCTCCCCATCCCTCACCTGGGCAACCGCAGAGGCACCTGAGTGCTCCCTGGACAGCCAGGCCAGTAGTCTCCCCGTCCGCTCTCCTTGTTCGAAAATACGCTGAGTCTGGTGAAGAAGCTTCTTCTGAGTCAAGGCTGTCCGGAGGAGGACTGCCTGTCGCGTCAGGGCTTGCAGGGAGGAGTAGTGTTGCAGGTCTCGGGTGTTGACATACAGGGCCTCCTGTCTAACCGCCTCCCCCTCCACCCTGGTGAGTTCCGCCCTGCGTTCCCTCCGAACCCCCGCAATCAGGGACTGATAGTGTCCCCGGGAGGAGGCCTTAAATGCATCCCACACCGTGTTCTCCGCAGCCGTACCCGGGTTTTCCGCCCAATAGGATCGGAGAG
The DNA here is from genome assembly GCA_029574335.1 of Rana kukunoris. NCBI lineage: Eukaryota > Metazoa > Chordata > Amphibia > Anura > Ranidae > Rana > Rana kukunoris. The sequence continues at coordinate 166,395,970 of CM056059.1, forward strand.
TGTCATGAATTTTGGGCTCCACCTCCGGATCAGAGATCCAGAACCTGGAGAGCCGCCAGAGGTTGCTGGCCGGATCCGTCGTCAAAGTCAATGAGAGGAGGAGTGGGGCGTGGTCCGAAATCCCGCGAGGGAGGATAGTAATGTCACGTATCCGGGGTAGCACCGGCGTCGCCACATATGCTAAGTCAATTCGGGAGAAGGATTTATGGGTGGCTGAGTGGCAGGTGAAGGCCCGAGTCCCCGGGTTCCTCCAGCGCCAAACGTCCGTGAGCCCGTACGTGTCAGCCCATTCCGCCAGTCCCTGGCGAGTGGTGCCCGATGGGGTGAACCTGTCCATACCAGTGTCTGGGACTAGGTTGAAGTCACCCATTAGGACCACATTTTCACAGGGAAACTGCGCCAACTTGGCCGCGAGTATTCCCAGGACCGCCAGGGAGGCGGGAGGGGGCAGGTACAGGCCCACCAGTACCCAGGGGAGGTTGTGGATCATAGCATGGACCAACACAAATCTGCCATCTGGGTCAAGAACTAAATCAAGGAGCTTAAAGGGGAGGGATTTGAGCACTAAAACACTAACCCCTCTGGCATAGTTAGAATAAGTGGAGTGGTAGTGGTGACCTACCCAGGGCCTTTTTAGGCTGAGGGTTTTGCTACCCATCAGATGTGTCTCCTGTAACACACAAATATGCGGGCTATGTTTTTTAATAAATTGGAACACTAGGGACCTCTTGACTGGGGAGTTCAGGCCCCGTGTGTTCCAGGAGAGGACATCAAGAGCAGCCATTGCAGACCACTAGGCAGGTAACGACAGGGGTAGAGCTACACCGGAGCCTCCAACCGATCACCCGACCCATCACCGGGGCGAGGGAGAGTCGTCGGCCCATCTCTAGAGCAATCAATATGCAAGAAATCAACAGTACTGTCATAAAGTGTAACACAATCAAACATAACAGGGCGCCAACCGGGCTTCCCAACCCCCCCCCCACCCCGCCCCCCCCCCCTAACATGGAGGAGGACTTGCATCCCAAAACAAACCCCAGCCCTAAGGCCGGACACGAGGGCAGTGTCCAAGCGGTTACCCGCTACTGTAAAACAAAACAGTTAGTGGTCCTGAGAATCCACAGGAGGATGAGGTGTGTGGATCACCCGGATTCCCGGGGGTACAGTTCTTGAGTACTAGTGACAAGGACATCCAACAGGGAGTCAAAAAATAAAACTAAAAAAAAAAAAAAAAAAAAAAAATAATAAAAAATAAAGCAAAAAAAAAAAGGGGGGAGAAACATGTGTGAGTCAACTTTCAGGGGGAGGAGAAGGGAGGGGGGGGCCCCCCCTCGACATGTCTGCAGGACAGGGGACATGGGGGTGGTGACGGGGGATGGGAAGGAGGATCAGCTATAGCTTCTGGTCCACTGCTGGGAGGATGCAGGCGGGGGGGGGAAGGCGGCAGCCAAACAAGGTGACAGGGTGGGGGTCCGGGCCCCCCGACCCCCAGGAGCAAAGGGGGAATGCCTCCGCGGCGTTAGTCAGGTAGGGGTGTTGTGGTGATGGCAGTCAGTAGGCCTCACATCTGCAGCGGGCCCGCCAGGACCTTAATAAACCCCCAATACCCCAGGGGGGGACCCCTGAATAGTGTACTCACAGTCAGTTGTCAAAGTTGAAGAAGGGGTGAATCACCGGACTCTCAGCCAGGGAGGGATTCGGCCCAGGCCGCTGCATCTCTCGGGGAGGTAAAAAACTGGATTTTCTCACCATCTTGAACTCTGAGCCTGGCAGGGAAGAGCATGCTGTACTTGATCCCCCGTTCTCTCAGCATGGCACGGACGTGGTCAAAGGACTTGCGTTGGCGTTGTGTCTCCACCGAGTAGTCTGGGAAAATCAGGAGCCTGGCGTTTTGGTATTTGATATCTCCTTGCAGGCGCGCTGCTCTGAGAAGAGTGTCCCTGTCGCGGTAGTGGAGGAATTTAAAAATAAAGGTGCGCGGCGGCGCTCCTACAGGGCCTCTGGTTGCCGGGATGCGATGGGCCCTCTCAATAGAGAAGAAGTGGGAGAACCGGGCGGCCGGGAGGATAGTAGGAAGGATTTGCTCCATGAAGGCCACAGGATCGGTACCTTCTGCCCCCTCCGGGAGGCCAAGGACACGGAGATTATTGCGGCGATTCCTGTTCTCGGCGTCTTCCGCTCTGTGCTCCAGGACCCTCACCCTGGCCTTCAGGGACTGGATGTCAGTGTGATGGTCCCTCTGGGTGTCCTCTAGGTCCGAGACCCGTCTCTCTGCTTCCGCCACGCGGTCCCTGAACGCATCCAGGTCGCGGCGTATGAGCGCCGTGTCCGCCTGGACATGATCAATTTTGATTGTTAGGGCTGATTGGCAGGTGGAGATCGCCGCCATCAGTGCCTCAAAGGCCGCCGAACCGGCCTGGATCGCATCGTCCCGCGGAACGTCCGGATGGGATGCCATGTGGACAGGAGGGGGAGGCCGCAGAGGGGCCGGCGTGTGTTTAGGCCCTGACTTCGGCGGGGTAGGTCCTGCGGCGGTGTTGCGGCGCGTCCGACAGCCCCTGCTATTGCGGCGCATTCCCCAGGAGACAGGGGAAGGATTTGTGAGAAGGTGGCCCGGAATCCACACAGGGAACAATGCAGGAAGGATTCTCAGAGCGAAAGCTCGGTCACTACACGTCCTCTCCCGTCGCCATCTTGGACACGCCCCCAACCGATACTTTTTTTAAACGTGTCCCTAAATGCAGCCATGTCCCCCACATATTGCAGGCATGTCATGTCCCCCACATATTGCAGCCATGTCACGTCCCCCACATATTGCAGCCATGTCACGTCCCCCACATATTGCAGCCATGCATGTCCCCCACATATTGCAGCCATGTCATGTCCCCCACATATTGCAGCCATGTCATGTCCCCTACATATTGCAGCCATGTCCTGTGCCCCATATTGCAGCCATGTCATGTCCCCCATACCTCCAGCTCCTCTGATTTTTCCCGCCGCCAGCGCTGCTGCCGGGTTAATCCCCGTGCAACACAGTGAGCATTACAAGTTTTCGTAAACTGTAATACCCGCGGCGCCATGTATAGACACATGATTGGACGGATCCTTCCAATCGCGAGCAAGGGGGGAGTGTCTATGCACGTATCCGTGTATAGACACTCCCCCCTTGCTCGCGATTGGACGGATCCGTCCAATCGCGTGTCTATACATGGCGCCGCGGGTATTACAAGTTTACCATCGAAAACTTGTAAATGCCCGCTGTGTTGCACAGGGATAAGCGGTGGGCAGCGAGCGACGGGCGGCGAGCGTCGGGCGGAGGGCGGCGAGCGGCGGGGGGGGAAGTATTCTATTTCGGTATCGGGGGTATTTGCGGGAGTACAAGTACTCCCGCAAATACTCGGAATCGGTCCCGATACCGATACTGGTATCGGTATCGGGACAACCCTAATAATAACACTGCACTATTAATATAATAACTAAATAACTGCTCCCACGCAGCTTAACACACAACTCCGGCAATGACGAGATATCTGAACTCCCACGCCTGCACGGTAGTGACGTCATGTTGGCCCGGCCAATTCAATCGGGCGGAGATTGGTTCCTGGAAGCCACCTGGCCAAAGCTGGCAGTGGCTCCGGGTCACCATAGCGCTGGAGCGCTATGAAAAGTAAAGACTTTAAGACTCTTGGCGGTCCTCCTTGGTTGTCTTGCGCTTCTTAACTAGTTGGAATAATTCCCGTAGGTGAAGACGGGTCTGATTATTACAAGTTTCCACATTGGGAACAACAGCCAGTGTTGCCCTTTGTTGACTAATGCTGGAATCAATAGCATATTGATGTCATTAGTCACTGGTGACATAAGGGAACTCGGTAATGAGAGGAGACCACCATTCTGTTGGGTGATGTTGCTGTGATCCCGACAGTGGCGGCTGGTGCTCAAAATTTTTTGGGGGGGGGGGCGCAAACGAAAAAAAAAATATTGCAGCCTCACTGTGCCATCAATTGTCACCACTGTGCCATGCCATCAAACACAGCAACTGTGCCATCAATTGTCACCACTGTGCCATGCCACCAAATGCAGCCACTGCGCCATCAATTGTCACCACTGTGCCATGCCACCAAATGCAGCCACTGCGCCATCAATTGTCACCACTGTGACATGCAACACAGCAACTGTGCCATCAATTGTCACCACTGTGCCATGCCACCAAATGCAGCCACTGTGCCATCAATTGTCACCACTGTGCCATGCAACACAGCAACTGTGCCATCAATTGTCACCACTGTGCCATGCCAACAAATGCAGCCACTGTGCCATCAATTGTTACCACTGTGCCATGCAACACAGCAACTGTGCCATCAATTGTCACCACTGTGCCATGCCATCAAATGCAGTCACTGTGCCATCAATTGTCACCACTGTGCCATGCCATCAAATGCAGTCACTGTGCCATCAATTGTCACCACTGTGCCATGCCATCAAACGCCACCACTGTGCCATCAATTGTCACCAATGTGCCATGCCATCAAACGCAGCTACTGTGCCCATCAATTGTCACCACTGTGCCATGCCATCAAATGCAGTCACTGTGCCATCAATTGTCACCACTGTGCCATGCCATCATATGCAGTCACTGCATATCAATTGTCACCACTGTGCCATGCCATCATATGCAGTCACTGTGCCATCAATTGTCACCACTGTGCCCCATGCCACTGTGCTCATTGTCGCCTCTGTGCCCTTTGTCACCACTGTGCCCCATAATGCCACTGTGCCCCATGATGCCACTGTGCCCCATGATGCCCCTTTCCCTGTAAAAAGCACTTACCTGACGCTTCCATGTCCTCCCTCGATGTCTTCTGCCGCTGTGGAGAAGCTTCAGCCAATTAGGTTCCTGATAACCAGAATCCGGGAACCTGATTGGCTGAAATGGCCGTCAGTCTTATGCAAGGAACGCAGGTTGCCTGCGCTCCGAGTATAGACTTCCGAGAGCCGGAGGGCGGTACTGGAAAAGCCTATCAGAGCCGCTGGCATTGATAGGCAGTTCCCCTCAGCCAACCAGCTGCCGCTATTCAGGTAACCGGCGACCCACGTCCGGTTATAGGAATAGACCAGGCAGCTGGCAACAATAACTCACAATCAATGCATTGCATTGAATGTGTGTTATTTGCGAGAGGGGGTGGCGCTGCAGCGCCCTCTATAGACGGCCGCCAGAACTTCGGCTAAAATGTCAAAATGACATTTAAGCCGAATAAAAGGTCTTAAAGGGCCCGTTTTTTTTTTTTCTTTCTACTTTTTTTTTTTTTTTTGTGACTGCGGGAGGGGGGGCGGCGCCTGTGCGTCCCTATGGGCGGGCCGCCACTGGACCCCGAGGAGATGTGACGCTGGGAACGGGAACGTCAGTCTCCTCCATGGCTCTCGCTGCATTTTTGCTTGTTGGTGGAATGATGACATCACCCTTTCGTGGGAAGATATTCCTTTTTCCGATCACCATTTTTGATTTGAGCTTCCCTATACGCTGGCTTAGGCAAGCACTATGGGAAGCTCGAGGAGGTGTGACGCTGGGATCAGTCTCTTCCATAGATCTGTCCACATTTTTCCTACGACGTGCGCCGCTGGGATAGACAAGAACTGTTCTCCATTGTGGACTAAGACCAGAAACCATTGCTGGGGTGGTTGGATGGGTCTCCTCCATGGCGCTCGCTGCATTTTTGCTTGTTGGTGAAATGATGACATCACTGGATGGGGTGATGTCACTCTTTCGTGGGAAGATATTCCTCTTTCCGATCACCATTTTTGATTTAAGCTTCTCTATATGCTGGCTTAGCTTAGCACGAAGGGAAGCTCGAGGAGGTGTGACGCTGGGAACGGGAATGTCAGTCTCTTCCATAGCACTGTCCACATTATACCTACGACGTGCCATGTTGGGATAGACAATAACTGTTCTCCATTGTGTACTACAGTTTTTCTCTATTCTATTCTCTATTCTATTCTCTATATATTTCTTGAAACCGAAATGACATTCTCAAAACTCTAAGGCGGCGTACACACGACCGAGGTTCTCGCTGGAAACCAGCGAGAACCTCGCTGGAAGCTGCATTCCAGCGAGGACCTCGGCCGTGTGTACGCTCTCGGCGAGCTTCCCGTCGGGAAGCCCGTCGAGCAGAAATAGAGAGCACGCTCTCTATTTGCTCGACGGCCCGCCTGGAAGAATGGCTGGTTGCCATTCCCGACGGGCGGGTCGCCGATTTCGACGGCCGGCAGGGAACCTCGACGGGCGGAACGATGTGTTCTGCCCGTCGAGGTTCTCTGCCGTGTGTACGCGGCCTGAGATCATTTGGCAAAACAGTCTTACAGTTCAGCACAACACTATTACTCACTTGCAAAAGCTCATATCTTTCCCAAAACTGTTCACTCGTGCTTCAAAACCATATTCCTTTCCCATATAAAGAGTCAGTGCCTCCAAAATGGCAAAGATTCTTCTCAATTTCTTTGGCTCATTTCTTGAAACAGACCAGACAGACATTCTCAGCTCTCTTGGTGCTTTTGCCAAAATAACCTGGATGGTTCGGCACAACACCATGGTTCACCTTCAAAAGTTCATATCTTTCCCAAAACACTTCACTCATGTGTCAAAACTAAATTTCTTTTTCATTCAACTAGTCAGTGCCCCCAAAATGCATCATCCCTTTGGCATTGTATAAGCACTGCAAGTCAAAATGTTTAGATGTTTTATCTCTATGGCAGAGGACCATTGAAATATCCCTCATGTCTAGTGTTGAGCGGAATACGCCATATTCGATTTCGTGATATTGCGCGAATATATAGAAGAATATTCGCGAATATTCGCTAATATCGAATATTCGTGATATTTTATCCAAAAAAAATTTAGCAAAATTGCGCTAATGCGAAATTGATTGCGAAATTCTCATAAACGGAGATCATTTCCTGTATTACTAAACTAATATGCACTAAACACTAACTCTACACTAACTCTACTTAAAAGAAAGAAGAATAAGGGGGCAAAAGAAGGGCGGAGAAGATAATCGCGCAATATTCCGTTTGCCGAATATTCGAGTTATTCTGATTGGCTCTGATGCAAAAGAAGGGCGCATCAGAGCCAATCAGAATAACTCGAATATTCGGCAAAAGGAATATTGCGCGTTTATCTTCTCTGCCCTTCTTTTGCATCAGAGCCAATCAGAATAACTTGAATATTCGGCAAAAGGAATATCGCGCAATATTCCTTTTGCCGAATATTCGAGTTATTCTGATTGGCTCTGATGCAAAAGAAGGGCCGAGTAGCTGATGCGATTCTTTAATGTTGCCGAAAATTCGCAATGCGAATTTTCGGCAACATAAAAGAATCGCATCAGCTACTCGGCCCAGGGTCTCTCTCTAATCATACCAGCAATGCTTTTAGACGTCGATGGAGATCACTAGGATGTGATCTGTTTTAAAAATAAATTTGAAAAAATACGAATATTCGCCATAGCGAATATTCGCCGCAATATTCGAGTTATTCGCGAATACTCGAATATGCAATATTCGTAGCGAATATTCGCAATGCGAATATTCGTGAGCAACACTACTCATGTCCACCTTTCAGTCTTAGCCCAGTCCTTCATTGCCAATGGTTACTGTACAGTTTTTGTCTAGCTAACTGAATACAATTGTGTATAAAACTGAAAAATAAGAAAAGTTTTTAGGGTAAGAGTAGCCTCCAAGGTTTGACATCACACATTGCACTCATACTGCCAAGGAAAAATTACTTTACAGTATTGTACCATTATCATTCACACACAAAGTAACTTCCATACATGAGACTAAAAAGAAAACGTACACAGCATAATATATGGAAATATAAACACACAAACAAAAAACAAGGACAATTACTGTAAATTTAGCCTACAATGATGTAAAAAAAAATTTGAGTTTCACAACTACTGTAAGGCCCCTTTCACACGGGGCGGATCAGTAATGATCCGCCCCGTGAACCTCCACTTGCTCAGTGGGGATCGCTCCATTGATCCCCGCTAAGCCAGCGGATGACAGGGAGGTCCTCGCACACTGTACAGGGACTGCCCTGCCAGCTATCCGCTCTCTCCTATGGGGGGATCGGATGAACACGGACCGTCTGTCCGTGTTCACCCAATCCAATCCGCCAGACGGATGGAAAAGTAGGTTTTTCCTCCGTCACACTTTGGCGGACCGGAGCGGGTCTGATGTCAGTGGGCATGTCACCCCTGACATCCGCAGCTCCATAGAGGAGCACAGAGTGCCCATTCAGGTCCGCTTAAAAAACTGGCAGGCGGACCTGAACAGGCCACCCGTGTGAAAGAGCCCTAACATCTCTTCACTGGTCGCTGTCCTCACCCTCCCTCTCCTGGGTACTGCCCTCACCCTCCTGCCCATCCACACGCTGCTGACTGTCTGGCCACAGATTCCCATCAACATTGCAGCGTATATCCTCCCTTGCGATGCATTGAGGGAAGAAACGAGGGAGATGTCGCAACCATCGCCTACACTGATCTCCTGTAATATTGTCACAGGCAGCGTCCATTGCATGGAACAGGGACCTCTGATCTTGAGCCTGATGCTCATACACTCTCCACCTCCAAGCGCAGAAAAACTCCTCAATAGGATTGAGGAAAGGAGAGTAAGGTGGTAGGAACACAATATCCATCCTTGGATGAGCAGTGAACCAGGCCCTGATAAGCGGGCCACAGTGGAAATTCACATTGTCCCATACAATTATACATTGTGGTAGGTGAGGCCCTATGAGACCTCTCTCATTTTCTGGGATCAAATCCAAATGAAAGTGGCCAAGAAGATGAGGAGCTTCTGTGTTTTGTATGGGCCAAGACTGGGCATGTGAGTGGCCACACCATTCTCAGAAATGGCAGCACACATAGTTATATTGCCCCCTCGGTGGCCTGGGACATCCACCATGGCCCAGTGGCCAATAAAATTACGGCCACGTCTTTGGCCCTTGGCCAGGTTGAAGCCAGCCTCATCCCCATACAATACAGTTACAGACAGCTACATAGGAATGTTCTATGTTCTGCACAAGTTCAATATACTACTGGCCAGTATTCCAGTGGATCCAAACCTGGGGTACATGTATCCTATGCAGAGGTACTACAGGGGGTATTTGACAGAAAGGGGAGGGGAAAAATTATGAAATTACTGAAATGTTACAGTAACATTATTAGATAGATTTCCATGGGAGGCACTACTGTAATTGCAGCTCTTTGACCCTTTTACTTACTGTATTGTAGGTTATATTCTTCAAAATAAGGATTATAATGATAATTGCATCATACAGTAAGCTGCAGTTTTTACTGTAATACTGGAATACTACTGTAAACTGTATTATCAATATTGTAGAAAATAAATTATTCCATAGTTTATTTTCTACAATATTTTTCTTGTCATGGTTAGTATCATACGTAACATCCCACTGAAGTAAGATACTGTAATATTGTAGGCCTATCACACACACACACACTAAATGAATACGCAAATGAGTAAATAAACATATTTGTTGCTCTATGCACAGTGTCCTGTCCTATACATTATATAATTCCATCATTGATTGTGAGGGCATGGTTGATGACATGGTCTATTATTGTCGCCCAAATTTCATTAGGGACAGCATGGTGTCTTCGTGCTCCTCAGCTTCTTCCCCCTATTCCACCATCACGCACCCTTACTCCTCCTCCTCCTCTTCCTCTTCCTCTTCCTCGGGCAGGCAGTTGCCCTGTTCATCTACTTGGCCAGGTGCCTCCATGTTCAGACATTGTACTGGTCCTGCATGGTCAATCTCTATATATACATGTTTGGCAGCATTCACAATACAGTAATGGACAGTACCTGTCAGGTAATTAAACATACTGTTTGATTGGTCATCTGAGACCAACTCCTCCTTCGTTCAAGTTCTAGTTTTACCTGACTGTCAATTGCTGTAATGATTTTATCAAATGTTCCAAGAGATTCATATATGGTATTCATGGTATTGTGTTCCTGAATAATTTTGACAATTGAACAGACTATTGTGCATGTGATGACTTAACCGCTTGCCGACCAGCCGCCGCAGTAATACGGCGGCAGGTCGGCACGGGTGCGCGAGAGCCCGTAGCTCTACGTCGCGCCTTTCGCGGCCACTAGGGGGCGCGTGCGCGCCGCCGGCGGCCCGCGCGCGCGCCCCCCGCTCGCCCCCGAGTCCCGTGCGTGTGCCCGGCGGGCGCGATCGCCGCCGGGCACACGCGATCGCTCGTTACAGAGCGGGGAACGGGAGCTGTGTGTGAAAACACACAGCGCTCGTTCCTGTCAGCGGGGGAAACGCTGATTTTCTGTTCATACAATGTATGAACAGAAGATCAGTGATTCCCCTAGTCAGTCCACCCCCCCCATACAGTTAGAACACACTAGGAACACACTTAACCCCTTCCCTGCCCCCTAGTGTTAACCCCTTCACTGCCAATGGCATTTTTATAGTAATCCAATGCATTTTTATAGCATTGATCGCTAAAAAAATGCCAATGGTCCCAAAAATGTGTCAAAAGTGTCCGAAGTGCCCGCCATAATATCGCAGTACCGAAAAAAAAACGCTGATCGCCGCCATTACTAGTAAAAAAAAAATAATAATAAAAATGCCATAAAACTACCCCCTATTTTGTAAACGCTATAACTTTTGCGCAAACCAATCAATAAACGCTAATTGCGATTTTTTTTTACGAAAAATATGTAGAAGAATACGTATCGGCCTAAACTGAGGGAAAAATATTTTTTTTTAATATATTTTTGGGGATATTTATTATAGAAAAATGTAAAAAATATTGCATTTTTTTCAAAATAGTCGCTCTGTTTTTGTTTATAGCGCAAAAAATAAAAACCGCAGAGATGATCAAATACCACCAAAAGAAAGCTCTATTTGTGGGAAAAAAAGGACGCCAATTTTGTTTGGGAGCCACGTCGCACGACCGCGCAATTGTCAGTTAAAGCGACGCAGCGCCGAATCTCAAAAAGTGCTCTGGTCTTTGGACAGCAATATGGTCCGGGGCTGAAGTGGTTAAACAATGAAATGACGCTGACACGTTTTGGAGAGAACGACCATTTAGACTGAGAAATGACAATCAGTTTGGATCAACATGATCTATTCAATTGGAAATTCTGCTAAATGTAGGTTACTTGTGCTAAATCATTTGAGAAATGTACTGAGACATTGAGACATGTACTGAGACATTTGCAATTTGATGAAATGAATGAGAAATGCCATTCAGTTGTGAACAATTGCCAAGTGGTTTGGAGATTTGTCCATGTTGTTTTGAGAATGTCATTTCTGTTTCAAGAAATGAGCCAAACCAATAGAGAAAAACTGTAAGACCAGAATCCATTGCTGGGGTGGTTGGATGGGTTTCCTCCATGGCGCTCGCTGCATTTTTGCTTGTTGGTGGACTGATGACATCACTCGGTGGGATGATGTCACTCTTTCGTGGGAAGATATCCCTGTGCCCAATCACCTTTTCTAAATTTAAGCTTCTCTATATGCTGGCTTAGGCTAGCCCAAAGGAAAGCTTGAGGAGGTGTGACACTGGGAACACAAACGTCAGTCTCTTCCATAGCACTGTCCACATTATTCCTGGTGGGTGCGATGCTGGGAATGGGAAAAAGCAGCCTCCTCCATGCTGCTCACTGCATTTTCAGAAACAATAGAGAGAAAGGAGTCACCGCTCCAGGTGGGATCACTATATGGTTACAGGTGGTGCAGAATACTGAGGGTGCTGGCGGTGCACTAAGCAAAATGAGGACAAAGGAAAATGGATAGCTGCACTCCAAAACCTGATGGGTGGTCTTTTATTCAATAGACAGCATGTACAAAAATAGGGTCACAGCAGTGGAAAACAAGGAGCATCCAACGCGTTTCGCACTGGATTAGTGCTTATTCATGGCTGCCATCTGATCCAGTGCGAAACGCGTCAGTTGCTCCTTGTTTTCCACTGCTGTGACCCTATTTTTGTACATGCTGTCTATTGAATAAATGACCACCCATCAGGTTTTGGAGTGCGCCACTTGCTGGTAGAATGGCGTCACTTGTTGGTGGGGTGATGTTGCTACTTGTTGGTCGGAACAGTCGGTAGAAGGGCTTAAAATATCTTAGGAGCAGTACCACCAGCACGGTGATAAGCCCCAGAAAGCATTCTGACCGGTGCTCAGTAACAATATATATAAGTACGGGTTGGACTGAGTTCTCTAATGCCACACACCCCTTGGACCAGACTGACCAGAGCTCAGTAACCACCCATTGGTACCAATCACCGGCATTTATTAGCAGGGGTGTGACTGTGTTCTCTAATGCCACCCACCCCTTGGACCAGACTGACCAGAGCCCGGTGACCACCCATTGGTACCAATCACCGCCATTTATAAGCAGGGGTGTGACTGTGTTCTCTAATGCCACCCACCCCTTGGACCAGACTGACCAGAGCCCGGTGACCACCCATTGGTACCAATCACCGCCATTTATAAGCAGGGGTGTGACTGTGTTCTCTAATGCCACCCACCCCTTGGACCAGACTGACCAGAGCCTGGAGACCACTAGTTGGTACCAATCACCAACATTTATTAGCAGGAGTAGGATTATGTTCACAAAGGCTGGCCACAGTCTGTTCCAGGCATTGATCAGTAGACAAATTAATCCATACAGCTCACTGATGTTTAAAAAATACACTGCTAGTATGTGCAGGTAATTTTGGTGCAGGACGCTGATGGGTTCTAGTGTTAGGTTCTCGATGGATGTCCCCCTGCTGTTCCAGATATTGATCAGTGGATAAATTAATTGCCTCAGCTCCAAGAAAATCAAATAGAGTCCTAATATTGTTTCCAGGTAATTTTGGTACAGGATGTGATTCAGCATGAGAATACATGTCAGGACTGCCCGTCTAAACCCTGATGGGATGGAAGCCAGGAATGGAAACCAGCTGATGGGTTCTAGGTAGGGATGAGCTTCGCGTTCGATGCGAACACATGTTCGCATCGAACATCGGCTGTTCGATCGTTCGCCGAAAACGAACAAATCGGGTCGTTCGCGCCAAATTCGAATGACGCGCAACGGCCCATAATTCACTGCGGCGTTGCGCGCTGATGATTGGCCAAGCATGCACCATGACCCCGCATGCTTGGCCAATCACAGCGCCCAAAAAACGAAGAGACCTAATTGGCCAAAGCCTGGGTGCTTTGGCCAATTAGGGCTCAGGGCTTTAGCACACGCCCCACACTATAAAAGGCCGCCTCCCGGGCGGCCTCGTGTAGTGTGTTCCGGCTTTCTTTGAGAGAAGTCAGACAGACAGAGAGAGAGAGATAGATAGATAGATAGAGACACAGGGGTAGATTCACATAGAGATACGACGGTGTATCTACTGATACACCGTCGTATCTGTGAGATTCGACGCTCGGATCTATGCGGCTGATTCCTCTAATCAGGTTCCGCATAGATCTCCCTTAGAGCCGACTGGTGTAAGTGAGTTACACTGTCGGATCTTAGGCTGCAATCTCCCGCCGTCCAAATGAAAAAAGGAAATTCCGCGCCAATAGCTCAATATGAAAAAAATTAATAAAATTAATGAAAGATAAGTGTATATATATATATAGTGAGACAAAAAAACACACATATATATAAAGCTGCTCCTCAAGTGTCAATTAGTGTATTCTAATAGGCAATGTGATAGAAAAATGGTAGAGGGCGCTAAGGTAAATTACCTGGTAAATGAACTACAAACACGCTGTGAGTGGATCTACCAACAATGTGATTATGAATATTGGTGTATAACACAATAGAATACACAAACGATTGTGTATACAAAGTGATACAATAATAGAAACAAATAGTGTGTCCTATATAGTGTTCTGGCAATGACAACAGTGCAGTCCTTAGATTCCAAAAGGAGAAAAGGAAAGAAACATAGGAAAAAATTCTTCAATGAAATTCCACAGTTCCTTCACCAGGCAGATTGAATCACCCCAATCGTGCTCAGAAAAAAGATTGCGCTTACCAGATGGTCATGACCTCTTAACGAAAAGAAGGTCAATCTTGCTTTATGCAGGAAAATGCCTACATTCATTTAGGAGGGTTTCTTCACCACCAAGCAAGGGGATTCACTCCATAGAGATGTACATAGAATAAATGGACAGAGAAATAGCTCCCATAGTGCGATCAATTTAATTAAAACTGGAATAAAAACAAAACAAGCCAAAGGGCTACTTACAAAAAACAGTGCCCTATCCCGGCACTGAGGCTGCAGGCAATCACAAACTGGGGGTCGACTAGTACACTCGCGTGGGGCGGCCTCACTCTGTTGCATGAAAGAGCAGTGTTCCTCAAAGGTACATGGCTGCATCCAGTGACATCGTAACTCAAGGGTACGTGTTGTAGCAACAAGTCCGTAGTAGGTCTATGAGGCAGACGCCGGGAATGGGGACACAGGGTGTACACGTGACCAGGCTGCGCCAACCGACGTACGTTTCGTATGGATAACGTCTTCAGGGGGGCGTGCCTGGTCACTAAAGGTCACGTCTTTTATGCTGAGACACGGACAGGAAGTCCGGGAAAAAGACAAACTAACGAAATTAAAAAATTAAAAATCTATCTGTATATACAACGGGTTCAGCCAGTTTGACTCTGCATACTCAGTAACGGCTTAGGTTTACAATGCAAAAGGACATTTTGACACATTGAATGTAAATGTTATCTCTAATGCAAGAATCTAAATCAAGTCTAAATCAGACTTAGCCTTCATTTCAAAAGCCTTCATTATTTCTGACCAAAAACGAAGACATAATGGATTTATTACAAGAGTATGAAAAAGGTTGTATGTCTAAATCAGGGATGTCAATATTACATGAATGAATGGATAACAAAATAGTAAGGGATATAATATGCTATATTCGCCAAATGGACTTGGAAAATATATATATATATACATAAATAATCGTTAAGGGCCAACATACAATAGTTAACAATAAATATGTTTAGTAGACAACATTGTATGACCAACTTGGTCCATTCTAACTCTGTATTTAGTTGTCGGTCAACATACACGAAACTAAAAAATGAGCAAACATAGTGTAAATATGTAACGAAACGTCTCTAATCTCCAGTCATATAGCTAGGGAACCACCCAGCTATAGACTCGGAGTGACAGAATGTTGGTTGTAAACCAAACAAACTAGAGATTTAAATCATTCGCCATTAATCCTATGTTGGTAATTGGGAGACGCCATAATATAAAATATATATGGCAAAGAATATATACAATATAAAAAATCTAAAAAATATATTATATAAAAAAACCTTTGCTGGTAAATCTATTGCTTGCAGGTTCGCATGACTGAACAGAGCAGAGGAGAAATATGAGAAAGGACAATAATTCTATATATTTGTGTTAGTAGTATTAAATTCAGGGTGGTTGTGGTAGGTGGCGCTTCTGTTATTATACGCGACGAATATGCAAATGAGGAGAACCGCCGATTCTGAAACGAACGCCAGGCCGTCGCTTTTTTTTTACGTCGTTTGCGTTCGGCTTTTTTCGGTGGATCGTTACCCTTGCTATATGCGGGGTAAGTGCGGCGTATCCTATGTTAAGTATGGCCGTCGTTCCCGCGTCGAGTTTTGAATTTTTTACGTCGTTTACGTAAGTCGTTCGGGAATACGGCCATACGTTAATTGCGTTAACGTCGAAAACAATGACGTCCTTGCGACGTCATTTGAAGCAATGCACGCTGGGAAATTTAGCCGGCGGCGCATGCGCAGTACGATCGGCGCGGGGACGTGCGTGATTTGCATTCAGCCGGGGGATTTACGATCCGCCAGGGCAACTTACGAGGCAAGTGCTTTCTGAATACAGCACTTGCCTCAAAAACTGGTGCAGGCGGATCGTAAAAAAGATAGATCACGCGGATCAAAAGATCCGCTGATCTATGTGAATCTACCCCACAGTGTCTTTTTCAGATAGATAGATAGATAGATAGATAGATAGATAGATAGATAGTACAGTTTGTAGAAAATATATTGACATCCCTAGGAGTTGTCAATATATTTATAAACTGTATAGCTTAGCTAGTTCTGCTATTAGTATCTGTCAGGCAGGAGATTGTGCTTGATGCTCTAACGTGTTAGTCAATTGGGCTGATTTACCAAGCCTGTGCGCCAAGACTCATGGTGCACAAGCAGGAGTAAACCTGTTTTTGACATTTACCAAAGAAACACGCTGCCAGTGCAGCGTGTTTCCTCATTTACTAAAGTGCCTAATGCGCCCAGAAGAGGGCGCACAGCACGCCAGTACAGAGCTGGCGTGCGGCATTTAGTAATGTAAACATCGGGGATTCGGGCGGGAGTTTATGAGGGGAGGGAGGGGGGTGATGCAGGGAAGTGTAGTGACATGTGTTTAAACTTGTGTGGCGGGCCGATTTGAAAGGGAAAGTGACTTTTGGGACCCGATCCCCGTGCCCTTGCAAAGTACGCTAGAACCTCGGAAGGTTCACTTGCATACTGGGCATGCGCAGAGGGAACAATCGGAGCTTACCGCGCGCCTCTTCAGTACGCCGGGAAATCCTTGGTAAATACCAGGCGGCGTAGCAGTGTTTGCACTGCCTGGAGCGGCGCACGGCAAGCTCCGAGCTGTTCTCGGGCTGCGCTGACACTGAAGGGGAACTCCGCGCCAAATTTCAAATGTGAAACCGGCGCGGCTTCCCCCCCCAGGGGTACAATAGGCTCTCCGGCTTGGTCCGGAACGTGAGGGGTTAACCCACGCCAAAATCGGCGTGGGGTTCCCCCCCAGATCCGTACCAAGCCCTCATCCCAGGCATGCAGTCTGGCCGGACAGGAATGGGGGTGGGGACGAGCGAGCGCCCCCCCCCCCTCCTGAGCCGTACCAGACCACATGCCCTCGACATGGGGGAGTGTGTGCTTTGGGGGAGGGGGGCGCTGCCCCCCCACCCCAAAGCACTCTTGTCCCCATGTCGATCGGGACAAGAGCCTCTTCCCGACAACCCTAGCCATTGGTTGTCGGGGTATGCGGGCGGGAGCCAATCAGAATCTGGGAGCCCCGTTTAATAAGGTGGCCCCCAGATTTCGGGCCCCCACCCTATGTGAATGAGTATGGGGTACATCGTACCCCTACCCATTCACCTGGTGAACGTTTTCACTTTTGAGGGTCTTCCGCCGCCCCCTTCAAATTCTTCTGCCTGGACGGGGGTCGTACATCCCATCCAGGACTTGGACGTGGCGGGCTTCTCGTCGCTGTCTTCTGCCGCTGCCCCCTTCACCACGAAGCTCCGTGCTTGTTTGATGAGGGCAGCGGGCTTCCGTCGTCTTCTCCGGGGCGAGGGTCGTACATCCCACCCCGGATTTCGTCGCCGGGTTCTGCCTGGCTCCTACTAGGGGCCAGGGCTTCTTTTGCCGTCTTCCGCCGGAGGGCGCCACTCTCCGGGCTTCTCGACGTTGTCTTCCGCCGCGGGGGCCAGGCCTTCTTCTTTGCCGCCCCCCTCGATTTTTTCGGCCTGGACGGGGGTCGTACATCCCATCCAGGACTTGGACGTGGCGGGCTTCTCGTCGCCGTCTTCTGCCGCTGCCCCCTTCACCACGAAGCTCCGTGCTTGTTTGATGAGGGCAGCGGGCTTCCGTCGTCTTCTCCGGGGCGAGGGTCGTACATCCCACCCCGGATTTCGTCGCCGTCTTCTGCCGCTGCCCCCTTCACCACGAAGCTCCGTGCTTGTTTGATGAGGGCAGCGGGCTTCCGTCGCAGTCTTCCGCCGCGGGGTGACACTCGCGGGCTTCTTCTTCCATTCGATGTTGACACGGCGAGGTCCGGCGCTGAAATGCCTTCTGAGCGGCGGGCAAGGACTTATATTGGCATTGGGCGTGGGCGTGGTTATGCCAACATGTGACCTTAACCCATGTGACAGTGATGTCACGTCACATCACTGTCACATGGGTTAAGGTCACATGTTGGCATAACCACGCCCACGCCCAATGCCAATATAAGTCCTTGCCCGCCGCTCAGAAGGCATTTCAGCGCCGGACCTCGCCGTGTCAACATCGAATGGAAGAAGAAGCCCGCGAGTGTCACCCCGCGGCGGAAGACTGCGACGGAAGCCCGCTGCCCTCATCAAACAAGCACGGAGCTTCGTGGTGAAGGGGGCAGCGGCAGAAGACGGCGACGAAATCCGGGGTGGGATGTACGACCCTCGCCCCGGAGAAGACGACGGAAGCCCGCTGCCCTCATCAAACAAGCACGGAGCTTCGTGGTGAAGGGGGCAGCGGCAGAAGACGGCGACGAGAAGCCCGCCACGTCCAAGTCCTGGATGGGATGTACGACCCCCGTCCAGGCCGAAAAAATCGAGGGGGCGGCAAAGAAGAAGGCCTGGCCCCCGCGGCGGAAGACAACGTCGAGAAGCCCGGAGAGTGGCGCCCTCCGGCGGAAGACGGCGAAAGAAGCCCTGGGAGGAGCCAGGCAGAAGCGGAGGAGCCCGAGGTGGGGCGACACCCCCGTTGTTCTCCGCTGTTTTCGGCCGGCCCCCCCCGGATGTAAAAGAGCTTCATTTTGGGGTGGGGGCACAGTCGAGCATGGCGGAGAGCATGGGTGGGTGTTTCCCCCCCCCGGCAGAAGACGGCTAGAAGACCGAGGAGTGGCGACGCCCCCGTTGTTCTCCGCCATTTCCGCCGGCCCCCCCCGGATGTAAAAGAGCTTGATTTGGGGTAGGGGGCCTGGCCGAACATGGCGGAGAGCATCGGTGGGTGTCTCTCTCCCCGGCGGAAGGCGGCGGCGAAGACCGGGGGGGGGGTAGGTGTACCCCCCCGGCGGAAGGCGAAGACCGAGGAGGGGTTTCGCCCCCGTTGTTCTCCGCCATTTCCGCCGGCCCCCCCCGGATGTAAAAGAGCTTGATTTGGGGTAGGGGGCCTGGCCGAACATGGCCGAGAGCATCGGTGGGTGTCCCCCCCCGGCGGAAGGCGGCGGCGAAGACCGGTGCGGGGCTGGAGCCCCCCCGGCAGAAAACGTCTGGAAGACCGAGGGGCTCCGCCCCCGTTGTTCTCTGCTTTTTTCGGCCGGCCCCCCCCGAATGTGAAAGAGCTTATTTTGGGGTGGGGGCCTGGCTGGACATGGCGGAGATCATCGGTGGGTGTCCCCCCCCGGCAGAAGACGGCGAAGCCCGGGGCCCAATGGGCTGGTGGTGGGGGGTCCCGGCAGAAGACCCCCGGAGCTGACTAATAAATTATTTTTTTCTGTGTGGTTTTTTTGGTGTTTACACTTTTCCACCCGGTGAATGGGTAGGGGTACGATGTACCCCATACTCATTCACATAGGGTGGGTGGGCCAGAATCTGGGGGCCCCCTTAATATAGGGGGCTCTCAGATTCTGATAAGCCCCCCGCCCGCATACCCCGACAACCAACGGCCAGGGTTGTCGGGAAGAGGCTCTTGTCCCGATCGACATGGGGACAAGAGTGCTTTGGGGTGGGGGGGCAGTGCCCCCCTCCCCCACAGCACACACTCCCCCATGTCGAGGGCATGTGGTCTGGTACGGCTCAGGAGGGGGGGGGCGCTCGCTCGTCCCCCACCCCCATTCCTGTCCGGCCAGACTGCGTGCCTGGGAGAAGGGTTTGGTCTGGATCTGAGGGGGAACCCCACGCCGTTTTTTTGGCGTGGGTTTAACCCCTTATGTTCCAGATCAAATCTAAGAGCCTGTTGTGCACCTGAAGGGGGACCCCCACGCCGTTTTTTTTTTGTAATTTGGGGTGGAGTTCCCCTTTATCCCGGTCCTGTCAGGGGGGGGGGGGAATGCCTGCTCGTCTGTCCCTACAATGTATGAACAGCGATCTGTCATTTCCCCTACACAGTCCCACCCCCTTTACAGTTAGAACACACCCAGGTAACATATTCAACCCCTTCCGCGCCCCTAGTGTTAACCCCTTCCCTGCCAGTGTCATTTTTATAGTAAGCAATGCATTTATATACCATTGCTCGCTACAAAAATGCCAAATCTCACAAAAATGTGTCCGCCACAATGTCGCATTAGACAGAAAAAACAATGATAGCCACCATTACTAGTAAAACAAAAAATTATTCCAAAAAAACCCATAAGACCAACCCCTACTTAGAACTTTTGCCCAAACCAATCAAACGCTTATTGTGATTTTTTGCAACCAAAAATATGTCCAAGAATACTTATCGGCCTAAACTGAGGGCAAACATTTTTTGAATATATTTTGGGGGAGATTTATTATAGCAAACAGTAAAAAAGATGTTTTTTTAGTTACCAAATTGTCGCTATATTTTTGGGTCAAGCAAAAATAAGAAAAAACGCAGAGGTGATCAAATACCACCAACAAAAAAAAAATAAAACATTTTTAGGGGGGGGGGGGGGGAGGATGAGGACGCCCAATTTTTTTGGGGGCCACGTCGCACAACCACGCAATTGTCAGTCAAAATGACGCAGTGTTGAAATGCAAAAAATGGCCCCGTCAGTGACCAGTAATATGCTCTGGGGCTCAAGTGGTTACAAATTAAGAATACACTAAAGTTAGCCCAATTTATGGCCATAATGTGAAAGATGATGTTACACCGAGTAAATAGATACCCAACATGTTACACTTTAATATTGCACACACTCATGGAATGGCGCCAAACTTCAGTACTTGAAAATACCCATAGGCAACGCTTTTTTATGTGTTTCAGGTTACCAGTTTAGATTTACAGAGGAGGTCTAGTGCTAAAAGTATTGCTCTCGCTCTAACGTACGCTATGATACCTCACATGTGGGGTTTGAACGGGGGTTCAATATGTGGGCGGGGCTTACACATTTAAGGGCCGCCCCCATATATGGAAACATTCTTCAAACCACACATGTGAGGTATCATAGCGTGCGTAACAGCAAGAGGAATATTTATAGCACTAGACCTCATCTGTAAATCTAAACTGGTAACCGGAAACAATAAAAATGCTGCTTGTTCGCTTCTGACTGCGAGCTACTAGGGACAGGGGCTTTTAAATTATTACTATTTAGGTTTGTTACGTAAAAATTCTATAAGACCTCCCGTTCAGCTTGTAAAGCATCACTTCATGGGGACCAAAAAAAAATTTAACACCTCTAATGCTTTCATCCGCCATTGCAGATTTGATTCTGGTACTGCATTTCGAGTGAACTGGGCATGCTCGAACAGTTAGAAAAAGAAGTTGGAAGTTTCATCCTGAAAATGACTTGCATCTTTCTGAGCATGCTCAGAAAGCTCTTTTTTTGGCTTAGTAATTTAAGGACATCCTTAACAGGTGTAAGCAGTTCCAAGTGCACACAAACTAGAGGCTGACATTTCTTCATGTGTTTCCAATTGGTTCATTAGCACACATGTTATAAAAAGCGTGGATACTGCACGTGTCAGCTGCCCCTCAGAGGGGGCAGATTTGCTGGCTGGAAGGAATGGCGGAGTGAAACAGAGATGTTTTGGAGCAAGTTTTGTATTTTTTGATGTTTTCTCTGCTACATAATTTTGCTAAATGTTTCTCAAGATGTTAATGACTAATGTTTTAATCCTGTGGGTCTATCCTGTTATTTCAAAAGCATGATTTATTTTCCAATGACTGTGAAATAAACGTTGGTCTTTTTTGTTTTTAGGTGTTTTTATATAGTTTTGGTGTGTTTATTTGTAATTTTTTTTGTTTTGCTTTCCTTGTTTTGTGGACCAATAAAATTACTTTCAAATTTTGAAGTTTGTTTTGTGATATTTTTTTCCTGCTATGGATTTCAACCGCTGCAGCTGAACTAGTTTGGGCCTAAACCATCAAGTGTGATTTGTCTCTAAGCTCTTTCCTGGTGTGTATGCATGAAATGTTTAGTCACCAGAAAAGGAAGGACAAAGCGGTAAGTATTGTTTCCTAGAACTGATGTCCAGACTGACTTTTTAAAGCACATGTGCAAGATGTAGGAAAAGCTGCAAACAGGGCCTGTTGGAGGGGGGGGGGGGGGGGTGGTGTATTGGTGGACAGGCTTGAAGTGCTGATTTACAGCGCTGTGCTTGAAACTAGCACAAGACAATCCTATTCTAATTGTGGGTTGTTTGAGGGAAGCCAATTGAGTGTTAGAACCCCTGCTAGTGTTTTTAGGTTGGGCTTTGTGTCCCTTTTCCTAAAATTGGCTTCACTTCCTGTCACACAGCTGAACAGGAAGTGAGGTTAAAACCCTACCAATGGTCTTTTCTTTGGGACACAGGTCAATCTAACTAGTGTCACCATTAAGCAAATTGCACTGCAGTGTACACCCCAAATGATTAGTTATTTTGGGGTTTAGTAAAGGCAAAGCCGCTCTGCAGTAGAAGCGTAGGCAATGAAAATCAGAAGGGAAGCACTGATGGTTTTTACTTCCAATCCCGCCAAGTTTTGAGTTTTCTTCCTTGCTTGTCCACTTGTAGTGCAAAGTGGATTTGCCTTTAGTAAATGGACCCCAAAGTCCAAGATTCCTACTAATTTGGGGTGTACACAGCAAAATGCCATTTCCAAAATGGGAAACTATTTATATTGATCTGTGTGTCCCCAACAAAACATTACTCAGGTGTTTCCCTCACTTCCTGTTTGGCTGTGTGGCAGGAAGTGAATGAATTAAGTAGAAAGTGACAACATTTGTGAGGTGTCTTTACCCTATCAGGGGTGCAGGCATCCCCAAAACAAACAAGAAAATAGTTGATTTAACATTGGGTGGTGTTTGTGGGGGTCCCTAACACACATTCATACATATTAGCAACGCTGGATCCTGGCCTATTGGCATGGTTATATTTTCTTAAGCCTCTCAATAAAATGATCTGAAATTTGGGGTTAAACTGGAACAATAATCATCACTTTTATTTTTTGGATTTCTTTCATTTTGGATAGAGTTGGGGGGGGGGGGTTAGAAGCTCTGTCAGTTTATTTTGTATTATCCCTGTCCGTTTGGGGAGATTGGCCTTCACTTCCTGCCCCATAGCCAAACAGGAAGTGATCGAAAAACTAGGCAAATTAAGGGTCTCCTGTGCCCCCCCCCCCCCCCCCCCACAGAACTTGTGTGTGTCCCCTGAAAATTCCTGGGTGGGTCATAAAAAAACAGGGTGTGGCCTTGACAGGAAGGGTGGGTCATTTTTCTATTAGGGGGGTGCCAAAATTTGGTCAGGCCTAGGGCAGCACAAAACCTAAATATCCTACTGCATATTAGGGCTTATTTAGACAGGATCCAATTTACAGCATGTTTTTAGATTGTGGGAGGAAACCCACACAGGGAGAACATGCAAACTCCAGGCAGATAGTGTCACGGGCGGGATTCGAACCAGCAACCCTTTTGCTGCTAGGTGAACCTGCTACACACTACGCTACTGTGCTGAACGAACATGATCGCAGCTGAAAGCATGAGATGTTTTTTTTTTTACCAATTACATGCTTTCCAGCCTGGAGGACAGATGTGGGGTCTAATTGACCCCGCCTTTCTCTATAAAGAGGACCTGTCACACACTAGTCCTATTACAAGGGATGTTTACATTCCTTGTAATAGGAAGAAAAGTGAAAAATAATACAAACAAAGGGACAAACAAGTGCAAAAATTAAAATATTAAGTAAAAAAATAAAATAACAAAGGAATTTAAATGCTCCTGTCCCTAGTAGCTCGCACTCAGAAGCGAACACGCAGCAAGCCCCACGCATGCAAGTCCCACCCACATATGTAAACATCCTTCAAACCCCACATGTGAGGTATCATAGCGTGCGTTAGAGCGAGAGCAATAATTTTAGCACTAGACCTCCTCTGTAACTCAAAAGTGGTAACCTGAGAAAAAAAGTCAAGCGTTGCCTATGGAGATTTTTAATAACGAAGTTTAGCGCCATTCCATGAGTGTGCGCAATATGAATGCGTGACAAGTTAGGTATCTATTTACTCGGGGAACATCATCTTTCACCTTATCCCTAAAAATTGGGCTAGCTTTACTGCTTTCTTATTTTGTCATTCATGAAACAGGTATTTTTTTGGAAAGCCAAAAAAAAAAAAAAAACTTTGCAAATTTTTGGCACAAATACTGTTGGAAATGTGTCCGAAAAAATGGCCGCCACTTTATTCCCTAGGGTGTTTGTTAATAAAATATATATAATGTTTGGGGGTCCTGAGTAAGTTTCAAGGAAGAAAATATAATTGTTACATGAAGGAGAGAAGTGCCAGAATAGGCGCGGTATGGAAGTGGTTAAAGTGCACCAATAAAAGTGAAAAATTCCTTGAAATTTCGTACCATGGGGGGGGGGAGGCAATTAGGGGCGCCATCAGGAATTATGGGGCCCCTTACACAGCTTCAGGCATGGGCCCCCTGGAGCAGAGAATAGGGGGGGGGGGTGCCGCCTGATATTAAGAAGGGGGGGGGCTGCCGCAATTTGATAAGCGGGGGGTTCCTTTACCAAAAAATACCTATAGAAAAATATATATTAAAAAGGGTGGTAGCCATCCGGGGGCCCTGGGGACCACTGGGCCCTTTAATAAAAAGAAACTTCTGGTCCTGCTCTTTAATGAAAAATAAATTACAATATCTACATATATAAAATAATAAAAAAGGGGGTTGCCTTGGGAGCTCTGGGCCCTTTACTAAAAAATAACTACCAAAAATCTAAAAAAAAAAATAACATTGGGTGGGAGCTGTGGTGGCTCAACGTGAATGGAACTGCGCTGACAAGCCGTTCACCTCTGCAGCCAAGGGTTCGGATCCCGTCTCGGCTACATGTGAATTGAGTTTGGTGGTGTCAGCCCGCTCCCGGTGGGTGTGCTATGCAAGGTACGCCTGTGCTTAGTATGCCCACCCCCCCCCCCCAACAAAAAAAACACCGCACTTGCACACACTTTGGCCATGAGGTCTCCTAAAATAAAGGGAGGCGAAGGACCTACAGGGCTGGCTGGGTGGGCTACACTCCTTCATAGGGGGAGTCCCTCTGTCCCATCGGGCTCCCAAGTGTAGCAGGTGGGGTGAGGCCCCCCTCACACCCACCATTGCCACCGGGGGCATGGAGAAGGATGGCGATTGCAAGTCCAGCTCCTCTCTCTCGACTTCACGCACAAAATACACTTTAAAAAAGAAATTAAAGTAAAAAGTAACAAACCTGGGGAAAATGTTTATAACATTTTTAGAAGCAAAAAGGTTGTCATCTGGGGCCCTCTGGGATCTTTCAAAATTATATTATATATATATATATATATGTTTAAAAAATAACCAAAAAATATATAATTTTTTTTTTTTTGTTTTTTTTTGTAAAGGTGGGGGGTTGTCATCTGGAGCCCTGGGGATCTCCGGGCCACTGGGGACCTCCAGACCCCTAAAACAAAACATTGGCCCTTTAATAACAAAAAATTTGGGGGGTTGCCACCCGGGGCCCTGGGGACCTCCAGACTGCTAAAAAATATTAAATTCCAAAAATTGGCCCTTTAATAAAAAATCCTACAAAAACCAACTAACAAATATATATACAAAAAAAAAAAGAGGGGGTTACCATCTGGGGCGCTGGGGGGCCTCCAGGCATCTGGGCACCTCCGGACCCCCGGGCCCCTTACAGGTGTACAGGGCCGCCATCATGAATTTTGGGGCCCCTTACACAGCTTCAGGCATGGGCCCCCTGGAGCAGAGAACCGGGGGGGGGGGGGGGGTGCTGCCGCATGAAATTGAGAAGCGGGGGGGGGGGTGTTGCCACAAATTGAGGAGCGGGGGGGCCCTTTACAAAAATTTTGACAGAAATAAGAAATAAAGAAAAATATATATAAAAAAGGGGGGTAGCCATCCGGGGCCCTGGGGACCTCTGTGCTCTTTATAAAATAAAAATAAAAAAGAGAGAAAATACATATATATATATTTTTTAAATATAACATTTATCGAAAAAAAGTAAAAAAACAAGGGGGTAGCCTTCCAGGGCCCTGGGGACCCCCGGGCGGTGTAATGCCTGTACCCCCCTAATGGCGGCCCTGCAGGTGTACTGCCTGTACCCCCCTGATGGCGGCCCTGGGTGTAATGTCAGCATGTGAAAAATGACATTCTGAAGGAAAAAAGCCATTTAAAACTGACTCGCGGCAATAATGAATTGTCAGCTCCTGGAAATTGCAGGAGAATTCATTCATTAAAAACACCAAAAAAAAAGCGTGGGGGTCCCCCAAATTCAATAACCAGACCCTTTAGGTCTGGTATGGATATTAAGGGGAACCCCGCCATCAATTTTAATAAAAAATGACGTGGGGTTCCCCCCAAATATCCATAACCAGACCCTTCAGGTCTGGTGTGGAATTTAAGGGGAACTCCACTCCAAATTAAAAAAAAAATGGCGTGGAGTCCCCCCTAAAATCCACACCAGACCCCTTATCCGAGCACGTTGACCTGGCCGGCCGCAGAAAAGAGGGGGGGACAGAGCGCGGCCCCCCCCCTCTCCTGAACCGCACCAGGCCACATGCCCTCAACATTGGGAGGGTGTTTTGGGGTGCCCCCCCAAAACACCTTGTCCCCATGTTGATGAGGACAAGGGTCTCTTCCCCACAACCCTTGCCCGGTGGTTGTGGGGGTCTGCGGGCAGGAGGCTTATCGAAATCTGGAAGACCCCCTTAACAAAGGGGCCCCCCAGATCCCGGCCCCCCCCCCTGTGTGAAATGGTAATGGGGTACCTTGTACCTCTACCATTTCACGAGTAAAAAAAATGTAAAGGGTTAAAAAAGACAAGAGCCGGTTTTTGACAAGTCCTTTATTATCTTCTTTCTTCTTTTCTTCGGGTTTCTTCTTCCTCCTCCTTCTTCTTCCTCTGCTTCTGTCTTGGGTCTTCTATTCCCGCATCTTGCCCGGCGTGTTCTTCCATCTTCTTCCGCTGTTCTTCTCGTCCGCATCTTCTCCTTCTTGTTCTTCTTCGCCGGAGCGGCCGCTTCCAATTGAAATCCCCGCTGTCTCTGCCGGACCACGCCCCCCCCTCTGACGCCTCGGCCAAGCTCTTAGGAGTGTGCTGCAAGTGCGTCCGAGGGGGGCGTGGTCACAAGTGAGAGGGCGGGCAATTCAATTTGAAGCTCGTGCGCGGCTTTTTCTTTGCAGGAGTCGCCGCTTCCAATTGAATTGCCCGCTTTCTGGAACATGGGACCACACGCCCCCCTCTGACGCACTGGCACCACACGGGACTTTCCTAAGAGCTCGCCCGTGGCGTCAGAGGGGGGGCGTGGTCCGCAGACAGCGGGGATTTCAATTGGAAGCGGCCGCTCCCCGGCGAAGAAGAAGAAGGAGAAGATGCGGACGAGAAGGACAGCGGAAGAAGATGGAAGAACACGCCGGGCAAGATGCAGGAATAGAAGACCCAAGACAGAAGCAGAGGAAGAAGAAGGAGGAGGAAGAAGAAACCCGAAGGAAAGAAGAAAGAAGATAATAAAGGACTTGTCAAAAACCGGCTCTTGTCTTTTTTTACACTGACACTTTTTTTTTACTCGTGAAATGGTAGAGGTACAAGGTACCCCATTACCATTTCACACAGGGGGGGGTCGGGATCTGGGGGGCCCCTTTGTTAAAGGGGTCTTCCAGATTTCGATAAGCCTCCTGCCCGCAGACCCCCACAACCACCGGGCAAGGGTTGTGGGGAAGAGACCCTTGTCCTCATCAACATGGGGACAAGGTGTTTTGGGGGGCACCCCAAAACACCCTTCCAATGTTGAGGGCATGTGGCCTGGTGCGGTTCAGGAGAGGGGGGGGGCCGCGCTCTGTCCCCCCCTCTTTTCTGCGGCCGGCCAGGTCAACGTGCTCGGATAAGGGGTCTGGTGTGGATTTTAGGGGGGACTCCACGCCATTTTTTTTTTAATTTGGGGTGGAGTTCCCCTTAAATTCCACACCAGACCCGAAGGGTCTGGTTATGGATATTTGGGGGGAACCCCACGTCATTTTTTTTTTAAATTGACGGCGGGGTTCCCCTTAATATCCATACCAGACCTAAAGGGTCTGGTTATTGAATTTGGGGGGACCCCCACGCTTTTTTTTTTTCCTTTTTTTAATGAATGAATTCTCCTGCAATTGCCGGGAGCCGACAATTCATTATAGCCGCGAGTCAGTTTTAAATGGCTTTTTTACTTTGAAAAATGACATTTTGTGCAGAGACAGTTCTAACCACGGGAAACATGCGCTTTTTCACATGCTGACATTAGAGCCCCCCATAGTACGAAATTTAAAGGAAAATTACACTTTTATTATTGCACTTTTAGCATTATTAAAATCACTGCTCCCGAAAAAAAACGGCCGTTTTAAAAAATAAAAAAAGCATTGGTACATGTCCCCTGGGGCAGGACTGAGGTCCCCAAACACTTTTTAGGACAAAACTTGCAGATTAGCCTTTAAAATTCACTATTAAGATTTCCCCCATAGACTTATACAGGGAGTTCGGCGGCGGCTTTAGTTATCAATCACATCGCGCTGCTGCTGCCGCCGGTTCATGCGCCTAATTAGGGCTTCATCCAGCGCACCTATTAAGGCATGTACCGGCGCAGCGCAGATTCATTAGTAAATCAGCCCCAATGTGTGCTAGTTAATTGCACATAGACGCATTAACTGTTACTGCACGTGTGCTATTTATTTGCACAGAAAGGCAGTTGCTGTTAATGCAAGTGGGCTATTGAATTGCACAGAAACGCAGTCGCTCTGACTGTGCGTGTGCTGTTTAATACCACCTGAGCGCATTTGGGGTCACGGCACGTGTGCTGGTATATACCACCTGAGCACAGATAGTGCCACTGTACGTGTGCTCCTATATACCACCTGAGCACAGATAGTGCCACTGTACGTGTGCTCCTATATACCACCTGAGCACAGATAGTGCCACTGTACGTGTGCTCCTATATACCACCTGAGCACAGATAGTGCCACTGTACGTGTGCTGCTATATACCACCTGAGCACAGATAGTGCCACTGTACGTGTGCTGGTATATACCACCTGAGCACAGATAGTGCCACTGTACGTGTGCTGCTATATACCACCTGAGCACAGATAGTGCCACTGTACGTGTGCTGCTATATACCACCTGAGCACAGATAGTGCCACTGTATGTGTGCTCCTATATACCACCTGAGCACAGATAGTGCCACTGTACGTGTGCTGCTATATACCACCTGAGCACAGATAGTGCCACTGTACGTGTGCTCCTATATACCACCTGAGCACAGATAGTGCCACTGTACGTGTGCTGGTATATACCACCTGAGTGCAGTTAGTGCCACTGTACGTGTTCTGCTATATACCACCTGACCACAGATAGTGCCACTGTACGTGTGCTGCTATAGACCACCTGAGCACAGATAGTGCCACTGTACGTGTGCTCCTACATACCACCTGAGCACAGATAGTGCCACTGTATGTGTGCTCCTACATACCACCTGAGCACAGATAGTGCCACTGTACGTGTGCTCCTACATACCACCTGAGCACAGATAGTGCCACTGTATGTGTGCTCCTACATACCACCTGAGCACAGATAGTGCCACTGTACGTGTGCTCCTATATACCACCTGAGCACAGATAGTGCCACTGTACGTGTGCTCCTATATACCACCTGAGCACAGATAGTGCCACTGTACGTGTGCTGCTATATACCACCTAAGCACAGATAGTGCCACTGTACGTGTGCTGGTATATACCACCTGAGCACAGATAGTGCCACTGTACGTGTGCTGGTATATACCACCTGAGCGCAGTTAGTGCCACTGTACGTGTTCTGCTATATACCACCTGACCACAGATAGTGCCACTGTACGTGTGCTGCTATATACCACCTGAGCACAGATAGTGCCACTGTACGTGTGCTCCTATATAGCACCTGATCACAGATAGTGCCACTGTATGTGTGCTCCTACATACCACCTGAGCACAGATAGTGCCACTGTACGTGTGCTCCTATATACCACCTGAGCACAGATAGTGCCACTGTACGTGTGCTGGTATATACCACCTGAGCGCAGTTAGTGCCACTGTACGTGTGCTGCTATATACCACCTGAGCACAGATAGTGCCACTGTACGTGTGCTTCTATATACCACCTGAGCACAGATAGTGCCACTGTACGTGTGCTCCTATATACCACCTGAGCACAGATAGTGCCACTGTACGTGTGCTCCTATATACCACCTGAGCACAGATAGTGCCACTGTACGTGTGCTCCTATATACCACCTGAGCGCAGTTAGTGCCACTGTACGTGTGCTGCTATATACCACCTGAGCACAGATAGTGCCACTGTACGTGTGCTCCTATATACCACCTGAGCACAGATAGTGCCACTGTACGTGTGCTCCTATATACCACCTGAGCACAGATAGTGCCACTGTACGTGTGCTCCTATATACCACCTGAGCGCAGTAGTGCCACTGTACGTGTGCTGCTATATACCACCTGAGCACAGATAGTGCCACTGTACGTGTGCTCCTATATACCACCTGAGCACAGATAGTGCCACTGTACTGTGCTGCTATATACCCACCTGAGCACAGATAGTGCCACTGTACGTGTGCCGCTATATACCCACTGAGCACAGATAGTGCCACTGTACGTGTGCTCCTATATACCACCTGAGCACAGATAGTGCCACTGTACGTGTGCTCCTATATACCACCTGAGCACAGATAGTGCCACTGTACGTGTGCTCCTATATACCACCTAGCACAGATAGTGCCACTGTACGCGTGCTGCTATATACCACCTGAGCACAGATAGTGCCACTGTACGTGTGTGCTGCTATATACCACCTGAGCACAGATAGTGCCACTGTACGTGTGCTGCTATATACCACCTGAGCACAGATAGTGCCACTGTACGTGTGCTCCTATATACCACCTACCAGATAGGCCACTGAGTGTGCTCCTCTATACACCTGAGCACAGATAGTGCCACTGTACGTGTGTGCTATATACCACCTAGCACAGATAGTGCCACTGTACTGTGCTGCTATATACCACCTGAGCACAGATAGTGCCACTGTACGTGTGCTCCTACATACCACCTGAGCACAGATAGTGCCACTGTATGTGTGCTCCTACATACCACCTGAGCACAGATAGTGCCACTGTACTGTGTCCTACATACCACCTGAGCACAGATAGTGCCACTGTATGTGTGCTCCTACATACCACCTGAGCACAGATAGTGCCACTGTACGTGTGCTCCTATATACCACCTGAGCACAGATAGTGCCACTGTACGTGTGCTCCTATATACCACCTGAGCACAGATAGTGCCACTGTACGTGTGCTGCTATATACCACCTGAGCACAGATAGTGCCACTGTACGTGTGCTCCTATATACCACCTGAGCACAGATAGTGCCACTGTACGTGTGCTCCTATATTACCACCTGGCACAGATATGCCATGTTACGTGTGCTGCTATATACCACCTGAGCACAGATAGTGCACTGTACGTGTGCTCCTATATACCACCTGAGCACAGATGTGCCACTGTACGTGTGCTGGTATATACCACCTGAGCGCAGTATGCCATGTACGTGTTCTGCTATATACCACCTGACCACAGATAGTGCCAATGTACGTGTGCTGCTGCTATATACCACCTGAGCACAGATAGTGCCACTGTACGTGTGCTCCTATATAGCACCTGATCACAGATAGTGCCACTGTATGTGTGCTCCTACATACCACCTGAGCACAGATAGTGCCACTGTACGTGTGCTCCTATATACCACCTGAGCACACAGATAGTGCCACTGTACGTGTGCTGGTATATACCACCTGAGCGCAGTTAGTGCCACTGTACGTGTGCTGCTATATACCACCTGAGCACAGATAGTGCCACTGTACGTGTGCTTCTATATATACCACCTGAGCACAGATAGTGCCACTGTACGTGTGCTCCTATATACCACCTGAGCACAGATAGTGCCACTGTACGTGTGCTCCTATATACCACCTGAGCACAGATAGTGCCACTGTACGTGTGCTCCTATATACCACCTGAGCGCAGTTAGTGCCACTGTACGTGTGCTGCTATATACCACCTGAGCACAGATAGTGCCACTGTACGTGTGCTCCTATATACCACCTGAGCACAGATAGTGCCACTGTACGTGTGCTGCTATATACCACCTGAGCACAGATAGTGCCACTGTACGTGTGCTCCTATATACCACCTGAGCACAGATAGTGCCACTGTACGTGTGCTGCTATATACCACCTGAGCACAGATAGTGCCACTGTACGTGTGCTGCTATATACCACCTGAGCACAGATAGTGCCACTGTACGTGTGCTGCTATATACCACCTGAGCACAGATAGTGCCACTGTACGTGTGCTGCTATATACCACCTGAGCACAGATAGTGCCACTGTACGTGTGCTGCTTATATACCACCTGAGCACAGATAGTGCCACTGTACGTGTGCTCCTATATACCACCTGAGCACAGATAGTGCCACTGTACGTGTGCTGCTATATACCACCTGAGCACAGATAGTGCCACTGTACGTGTGCTGCTATATACCACCTGAGCACAGATAGTGCCACTGTACGTGTGCTCCTATATACCACCTGAGCACAGATAGTGCCACTGTACGTGTGCTGCTATATACCACCTGAGCACAGATAGTGCCACTGTACGTGTGCTCCTATATACCACCTGAGCACAGATAGTGCCACTGTACGTGTGCTGCTATATACCACCTGAGCATGCTGAGTGACTGTCCTCTTATGCTGCTGATGGAATATCCTTCTCCTCCTCACTTTTCTTGCTGATAGCTAGTAAGAAATGTTGTGTTTCTGGGCTCCGCCACCAGTGCCTAAGGCACAATTTTTCAGCCCCTGTTTAACAGGGGCGCCTAATAACAATTTTTGATGCAATAATTTGCACGTGGCTCCTTGTTGCGCTCCAATTGGAGTTATTGGGAGGGGTTGCAAGTGTTGTGTTGTGCCCAAGGCACAATTTTTCAGCCCCTGTTTAACAGGGGCGCATAATAACAATGTTTGTTGCAATACTTTGCATGTGGCTCCTTGTTGCGCTCCAATTGGAGTTATTGGGAGGGGTTGCAGTGTTGTGTTGTGCCCAAGGCCCAATTTTTCAGCCCCTGTTTAACAGGGGCGCCTAATAACAATTTTTGATGCAATAATTTGCACGTGGCTCCTTGTTGCGCTCCAATTGGAGTTATTGGGAGGGGTTGCAGTGTTGTGTTGTGCCCAAGGCCCAATTTTTCAGTCCCTGTTTAACAGGGGCACCTAATAACAATTTTTGATGCAATAATTTGCACGTGGCTCCTTGTTGCGCTCCAATTGGATTTATTGGGAGGGGTTGCAAGTGTTGTGTTGTGCCCAAAGCACAATTTTTCAGCCCCTGTTTAACAGGTGCGCCTAAAAACAATTTTTGATGCAATAATTTGCACGTGGCTCCTTGTTGCGCTCCAATTGGAGTTATTGGGAGGGGTTGCAAGTGTTGTGTTGTGCCCAATGCACAATTTTTCTGCCCCTGTTTAACAGGAGCGCCTAATAACAATTTTTGATGCAATACTTTGCGCGTGGCTCCTTGTTGCGCTCCAATTACAGTATGTTTGAGGGGTGCCCTTTTTTCTAAAAATTTTCTTTCACACAACAATAATGGCCCCCCACCACCGCTAAAATATTCGACATAATGTTGCCACACAGAACTTGCGCAAGTAGCATTAATTACTTTTTTTTTTGGTCCTTTCATGTTGTGCAGGGACATTTCTAAACACGTGCCACTACTATAGACACCCAGCAGGTGTGATATTTAAAGGAATTTTTTATTTTATTTTTCACTTTAAGCATCATTAAAATGGCAGCTCCGCAAAAAACGTCCGTTTAAAAAAAAAAAATTTCCATTGATACATGTTCCCTGGGGCAAGACCCGGGTTCTGAACGACGTTTTCCAACATTTAATTGAATTTTGGTCTTTAAAATGACCGATTTTGAATTCGAACGTTCGGGTTCCATAGACTTCAATGGGGTTCGAAATATTTGTGCGAACCCGCGGTCTGTTCGAACGTTCTGGTGCGAACCGAACCCGGTGGTGTTCGGCTCATCCCTAGTTCTAGGATTAGATTCTGAAAGAATGTTCCCCTGCTGTTCCAGATATCGATCAGTAGATAAATGAATGCACACAGCTCCAGGAACATCAAATAGAGTGCTAATATTGTGGCCAGGTAATTTTGGCGCAGGACGTGCTTCAGAATCGGAAGACATATCAGGAGTGCCAAACTAAACAAGATTGGAGGACGGGTCAGGAGTGAAATCAAGCTGATGAGTGGATAAATAAATCCCCACAGCTGCAGGAATGTCACCCAGCGTTCTAATGTTCTGTCATCTTCGCGCAGGACGCACCCTTTAATCGAAACACATATCTGGAGTGTCCAGCTATGCAAGCATAGAGTAAAGGTCAGAAGTGAAAACTAGTGGATGTGTTCTAGGATTGTGTTCTCGAAGGCCGGTCCCCATCTGTTCCAGAAATCGATTAGTAGATAAACTGATCCGCTCAGCTGTAGGAACGTCAAATAGTATCCTAATGTTCTGGCCAGGTCATTTTGGCGCAGGATGTACTTCAGCATCGGAACACATATCAGGACTGCCCAGCTAAACCAGAATGGAGGACGGGTCAGGAATGAAATCCAGCTGGTGTTGGGTTCTTGGATTAGGTTCTCAAAGGATGTGAATGAAAACCAGCTGATGAGTTCTTGGATTATGTTCTCATAGGATGTCCCCCTGCTGCTCCAGATATCGATCAGTAGATAAATGAATGCACTCAGCTGCAGGAACATCAAATAGCATCCTAATATTCTGGCCAGGTAATTTTGGCGCACAACGTACTTCAGCATCAGAACACATATCAGGACTGCCCAGCTAAACCAGAATGGAGGATGGGTCAGGAATGAAAACCAGCTGATGAGTTCTTGGAATATGTTCTCACAGGATGTCCCCCTGCTGCTCCAGATATCGATCAGTAGATAAATTAATGCACTCAGCTGCAGGAACGTCAAATAGCGTCCTTATACTCTGGCCTGGTAATTTCGGAGCAGGGCGTACTTCAGAATCGGAACACATATCAGGAGTGCCCAGCTAAACCAGAATGGAGTGTGGGTTGGGAATGAAAACCAGTTGATGCGTTCTGAGATTAAGTTCTCAAAGGATATTCCCCTGCTATTCCAGTTATCGATCACTAGATAAATGAATGCACTCAGCTGCAGACACATCAAATAGCGTCGTAATACTCTGGCCCGGTAATAATGGCGCAGGATGTAATTCAGAATCGGAACACATATCAGGACTGCCCAGCTAAACCAGAATAGAGTGTGGGTCAGGAATAAAATCTGGCTGATGTTCAGCTTCAGGAACATAAAGTAGTATCCTAATGTTCTGGCCAGGTAATTTTGGCGCAGGATGTACTTCAGAATGAAAACCCAGATCAGGACAGCCAAACTAAACCAGAGTAAAGGACGGGTCATGAATGAAATCCAGCTGATGGGGTCTGGGATTATGTCCTCAAAGGATGTGAATGAAAACAAGCTGATGAGTTCTGGGATTATGCTCTCATAGGATGTCCCACTGCTGCCCTGGATATCGATCAGTAGATAAATGAATGCACCCAGCTGCAGGAACATCAAATAGCATCCTAATACTCTGGTCGGGTCATTTTGGTGCAGGACGTACTTCAGAACCAGAAAACATATCAGGACGGCAAAACTAAGAAAGACTGGAGGACGGGTCAGGAATAAAAACTGTCTGATGGGTTCTGGACGGTCATTTTCCATTCCTCTCATGTACTCCTTCATGCGGCAGCGGGACTCTGGGGACCCTCTGATGAAATTTCTGGGCTCCTCCTCCTCCTTCATGCCGGTCTCTGGGGACCCTCCGATGACGATTCTGGGCTCCTCTTCCTCCATGCGGGACTCTGGGGACCCTCTGGGGACGTCTCTAGGGACAGCCCATGGGTAAAGCATTCTAAAAATCAGCGGAATCTCCGCTGGCTGCAGTGTTGTTTGCACAATCCCCTCCTCTGGAGGCCCTCTGATGACATTTGAGGGCCCCTCCTGATCCATGTGGTGGACCTCTCGGGAATGTATGACGGTATTTTTTCTGTGTAGTTCCAAACGAACCAACAAAACAAAAAAAAAGGTGAGGATTCTGTTCCTCATTTTTTCTTGTACAAAATAACTGACAGAAAATGCCAATTACTAGTAATAGACGATTAGACAATTAATGCCAATCAATCAATCGACACCCAATTCCAATCACTGGAGATAATGTGATGAAATACAAACCAATCAGTCAGGAGCTCTGCAAGAGAGATGCTTATGCTGTGAAGACCGAATGTCAACTGACAACTTCTCCTGACATCACAGCAGGTCATGTTACCATGTGACCAGCACTGAGAAAAAACATCCTGCCTGTGCTTGTAAACAACCTCCAGCCAGTAATTGGATTCCTTTGCAACGGCTTCAATCTGATTGGCTGATCTGGGTCTAGAGCAGATCTGGAAAGGATCCTATAATATAACATAACATGTCCTATATATTCACCAAAGGGAAAGGGGATGTTTATTTTTGGGTGTCATATATATTATAAGAGGTTTCAGGAACAGAATTATGGGGAGTGGGGCAATAAAAAAAGTTTAGAGACCGAGAAAATGTAATGGATCAGAGAGAATATATATATATATATATATATATATATATATATGTATTTGTATTATCACAGCAGATCATAATTTATTACTCTTAGTTTAATTATTACCGTATATATTTGTATTAATTATTGTTCAAACATAATACTATATTTTTTATTCGTATAATAATAATAATACAATAAATATATATATATATATATATATATATATATATATATATATATATATATATATATATGTATTTGTATTTTAAAGCAGATCGTAATTTATTTTTATTAGTTTTGTTATTATATATTTTTTATTAATTATTGTTCAAACATGATATTATATTTTTTATTTGTATAATAATAATACAATCACTGGTAGGCGGGGGTGATGATGGGGAAGGCGGGGAAGCGGCACCCCCGGGTGGCCGGTGGAGGGGAGACACGGGGAGGCCGTGCGGAGCTGATTCTTCAGAGGGGAGGGGCTTTCATTTTTTCCGTTACCATGGTAATATTGTCTATTATTATTCATTTCCTAATGATCATCAATATATTGTTTTTTCTTCTACAATTATTCTAAATCATCATCATAATTATTCATCTAATTTTTAAAATGAGGATTATTAATTTATTATGATTTTTATACTTAAAAAAAAATTAAAAAAAACATTTAAAAAAAAAATGGTGTGGAGTTTCCCCTAAAATCACCACCAGACCCCTTATCCGGGCACGTTGACCTGGCCGGCCGCAGAAAAGAGGGGGGGACAGGGTGCGGCCCCCCCTCTCCTGAACCGCACCAGGCCATATGCCCTCAACATTGGGAGGGTGCTTTGGGGTGATGGGGACAAGGGTCTAATCCCCACAACCCTTGCCCGGTGGTTGTGGGGTATGCGGGCAGGGGGCTTATCAGAATCTGGAAGACCCCTTTAACAAAGGGACCCCCAGATCCTGCCCCCCCCCTGTGTGAAATGGTAATGGGGTACATTGTACCTCTACCATTTCACAAAGGAAGTGTAAATAGTAGTTTTCAGGAAAAAAAAACACACACACCTTAGAACAAATTATTGTATTAATTAAACCAAATAAAAATCCAGCGGTGAAAATAGACGATCGATGCTGCTCCCTGCTCCAACGTTATCTTCTATCCAGTGCCGGGTGATCTCTCCAGCGACGAGTGTTCTCTCCAGTGACAGGTGATCGATCCAGCGATGAGAAGATCCATCCATTCAGAGCACAGCTCAGCGAATGACGTGCCGGAGCTTTGACATTTCTTTTATAGGGGAGGCGGGCCACGCGTCATGTGACCCCGTCCCACTCTGACGCAAGGGGCATGTCTGGGCTGTCCCAATGACGTAGCACAGTGTGCGTCAGGGGGGGACGGGGTCACGTGACTGATTATATGGAATTGGGGGGGTCAAGATTAAAAGTAATATACAGACACACCCCTTACACGTATGGAGTCACCCCTCAGCTCTGCGGACTGGATATTCACAGTCTGTTTCTGTGATTTTAGGGGCACTGTGACAGGGGGGCTGTGATTTTAAGTGTATTGCGCTAAGAAAAAAAAGAAGTTAGTTGGATTGGGAGAGTTACTTTGCTCCCGGTCACGATTTGTTAGGTTTGTGACCTGCCTCTATCTCTGTCTCTCTCTGCCTCTGTCTCTCTCTGCCTCTGTCTATCTGTCTCTCTCTGCCTCTGTCTGTCTCTCTCTGCCTCTGTCTGTCTGTCTCTCTCTGCCTCTGTATGTCTCTCTCTGCCTCTATCTCTGTCTCTCTCTGCCTCTGC
Organism: Rana kukunoris; assembly: GCA_029574335.1. Classification (NCBI taxonomy): domain Eukaryota; kingdom Metazoa; phylum Chordata; class Amphibia; order Anura; family Ranidae; genus Rana; species Rana kukunoris. The sequence continues at coordinate 166,434,412 of CM056059.1, forward strand.
CTCTATCTCTGTCTCTCTCTGCCTCTGTCTCTCTCTCTCTCTCTCTGCCTCTGTCTCTCTCTCTCTCTCTGCCTCTGTCTCTCTCTGCCTCTGTCTGTCTCTCTCTGCCTCTGTCTGTCTCTCTCTGCCTCTATCTCTGTCTCTCTCTCTGCCTTTGTCTGCCTCTCTCTCTGCCTCTATCTCTGTCTCTCTCTGTCTATGTCTGTCTGTCTCTCTTTGCCTCTGCCTCTGTCTCTCTCTGCCTCTCTCTCTGTCACTCTCTCTACCCAGTCCATGTTCATGTTCCTCCTCACCTGCATGACATCAGTCTGGAGGATAGGAGGAGGCCGCCATGCTTGTTCAGTGTCTGGCGCACTGTGATTGGTCGTATAGGGGTCATGTGGACAGGCCAGCCCCACGCCACACATGACCCCTATACCCCCAATAACAGGGTGCCAGACATTGAAACATGACATTAAATTTAAGAGGTTGTGACACCGTGACACACACTTGCTCGAAATTGCGCCCCCCTTAATATTGCGCCTGTACAGGGGATTGAAAGGAGCCTTTTCTTTTTCTTTTTTATATAAAAAAATATTAATTTTTAAAGTTTATTTTGAATTTTGTTGGAATTCACAGAAGTTCCTCTTTTCTGATGTTCTCTGACACCCGCTGCTCATCTCCCGGAGGTGGTGAAGAAGTCTCCCAAACTAATGTAACTTCACCACATAAGGCTGGTTGGTGATTCACTGGAATAATCAGCGATTCTCCTGGCAACGATATTTTATTAGCCCCGGGAAAGTTTTATTTTTTTTCTTAAACGGAATTAACTCCCAGTAACAGCGATGAGCTCATGGACTCAGAACGATCCCTCAAATGACAAATGTACTAAACAGTTTCTTCAAAGCTGACCCGACAGCCGGCAGCGGGAGCTGCGCCTCAATTCGGCTGGAGGTGCAGAAAAGGGAGCGTCTGCTTCTCCATGATGTCACTATAGTAGGGTTGCCACCTTTTCTTCAAGTCAAACCCGAACCCGAACACTTAACCACTTAAGACCCGGACCTTTAGGCAGCTAAAGGACCTGGCCAGGTTTTGCGATTCGGCACTGCGTCGCTTTAACTGACAATTGCGCGGTCGTGTGACGTGGCTCCCAAACAAAATTGGAGTCCTTTTTTTCCCACAGAGCTTTCTTTTGCTGGTATTTGATCACCTCTGCGGTTTTTATTTTTTGCGCTATATACAAAAACAGAGCAACAATTTTGAAAAAAATTCTATATTTTTTACTTTTTGCTGTAATAAATATCTCCCAAAAATATATCAAAAACATTTTTTTCCTCAGTTTAGCCCAATACGTATTCTTCTACATATTTTTGGTAAATAAGCGTTTATCGGTTGGTTTGCGCAAAATTTATAGGCCCAGATTCACAAAGCGATTACGCGTGCGCAACTGCTGTTGCGCGTGCGTAAGTCTAAATGTGCGCGTGCGTATAGTTGCACGCGATTCACAAAACAATATACGCCAGAAATCTACGTTTTTTGGTCCGGCGTAATTGAGTTAGACCTTCGCTTCCCTTCGCGCAAAACTGCGCTAGACACACCATTGATTTGCTAGTCAAATATGCTAATGAGGGAGTTACGGGGATTCACAAAAAAACGCAGTTGCTGCGCAGGCTACGCGATGTGCGCAACAGCAAAATGTCCTGTCTAAAGTTAGAGGACCTAAAAGCTGGTCTAAATTTTGAAAAAAAGTCTAATTGTCAGATAAAGCAACACTGTTAGTGAGGAGTTCAGCAGTCACACGTGTTGCCCAACAATCTGTATGCCAACATGCCAGGGGCATCGTCGCGCATAGCTATACTACTGACTTTAGATGAACAAAGAAGGAGGAGGGCACGGAGGATGGCACTAAGGAGGGCACGGGAGATGTTTTTTTTTTTTTTTTTTATTTGCTTATATAAAATTTACAATTTTAATTAATCTAATACAATTCTTATCTGATACAAGCCCCTCACTCTTCACTTGATATATCACACACGCATAGACATCTTTGGCATGAGTGATTCTGAGGTGTCTCGCATCTTCAGATTCACCCCTCATGCCATCCTGGAATTACCACAACCTTGCAGGAGGACATCAGCAGCCCAACACATGGCACCACCCATGACACCCATGACAGCTACATATACAATCAGAGCCCCATCCCCACAGATTTCGAACAGAACATGTATGGGGACAGCTGGCTGGTTGGTGAGTGACATGGGAGTCAGGCATGACTATCCCCTCCCGTGATGTACATCTCACAAGTGGCACATGCATGACTAACATCCTCCTGTCTTTTCCCTTCAAGGTGACTCTGCATATGCACTGGTACCCCATCTCCTGACCCCATCTCATGCCAGCTCACATTATGCATCTTTGCACGTTAAACACACACATTAATCATGGCACAATGAGAATGCATGCATGCACACCACTGTGGTCCCTAGCACACACACCCCACATCCTCATCAAATTGGATTGGCACCAGTCCACCATGCAAGACTGGTGAGCAGTAACGCCACGTCAAGGCTCCAATTATGTCACTGTACATTCATACACCATTCACACGGACCTGGGAATCACTTCTCCCTGGTCCTGGGGAACCCTTCTCCACCCAAATTGAGGATGACACCCCTTTTCCAGCAGGAATGTCACCCCCACATTCAAACATCATTCACAACCCAAAAAATTCCAAAAATGTCAGCAAAAAAAAAAAAAAATGCATAGAAAAAATAAAATGCATAGAAAAAAAAAAATGCATAGAAAAAAAAAAGGCAGAGAACAAAAATAAAAATGCTTTCAAACCAAAAAAAGGGGGAAAAAAAAATTAATGCCCTCTGCCTGAGCCACGCCTGGGGCGCCCCCGGCCACGGCCCCGGACCCTCAGGGGAGACGCATGGGGGAGGGGAAAAACCGGGGAAGGAGGAGCAGCCCCTGAGATCTGCCCACCTGGCGGCCTGCCCTCCAAGGCCACGGCTATTCTGTCCAGGGCAGCACCAAGTGTTGCCGTGTTGCCCTGGATAGCCTGGGTAAGGGCCCTCACATCCTGCCCAACGCCTGCTGCTGTAGTTTGCAGGTCATTTAGGCAGGTTGTGGAGGCCCGGGAGTGGGAGTCCAGGTTACCCAGCCTATCGTTGATGGAGGACAGGCTCTGATCCACCCGCCCCATAGTCTGGCAGAGCTGTCTCAGAAGGCGGGTCTGGGTGGCCAGGTTCCTTCTCAGACTGGCGGGCAGGAGATTGGGCGCCCCCCTGGTGCTCTGGGATGACCTCCTGGCTCCAGCTGATGGTTGTGGCCGGGGAGAAGGGGAGGCCCTTGTGAGGGGAGCCATGTTGGGGGAGGAGGGGGGGGGGGCTCCCCCTTAGGGAGGGCAGGCTTCTTGCAGCCAGAGGGGAAGAGTCCGCAGAAACCAATTGTCCAGTGCCTGCCATGGACTCCTCCTCCTCATGATTCTCCTCCTCCTCATGATCATCCTCCTCCTCTTGTTCCTCCTCCGCGGACTCTGGCCTTGTTGGGGGGGCCTCATTAGGCTGCTGTCCTGGTGTTGGAGCGGTCAGGCCAGATGGCCCTGCACCCTCCTGCACAGCTGTGGATGACACAAACCATTCACAGGTTGGAGGATCCACACACTTGCCACATATTCCCTTTCACCCCCTTCCCCCACACATGCTACACACCTGAGAGAAATAAAAACCTTACCTGGCACCGCGGGGACCGGACTTGTGTCAAAGCCTGGCAGGCCCTCCACTTCATGCCGGTGAAAGGTCAGGGCCACCACACGCTCCGTCGCTGTAAATCTAATCCGGCATGGTGGGCCCCCTCCTGTGCCCCTGGCATGGGCATTTATTGCGGCCATTTTTTTTTTCACCTCACGCCGGAGGTCATTTATTTTCTTTTCAATCCCAGACCGGGTCCGTGTCTCCCCCTCCCCCGATGAATTGACCTGCTCCGTGATCATATCCAATATCTCCCTCCTCCTGGCCGGGGTGGTGGTGGCACTCTGCGGGCCGTGGAGAAAACGCCCATACTCGCTAATGGCCCGGGCAAGAATTCTTTTTTCCCCCACTGTAAAATTAAGCTTTCTTTTTCTCTCTGTCATACTTCCAAACAAACTCACTAGCAGTCACCAAAAATCTGTCACAAATACAAGCACAACCAATCAGACAAGAACACACACAAAGAGAAAAAGAACACCCAAAAATCACACTAGCACTCAGCAAGAAACAGTCACAAAAAAATCAGATGAAAAAATAAAGCAAGAAAACAAACGCTCAGAAATCTATCAATCAAACAAACAGTCTCAAACACTTATCAAAACTCACTTTCACAAAAATACCAACAAGCACTAGATCACACAGAACACTAATCTGACAACTACAAAACACACTCTAACGAACAACAGAGCAAAAGCACTTGGTTAAATGGGAAGGGACACAAAGGGATGTACTTTTGCAATGGAAGTGCGTTTGTGTGTGTCTATTTATGCTGTCTGCGTAGTTCACAACGTTGCCCTAGTCCATTTCCAATTTCACTGATTGCGCCGCTCCCGAGTTGTGAGCATGCGCACAACGGAGCTGACATGGTTTCCTTCACGCGCGCATGCGCGAGTCGGGCGGCCCTTCATTTGCATGGGGTCACGGCTCATTTCAATGTAACACGCCCACGTCCCTCCCAATTTGTATTACTCCTCCTTACGCCTCAGGAAAAAACATTACGCTTGCGCAATCTCTTGCGCAAAAGCTTCGTGAATCGCGGGATTACGCGGCTAGATGGCGCAAGTCTAACGGAAAAAGTGGTGCGCTACGCCGGTCCAATAATGCGCCGATGTACGTGAATCTGGGCCATAATGTGTACAAAATAGGGGATAGTTTTATTGCATTTTTATGATTTTTTTTTTTTTTTTACTACTAATGGCGGCGATCCGCTATTTTTTTCATGACTGCGACATTATGGCGGACACATCTGACAATTTTGACACATTTTTGAGACTATAGTCATTTTCACAGCAAAAAAATGCTATAAAAATGCATTGTTTACTGTGAAAATGACAATTGCAGTTTGGGAGTTAACCACTAGGGGGCGCTAAATGGGTTATGTGTGACCTCATCTGTGTTTACAACTGTAGGGGGGTGTGGCTGTATGTGTGACATCATCGATTGTGTATCCCTATACAAGGGATCACACGATTGATGACGGCGCCACAGTGAAGAACAGGAAAGCTATGTTTACACACAGCTCTCCCCGTTCTTCAGCTCCGGGGACCAATCGTGGGACTCCAGCGGTGATCGAGTCCCACGGTCATGGAGCTTCAGACCAGGTCGCGCGCGACCCCATGGCTAGGCTTAAAGGGCAAAGTACAGGTATGTTGATGTGCCCAGCCGTGCCATTCTGCCGACGTATATTGGCGTGAAGGGGTCCTTAAGTGGTTAGGCGACGCACAGCAATTTTTTTTTTTTTTTAGTATAAACTATACATATATTTTGCTATTACAGTGGAACCTCGGATTACGAGCATAATCCGTTCCAGGAGAATGCATGTAATCCAAAATACTCGCATATCAAAGCGAGTTTCCCTTTGAAGTCAATGGAAAATAAAATAATTTGTTCTGCATTGACTTCAATGGCATGCAATACCGCATGCGGCCAGAGGTGGGGGTGCCAGGCCTCGGCGAGAGGGATGGAACCTCGGAAACACAGAAGGAGACGAAAAGGCCAGATCTTTGCACCAGTCCTGAGGGGAACTCTGCAGACTCTGATGTAAGGAGATCTCTGGGGACTCTGACATAAGGGATGCTCTGGAACCCTGATTTATGGGGAAACTCTGAGAACTCTGATGTATGGAGAGGACTCTGATGTAAGGGGGAACACTGTTGCCTCTGGTGTAAAGGGGAACTCTGATGTAAGGGGTGCTCTAAGAACCCTGATTTTCCCAATTGTACTCAGAGGCAGGAGAGAAAAGGGGGGGGGGGGACTTCAGTCACAGACAGGGATGGATGGTGAGCTCACTCACCCCTTGGCATTTAGCACCTCTCATCCAGATGTATCTGAGACTGCTGGACTTTAAATATCCGGCCCCAACTTTCCTTTTCTGAGGTGTAGTGCCGGGGATTAGAGTGTGGGTAGACACAAAGGGGTTGGGGGAAGAGGTGCAGATTGAGCCCTCTCTCCTCTCCTGTCTGTGTGTTTGGGGGGGGGGGGTGTTAGTGGTGTCTTTGAGCAGTGTGAAAGAGTGTAACAGACACTCTCAGCTTAGACAACTGCAGCCAGCAACCCTGCTGGAAAGCCATAGTCCAGTCTAAATAATGTGTCCGGGTTTAAGGCAGTCTGAAACCCGGACGCATGATTCCAAACCCAAACTGTCTGGGTGAATCCTGCACAGGTGGCAACCCTAGACTAGAGGCCAGATGTTTTATATGTTTTGATAAATGGAACTCGATTCCACCACAGGTTCTGCAGGGAAATAAATTGGATGTAACCACCCTCTTCTATCATCTGTAAAAAAATGAAAAAAATACTCTTAAATATGACTCACTTTGCCCAGTTTGTAAAAGTCCAAACGCCCAAATTAACCACTTCCGGACCGCCATTTCCGGACCGCCACTTCCGGACCGCCATTTCCAGACCGCCACTTCTGGACCTGCCACTTCCGGACCTGCCACTTCTGGACCTGCAACTTCCGGACCTGCAACTTCTGGACCGCCACTTCTGAACCGCCACTTCTGGACCGCTACTTCGGGACTGCCACTTCTGGACCGGGCCGCCAGAGACTGCGGACATACTGCACAAGATTGCCAGAGACTGCAGACATACTGCACAAGATTGCCAGAGACTGTGGACATACTGCACAAGATTACCAGAGACTGCGGACATACTGCACAAGATTACCAGAGACTGCGGACATACTGAACAAGATTGCCAGAGACTGCGGACATACTGCACAAGATTGCCAGAGACTGCAGACATACTGCACAAGATTGCCAGAGACTGTGGACATACTGCACAAGATTGCCAGAGACAGCGGACATACTGCACAAGATTGCCAGAGACTGCGGACATACTGCACAATATTACCAGAGACTGCAGACATACTGCATTACTTGTCCTGCGACTTGGGACTTCAACATTGCATGACAAGTCGTACCCCATGATTTCCAATGAGAACCGTTCATATCTGTGCGACTTCAAGTCACAGCGACTTCAAAGTAGTCCCTGCATTACTTTGGTCTCACTTTGATGCAACTTGAGGTCCATAGACCTCCAGAATACACAGGCATTGCTTTAAGTCGCATCAAAATTGCGGAAGAATTGTGCAACTTTCAGACTGCGTTAGCCTGAAAGTCGCAAGATTCTGCCACAATTTTTTGCTGCGATTTTGCAACGACTTCAAGCAATGCCTATGTGTTCTGGATGTCTATGGACCTCAAGTCACATCAAAGTGGGACAAAAGTAATGCAGGGACTACTTCAAAGTTGCACAGATATGAACAGTTCTCATTGGAAATCATCGGGTCCGACTTATCCAGCAACTTTCCAGTCCCAAGTCGCAGGACAATAAAAATAGTTTTTTTTTAATAACCGGGGGGGGGGGGGGTGTTTTTGTGCATTAAGGAGATTTTGGAGGGGGGTGGTGTGCTAAATTTAATTAAATATAAAAAATAAACTCTTAATAAGCTAAACTGTTAATATTAATAATAATATTAAATATAAAAAAACATTGATTAAGGGGGGGGGGGGTGCCTGCCGCCGAGATGTTGTTGCTGCTGCCGCCAAAGTTTTTATCACAGTAGTACAAACTGGGGTGAGGGGAAGACATGGCAGGCATTGCTCAGCTTACTAAACTCTCTAGCAATACACACCAAACTGAGCATGTGCAGAGTGCCCTCAAGGCTCTACTATCAGGAGATGGATTGGGAACTGTAGAAGAAGGGGAGGATCAGAGAAGGCAGGATCAAACAGCCTTTTTACACAATGTAGTTTTTTTTCTCTTGGGAGGGAGCATGCGATCAGCGCAGGGCCAATCAGCACTGTCCAGACAGAGGGTCGGGGGTCCTGCAGCCTCATAGGATAGTCAGAGGAGAATAAAAACTCCTCCTACAAGCTTAAACCATATACTGATAGAAGTCACAAAATTGCTATATACTGCTGATGAGAAAAGGTATTTAACATAATTGCATTTCCATGTTCTGTGTACTGTGAGAGGCCAGATATAGTGAATGTAGGATTTGGGTTTAGTAATATTTTAAGATGTGAATGGGGAATATAAAAAAATAAATGTCTTTGTGGTGATCTGTGTTTATCCAGTGGGGGGACACAGTGTGAAGGAACCCTTCAAGGTGATTGCAAAAATACCTAATCGTTCACTACAGCGCAGCAAGTAAAAGAATTATTGCGCCCCTAGTGGCTGCATTTTTCATTAAATCACTCTTCTACAAAGGAAAAGTTACGAAAAAAAAAAAATTGTAATGAATATTTATCGAACACTTCATATACAGTACAGACCAAAAGTTCATGACTATGAAAATTGTAGAGTCACACTGAAGGCATCAAAACTATGAAGTAACACATGTGGAATTATATACATAACAAAAAAGTGTGAAACAACTGAAAATATATGTTATATTCTAGGTTCTTCAAAGTAGCCACCTTTTGCAGCAGACACATCTCTAGAACAACTGTTAAGAGGAGACTGTGTGAATCAGGCCTTCATGGTAGAATATCTGCTAGGAAACCACTGCTAAAGAAAGGCAACAAGCAGAAGAGACTTGTTTGTGCTAAAGAACACAAGGAATGGACATTAGACCAGTGGAAATCTGTGCTTTGGTCTGATGAGTCCAAATTTGAGATCTTTGGTTCCAACCACCGTGTCTTTGTGTGGCGCAGAAAAGGTGAACGGATGGACTCTACATGCCTGGTTCCCACCGTGAAGCATGGAGGAGGAGGTGTGTGATGGTGTGGGGGTGCTTTGCTGGTGACACTGTTGGGGATTTATTGAAAATTTAAGGCATACTGAACCAGCATGGCTACCACAGCATCTTGCAGCGGCATGCTATTCCATCCGGTTTGCGTTTTAGTTGGACCATCATTTATTTTTCAACAGGACAATGACCCCAAACACACCTCCAGGCTGTGTAAGGGCTATTTGACCAAGAAGGAGAGTGATGGGGTGCTGCGCCAGATGACCTGGCCTCCACAGTCACAGGACCTGAACCCAATGGAGATGGTTTGGGGTGAGCTGGACCGCAGAGTGAAGGCAAAAGGGCCAACAAGTGCTAAGCATCTCTGGGAACTCCTTCAAGACTGTTGGAAGACCATTTCAGGTGACTACCTCTTGAAGCTCATCAAGAGAATGCCAAGAGTGTGCAAAGCAGTAATCAAAGCAAAAGGTGGCTACTTAGAAGAACCTAGAATATGACATATTTTCAGTTGTTTCACACTTTTAGTCTGTACTGTACTTGTAAACATTTTCCCTGATTGGAAGACCTCTTCCAAGAAACTGCGGGAATGAGAAATAAATCGAAAAAAAAAAAATGAAAATTTAGAAAAAAAAAGGTTTCATAGTTTGTTATAACATTTTGAAAACAGGTAATGTTTCTCCTTTCTTGGTGTGCGCTGGTGAGGCAGCACTGATAGGCTGCACTGATGGGCACAGATTGGCTGCACAGATAGGCACTGATAAGGTAGGACTCATGGGCACTAATAGGCTGCACTGATAGCCTTCACTGATGGGCACTGATTGGCTGCACAGATAAGGCACTGATAAGGCAGGACTATTGAGCACTGATGGGTGGCACTGATGGGCAGCACTGATGAGCACTCATAGGTGGCACTGGTGGGCACTGAGAGATGGCACTGATGGGCACTAATAGGTGGCACTGAAGGGCACTAATAGGTGGCACTGGAAAGCGACACTGATAGAGGCACTGATGATGAGGCACTGAGGGGCAATGGTTGGCAGAATTGATGAGCACTGAGAGGAGGCACTGGTGGGCATTGATAGGTGGCACTGGTGGACACTGGTAGGTGGTGGCACTGATGGGCACTGGTAGGCGGCACTCATCTGCACCAGTAGGTTGCACTGGAGGGCACAGCATAGCAGCAGTGTGCCTCTCCCTTTTCAGATGTTGATGGGACACTAGTCATAGAGATGTTTTGGTGTATGCTGAAACAGATGTTGCTGGGACACTAGTCATACAGAGAAAAATACTTGAAATGCTATACTTTGAGGATGCCATTACTGGCTTCTGTTTGTGAACAAACTAGGGGTGTCTTTAATTTAGTGGCGGTAGCTAGAGCTGCACGATTCTGGCCAAAATGAGAATCGCAATTTTTTTTGCTTAGAATAAAGAACACGATTCTTTTACGATTCTCGCGGCATAAAATTGTTCACATTATACAAAAAAAATTGGGCCAATTTTACTGGTCAGTTTTTTTTATTATTCATCAAAGTAATTTTTCCCCCAAAAAATTGCATTTGAAAGACGGCTGCGCAAATACAGTGCGATATATAATATTGCAACAACCACCATTTTATTCTCTAGGGTCTCTACTAAAATATATATATATATAGATATATATATATATATATATATATATATATTATAGGCCCGGATTCACATACCTTTGCGCATCTTTATGTGGGCGTATCGTATCTTCTTTACGCTACGCCGACAAAATAACTGGCTAAGATACTTCGAAACACTGCCTACGACGTGAACGTAACCTACACCCAGCCCTATTCACGTACTACGTAAACGACGTAAACGACGTAAAAATCAACGGCGTCCGTTCCCTGGTCCATACCTTTACATAAGTTGCGTATCCTATATGGTGGAATAACTTTACGCCAGACGTAACCCTTACGCAAATCGCTTAAAACATGCCCGGGCACAAGTACATTTGTGAATCGGCGTATCTTACTAATTTGCATAATTTTAAATGGGAACGCCAGATGCGTCCAGCGTAACTATGCGCCCATGATACGCCGGTGTAGGCAAGTTACGTCGGGCGGCTGAAGCCTATATTTCAATGTATCTAGCTTTAGGAATCGGCGCAAAGTTACGACGGCGCACATTTGTACTTACGACGGCGTATCTCGAGATACGTTGGCGTAAGGCTATGTGAATCCGGGCCTATATGTTTTGGGGTTCTAAGTCATTTATCACTATCCTCAAAAGTAACGTTTTGTTTTGTAACGTGCAGTTCTAAAAATAACCACTAGATGTCACTAGTTTCAACGATAATTATTTTTTTTTTTTACCTGCTGTTCTAAAAATAACCAAAAGTGTCACTGTTCTCAAAAGTAATTTTAACCTTGTAGTTCTAAATATAACCACCAGATGTCACTATTTTAAAACGTAATATTTATTTTATGTGGAGTTCTAAAAATAACCAGCAGCTGTCACTATTCCCACGTATATACTTTTCCCTCTGTAGGGTCCCTCCAAAGTTCACTTCATCCGTACAGCACAGCTCCGTCTTCCGTACAACCTAATGGATAGGTCTGTAAACGGAACATCGTCTCCAGCGACCCGTCAGAATTGGTAACGGAAGTGACGTTTCGTAACCGCCATCTTGCTACACCCCACATTTCACCACAGTATAGATACACTGAGAAGAGGCAGGCGGACATCTTGTTACACCCATCTTAGTTTTGCATTTTACACTTTTTTTGAACAGTAAACTGAGTTGATATAGTGAAATACAGGACTTAAAACTCCAAGCTGAACAAGCTTGCCACTGCTTTTAAAATTCTAAATGTGAACAGTCAGACGGAGTTTTAACTACTGTATTTCACTATATAAACTCAGTATAATGTTAAAAAAAGTATTAAATGAAAAACTCCAGCGGGTGTAACAAGATGTCCGCTTACCCCCTCCTTAGTGTATCTTTACTGTGGTAGATGGTAGTGTGTGAGGTGTAGCAAGATGGCGGCGACAAAACGTCACTTACGTTACCAATTCTGACGGGTCGCCATATCTGATGGATACACGGCAGAGTCCATCCCATTCTTCCGCACAATGTTTACAACCGTCTCCTGTATGGAGGAGAAAGAACAACTTCCGGTTTCCGTACAGAGGTTGATTTGCTGCCATTGGTCCATCTATGCAGGGGCGGGGGATTTGTCCGATCACATGACCGGGCTGATTCCGGCGTCTGTGCGGTGTGATGGTCATTGTGTACACAATTCCTGAGCGGTGGTCTGTCAGCTGGAGAGGAGGGAGGTGGGTGTCAAGGGCCCCTGGAGGGGGGGTGTCTGGGATCCTGAGAGTGAATGTTGGGGGGGCCCCTGGAAAGGTGTCTTATAATTACTAACTACATAGTAATGGGAGTATTTCTGTCATGTTTGTTTAGCTGTGCTCATTATCATAACCCCTCCCATCACTGAATTTGTGGCCCCCTAACTCCACACATGGCAACACTTGTGGCCCCTGACTCCACACATGGCAGCATTTGTGGCCCCTGACTCTGCCCATCACTGTGCTTGTGGCCCCTGACTCTGCCCATCACTGTGCTTGTGGCCCCTGACTCTGCCCATCACTGTGCTTGTGGCCCCTGACTCTGCCCATCACTGTGCTTGTGGCCCCTGACTCTGCCCATCACTGTGCTTGTGGCCCCTGACTCTGCCCATCACTGTGCTTGTGGCCCCTGACTCTGCCCATCACTGTGCTTGTGGCCCCTGACTCTGCCCATCACTGTGCTTGTGGCCCCTGACTCTGGCCATCACTGTGCTTGTGGCCCCTGACTCTGGCCATCACTGTGCTTGTGGCCCCTGACTCTGGCCATCACTGTGCTTGTGGCCCCTGACTCTGGCCATCACTGTGCTTGTGGCCCCTGACTCTGGCCATCACTGTGCTTGTGGCCCCTGACTCTGGCCATCACTGTGCTTGTGGCCCCTGACTCTGGCCATCACTGTGCTTGTGGCCCCTGACTCTGGCCATCACTGTGCTTGTGGCCCCTGACTCTGGCCATCACTGTGCTTGTGGCCCCTGACTCTGGCCATCACTGTGCTTGTGGCCCCTGACCATCACTGTGCTTGTGGCCCCTGACCATCACTGTGCTTGTGGCCCCTGACTCTGGCCATCACTGTGCTTGTGGCCCCTGACTCTGGCCATCACTGTGCTTGTGGCCCCTGACCATCACTGTGCTTGTGGCCCCTGACCATCACTGTGCTTGTGGCCCCTGACTCTGGCCATCACTGTGCTTGTGGCCCCTGACTCTGGCCATCACTGTGCTTGTGGCCCCTGACTCTGGCCATCACTGTGCTTGTGGCCCCCCTGACTCTGGCCATCACTGTGCTTGTGGCCCCCCTGACTCTGCCCATCACTGTGCTTGTGGCCCCCCTGACTCTGCCCATCACTGTGCTTGTGGCCCCCTGACTCTGCCCATCACTGTGCTTGTGGCCCCCTGACTCTGCCCATCACTGTGCTTGTGGCCCCCCTGACTCTGCCCATCACTGTGCTTGTGGCCCCCCTGACTCTGCCCATCACTGTGCTTGTGGCCCCCCTGACTCTGCCCATCACTGTGCTTGTGGCCCCCCTGACTCTGCCCATCACTGTGCTTGTGGCCCCCCTGACTCTGCCCATCACTGTGCTTGTGGCCCCCCTGACTCTGCCCATCACTGTGCTTGTGGCCCCCCTGACTCTGCCCATCACTGTGCTTGTGGCCCCCCTGACTCTGCCCATCACTGTGCTTGTGGCCCCCCTGACTCTGCCCATCACTGTGCTTGTGGCCCCCCTGACTCTGCCCATCACTGTGCTTGTGGCCCCCCTGACTCTGCCCATCACTGTGCTTGTGGCCCCCCTGACTCTGCCCATCACTGTGCTTGTGGCCCCCCTGACTCTGCCCATCACTGTGCTTGTGGCCCCCCTGACTCTGCCCATCACTGTGCTTGTGTGGCCCCCTGACTCTGCCCATCACTGTGCTTGTGGCCCCCCTGACTCTGCCCATCACTGTGCTTGTGGCCCCCCTGACTCTGCCCATCACTGTGCTTGTGGCCCCCTGACTCTGCCCATCACTGTGCTTGTGGCCCCCCTGACTCTGCCCATCACTGTGCTTGTGGCCCCCTGACTCTGCCCATCACTGTGCTTGTGGCCCCCCTGACTCTGCCCATCACTGTGCTTGTGGCCCCCCTGACTCTGCCCATCACTGTGCTTGTGGCCCCCCTGACTCTGCCCATCACTGTGCTTGTGGCCCCCCTGACTCTGCCCATCACTGTGCTTGTGGCCCCCCTGACTCTGCCCATCACTGTGCTTGTGGCCCCCCTGACTCTGCCCATCACTGTGCTTGTGGCCCCCCTGACTCTGCCCATCACTGTGCTTGTGGCCCCCCTGACTCTGCCCATCACTGTGCTTGTGGCCCCCCTGACTCTGCCCATCACTGTGCTTGTGGCCCCCCTGACTCTGCCCATCACTGTGCTTGTGGCCCCCCTGACTCTGCCCATCACTGTGCTTGTGGCCCCCCTGACTCTGCCCATCACTGTGCTTGTGGCCCCCCTGACTCTGCCCATCACTGTGCTTGTGGCCCCCCTGACTCTGCCCATCACTGTGCTTGTGGCCCCCCTGACTCTGCCCATCACTGTGCTTGTGGCCCCCTGACTCTGCCCATCACTGTGCTTGTGGCCCCCCTGACTCTGCCCATCACTGTGCTTGTGGCCCCCTGACTCTGCCCATCACTGTGCTTGTGGCCCCCCTGACTCTGCCCATCACTGTGCTTGTGGCCCCCCTGACTCTGCCCATCACTGTGCTTGTGGCCCCCCTGACTCTGCCCATCACTGTGCTTGTGGCCCCCTGACTCTGCCCATCACTGTGCTTGTGGCCCCCCTGACTCTGCCCATCACTGTGCTTGTGGCCCCCCTGACTCTGCCCATCACTGTGCTTGTGGCCCCCCTGACTCTGCCCATCACTGTGCTTGTGGCCCCCCTGACTCTGCCCATCACTGTGCTTGTGGCCCCCCTGACTCTGCCCATCACTGTGCTTGTGGCCCCCCTGACTCTGCCCATCACTGTGCTTGTGGCCCCCCTGACTCTGCCCATCACTGTGCTTGTGGCCCCCCTGACTCTGCCCATCACTGTGCTTGTGGCCCCCCTGACTCTGCCCATCACTGTGCTTGTGGCCCCCCCTGACTCTGCCCATCACTGTGCTTGTGGCCCCCTGACTCTGCCCATCACTGTGCTTGTGGCCCCCCTGACTCTGCCCATCACTGTGCTTGTGGCCCCCCTGACTCTGCCCATCACTGTGCTTGTGGCCCCCCTGACTCTGCCCATCACTGTGCTTGTGGCCCCCCTGACTCTGCCCATCACTGTGCTTGTGGCCCCCCTGACTCTGCCCATCACTGTGCTTGTGGCCCCCTGACTCTGCCCATCACTGTGCTTGTGGCCCCCTGACTCTGCCCATCACTGTGCTTGTGGCCCCCCTGACTCTGCCCATCACTGTGCTTGTGGCCCCCCTGACTCTGCCCATCACTGTGCTTGTGGCCCCCCTGACTCTGCCATCACTGTGCTTGTGGCCCCCCTGACTCTGCCCATCACTGTGCTTGTGGCCCCCCTGACTCCGCCCATCACTGTGCTTGTGGCCCCCCTGACTCTGCCCATCACTGTGCTTGTGGCCCCCCTGACTCCGCCCATCACTGTGCTTGTGGCCCCCCTGACTCCGCCCATCACTGTGCTTGTGGCCCCCCTGACTCCGCCCATTACTGTGCTTGTGGCCCCCCTGACTCCGCCCATCACTGTGCTTGTGCCCCCTGACTCCGCCCATCACTGCCCACAACTCCATGCATCGCGGTGTCTGTGTCCTCCATGATTCGGTGTCTGCGTCCTACAACTCCATGCATAGCGGCATCTGCATCCCCCAACTCCATGCATTGCGGCGTCTGCGTCCCCCAACTCCATGCATTGCGGCGTCTGCGTCCCCCAACTCCATGCATTGCGGCGTCTGCGTCCCCCAACTCCATGCATTGCGGCGTCTGCGTCCCCCAACTCCATGCATTGCGGCGTCTGCGTCCCCCATCTCTCATGCATTGCGGCGTCTGCGTCCCCCATCTCCATGCATTGCGGCGTCTGCGTCCCCAACTCCATGCATTGCGGCGTCTGCGTCCCCCAACTCCATGCATTGCGGTGTCTGCGTCCCCCAACTCCATGCATTGCGGCGTCTGCGTCCCCCAACTCCATGCATAGCGGCGTCTGCGTCCCCCCAACTCCATGCATAGCGGCGTCTGCGTCCCCCCAACTCCATGCATAGCGGCGTCTGCGTCCCCCAACTCCATGCATAGCGGCGTCTGCGTCCCCCAACTCCATGCATAGCGGCGTCTGCGTCCCCAACTCCATGCATAGCGGCGTCTGCGTCCCCAACTCCATGCATAGCGGCGTCTGCGTCCCCCAACTCCATGCATAGCGGCGTCTGCGTCCCCCAACTCCATGCATAGCGGCGTCTGCGTCCCCCAACTCCATGCATAGCGGCGTCTGCGTCCCCCAACTCCATGCATAGCGGCGTCTGCGTCCCCCAACTCCATGCATTGCGGTGTCTGCGTCCCACAACTCCATGCATCGCGGTGTCTGCGTCCCCCAACTCCATGCATATGGGCGTCTGCGTCTCACAACTCCATGCATCGTGGCGTTTGCGTTCCCCAACTCCGTGCATAGGGGCGTCTGCGTCCCCCAACTCCATGCATATGGGCGTCTGCGTCCCCCAACTCCATGCATATGGGCGTCTGCGTCCCCCAACTCCATGCATATGGGCGTCTGCGTCCCCCAACTCCATGCATATGGGCGTCTGCGTCCCCCAACTCCATGCATATGGGCGTCTGCGTCCCCCCACTCCATGCATAGGGGCGTCTGCGTCCCCCCACTCCATGCATAGGGGCGTCTGCGTCCCCCAACTCCATGCATAGGGGCGTCTGCGTCCCCCAACTCCATGCATAGGGGCGTCTGCGTCCCCCCACTCCATGCATAGGGGCGTCTGCGTCCCCCCACTCCATGCATAGGGGCGTCTGCGTCCCCCAACTCCATGCATAGGGGCGTCTGCGTCCCCCAACTCCATGCATAGGGGCGTCTGCGTCCCCCCACTCCATGCATAGGGGCGTCTGCGTCCCCCAACTCCATGCATAGGGGCGTCTGCGTCCCCCAACTCCATGCGGTGTCTGCGTCCCCCAACTCCATGCATCGCGGCGTCTGCGTCCCCCAACTCCATGCGGCGCCTGCGTTCCCCAACTCCATGCATCGCAGGGTCTTCAGGTTAGAGGGTTTTCAATCCGTGGTTCCTCTAAATATACGTCCTCTTAGGCTTTCATGTCACCGTCCTTGGAGAGTGATTTGGGGGAAAAGATGAGTTATCGCCATGTAATTCCTTTTTCAAGGAATCCCCCAGGACGGCGAGTTCCCTCCTTTTCTTTGCTGTGCAATTCTTTCCGTTCTTCTTGGGTTACTGAAGACCTGGAACTTGTGGGAACTTATAATTCTCTCTGATTTGTGATTACCTTAGAGGAAATGACCCCATCTCATGTCCGGGAGAATTCTTGTATTATAAGATAATCACTTTTGTGTTTTTCTTTGTCAGGTGGCGCTGGATTTACTTGATAGCGGATCTGCTCCAATGTTATCTGATGAGCTGCAGCCTAAACCTGAGGTGATTGGTCGCCACCAACATTTTCTTGTTCATGCCACCTTCTACCATCTTTTATTTGAGCAAAATCAAATTTATTACCGTTAAGTTTCTTTCCTGTTTTAAATGCTTTCTATATTTTTTATCACCAATACTATCTGTTACCCTACATGCCTTGGTACTGTCGCCCTCATTGGGCACCATGACGTTTCACATTGATTTTGATCTTCCTTCTTTTTTTTTTTTTTTTTTTAGTTGCTGGTGGAGTTTGTACAGAACGCTTCTATTCCGCTGGGAGAAAGTTTGTCTCTCCTGCCCGGGACCTCAGAATGCGGCTCCCTTCTCCTGCCAGGTAGGTACATCACAATGGAGACGTGGTAGACTGAACTATGTTGGTGGGGAAGCTCCTTCTGGGCACCTAATGCCCAGGTGCCCAACCTGCAGCTTGAGGGATGTGTGCAGCCCTTTGGCACTTATGTTGCCCTCAGAGCCTCTGTAGACACCAGTCTGTTTTTCCTTACTGCAGCCAATAAAGGAAATTTATTTCAGTTCTTACCTGACTTTGTTTATTTTGTTTACATCATTTTTTTTTTTATGTCACAATGTAGAGATTAAGATTTTCTTATCATCTGTGCCCAGTCTTGCCACACAGAGCCTAATCCAGTGCTAAGTAATCCTCTTTTATTTTTCAGTGAAATAAAGCAGACTTGCAGATAAAAACCAAAGTCCTTGCTTGAGTGACAGGTTATTTACATATCTCGTGCACTAGCTTGCAGACATGCACAGCTTTATGTATATTCTGATTGCTGTTCGCTGGAACATTTCCTCATGACGCTGAACTGTGTATCGCCCCATATTTTAAAAACATTTAATCAAAACACAGGAAAGACAGCCAATACTGGGAGAGCTAGAGGGGAGAGGAGAGGAATTGTGCACTTTTTACAGAAGCTGTGTATGTCTGCAAGCTAGTGCACAAGATATGTAACTAACCTGTCACTCAAGCAAGGACTTTGTTTTTTTATCTGGAAGTCTGTTGTATTTCACTGAACAATAAAAGAGGATTGCTCAGCGCTGGTCTAACTCTGTGTGGCAAGATTGGGCACAGATGATAGCAAATCTTATTCTCCAATTTTTTGGGGGTTTACATCCACTTTTTAAAGGGCTTGTAAAGGTTATTTTTTTTATTTTCTAAATGGGTTCCTTTAAGCTAGTGTATTGTTTGGTTTACTTACATTGTTCTTTGATTTCCCTTCTATTTTTTTTTCTTTGTCTGAACTTCTCACATCCTGTTCCTCCTCAGTAAGCTTGCCCCCATTATCCGAGCCATTCTGGCTGGGGGGTTAGTCAGCATGCTCGCCCCCTTCCTTGGCACTACATCTCTGAGGAGAAACTCTGTGAACGTTTACAGCGTCTCCCCGCAGGGATGTAGTCCCAAGGGAGGGAGCTAGCATGCTGACTAACCCCCCAGCCAGAATGGCTCAGATGGTGGGGGCAAGCTTACTGAGGAGGAACAGGAAGTGAGAAATTCAGACAAAGAAAAAAACATTTAGAAGGGAAATTGAAGGAAAAGGTAAGTGAACCAACAATGCACTAGCTTAAAGGAACCCATTTAGAAAAGAAAAAAAAGCCTTTACAACCCCTTTAATGATGGGACTATGTGTTTTAGTTTGTCTTTCATGTATTTCGTTTTTGGATAGATGTTGATAATGTTTTTTTGTTTTGCTCTGTTGGACAGATCCCCCTGTGGTGCAGAGGATGCCATGTAAGGTGCCCAGCCCAGCGTTGTTGAACAGTCTTCAGGTGGACATTGATCAAGGTGCAGACACCAGAGATAAGAGCAGCGTTCTTTTATCGCCTTCAGGACCATCATCATTGCTACAAGATCTACCAGCCAATGATAATTCGTCCTTCATCCTTCTTAATCTTGCCAGATCAGGTAACGATTCTGCATGCTTTCCTTCCCTTGTCTGTCTGGATGTATGTCTTTTTCATTCAACCTGCATACATGTAATTGTACCTACTAGTTACATGGTTAGTCAAGCTGAAAAAAGACGCAAGTTCATCCAGTGCAACCAAATAAAAATAAAATAAAAAATATCGTACAATCCCATATACCCAATTCTATACTCACAATTGATCCAGAGAAAGGCAAAACAGCAAAGCATGATCCAATTTGCCACAGCAGGGGAAAAAATTCCTTCCTGATACCCTTAGAGGCAATCGGATTTTCCCCGGATCAACTTTACCCATAAATGTCAGTACTTATACTGTAGTTATATTCTGTACATTTAGGAAAGAATCCAGACTGTTCTTAAAACAATCTACTGATCTTGGCCAGAACTACCTCTGGAGGGAGTCTGTTCCACATTTTCACAGCTCTTACTGTGAAGAAACCTTTCCGTATTTGGAGATGAAATCTCTTTTCCTCCAGATGTAAAGAGTGTCCCCTTGTCCTCTGTGATGACCGTAAAGTGAATAACTCAACACCAAGTTCACTATATGGACCCCTTATGTATTTGTACATGTTGATCATATCCCCCCTTATTCTCCTCTTCTCAAGAGAGAATAAATTCAGTTCCTCTAATCTTTCCTCATAGCTGAGCTCCTCCATGCCTCTTATCAGTTTAGTTGCCCTTCTCTGCACTTTCTCCAGTTCTCCGTTATCCTTTTTTGAGAACTGGTGCCCAAAACTGGACTGCATATTCCAGATGAGGTCTTACTAATGATTTTTTACGGGGGGGGGGGGGGGGGGGCAATGATATCTCTCTCTCTCTGGAGTCCATACCTCTCTTATACAAGAAAGGACTTGGCATGCAATGCCAAGCTGCAGTTTCCAAAGCGAGCAATTATTGAGCCTATGATCTACCAAAACCCCCAGATCCTTCTCCACTATGGATCCCCCCAGTTGTACTCCCCCCTAGTATGTATGGTGCATATTCCTAGCCCCCCAAGTGCAAAACTGCATTGCTAGCTCTGCTGAATCCAGGATTCTTTAACCTATGCCATTTCCTAGTGTTCTGCAGTGGGTGTATTTAAATACTGCTAACCAGTTTTTCTCATGAAATTTGTCTCCCAATCTTTATCAGCACATATAAGGCAGATAAGATTAGTAGTATCATTTTTACTGCGGGTCTATAGTAGGTTCTGTTCCAGGAGTTTCACGTATGATGCTTGAACCCAGCTTTGTCATTAAGTGGTAGCAAAAACAGAGTTTTTTTTTTTTTTTTTTTTTTTTACCCTAATACAGTAAGATAAAAAACCTTCTGTGCTGCTTGTGTCATCTTCCCTTCACACAACTCCCCCTTATACAGTCTGATCCAGAGATGTGAATG
Source organism: Rana kukunoris (assembly GCA_029574335.1). Lineage (NCBI taxonomy): Eukaryota > Metazoa > Chordata > Amphibia > Anura > Ranidae > Rana > Rana kukunoris. Next base: position 166,455,354 of record CM056059.1, read on the forward strand.
AGCAGCGGCTCTGTCCTGCCTCACTGCACAGATAGCAGTGGAAGCTATTGGCTCCCACTGCTGTCAATCAAATTTTAAAGGAAGCGTGGACAGGGCCGAGCCACACTTGGATGCAGACAAAGCAGCTCGGTAGCAAACCGCATGAGTGCCACCATAGGAAGTAGCTTCCTATGGGGGGCACTTGCTGAAGAGGAGGAGCCATGAGCACCCACAGGGGTACCCCAAACGAAGAGGGTAGTGGCTGCTCTGTGCAAAACCCCCTGCACACAGCAGGTAAGCATAACCATGTATAAACTTTTTTTGTTTTATTTCTTATCCTTTTGAGGTACACAGGAAGTAATTGTGCCACCAACTGGAGGGATTGGACACCGGCAAACCAAAAAACCTAGGCCAGCTAAGGATAACCTCTCAAACCTGCTCAGTTCCCAAACCAAAAGAGGGTTATCCATCCCATCTTGGATCTCAAGTCTCTATTCACTATATGCAGTGCGAGAACCACATGCAAATTTATTTACAGTGGAACCTTGGATTACGAGCATAATCTGTTCCAAGAGAATATTCGTAATCCAAAGTACTTGCATATAAAAGCGAGTTTCCCCATTGAAGTCAATGGAAACTAAAATAATAATTTGTTCCGCATTGCCTTCAATGGCATGCAATACCGTATGCGGCCAGAGGCTGGGGGGGGGGGGGCACCGGAGAGCCTCGGAAACGTCGGGAAAGGCCTGAAGACAGTTCGGCTAACCACAGCAAACCTCAGATTCTGTTCACAAGCCTTTCCGAGGTTTGCCAAGGTCAGCCGAACTGTCCTCGGCCTCTTCAGAATGACGCCGATCATCGCCATTCGGCTCTGGTGACCCCCCCCACCTCAGGCCAAACGTGGTACTGCACACTGCTTTGGCCTGAATTCTGCTCGTTTTGCGAGACAACACTCACAAACCGAGTTAGGATGTTAGGAAGTACAGTGCTCGTATTGTGAAACGCTCGTTACTCGCAATCCGAGGTTCCACTGTATTTAATTTTTTTGAGCGTAAGGTCCTTTCAGACGACTCCTGGGCTGCAGGTAGTGCCCAGTTCTAATGGTTTGCACACCTCTCAGTTGCAATGCTTCTGGACATCCACCAGTGTGTCACCTCAATGGATGATAAAGAAAATAGGATTTTTGTATTGAGGGACACGGGTCCTGCCTCTTTTTCCAATCTTGCTGATTTGCCAGCATCAAGCTCCTCTCCTAGGGTGAAAAATGCTTATTTACTGTACTGATCCTATGAAGGAGCAGTGTTGTCTCCCTAGGCTTCTTTCTGGATTTGGATCACAACTCCTACTCTCCATCTTTGTTACATGGTGGGTGGGGGTATGTAGTTTACAAAAGATAATCCTGTACCTTAACTACTTCAGCCCCGGACCATTTTGCTGGTCAATGACCGGGCCACTTTTTGCGGCGTGGCTCCCAAACAAAATTGACGTCTTTTTTTCCCTACAAATGGCTTTCTTTTGGTGGTATTTGATCACCTCTGCGGTTTTTATTTTTTGCGCTATAAACAAAAAGAGCGTTAATTTTGGATTTTCTGCCGTTTAGGCCGATACGTATTTGCGCAAAAGTTATAGCATTTACAAAATAGGATATAGATTTATGGCATTTTTATTAATATTTTTTTTTTTTCTTTTTTTTTTTTCTTAAAGTGTATTTTTGTGCGTGAACTCGAGAGAGAGGAGCCGGACTGCAGGAGTTTAGGCAGACCCTCCCCCCGGAGGCAATCGCTATCCTTCTCCATGCCCTGGTGGCAATGGCGGGTGTGAAGGGGGGCCTCCCATCACCCCGCCCTACCTGCTCTTCTTGCCCAACTGGGGCCCACGGGACCCCAATGGGGCAGAGGGACTCCCCCTATGAGGGATTGAGGGGGCCTAGCCCACCCAGCCAGCCCCGTAGGTCCTTCGCCTCTCTTTATTTTAAGAGACCGCATGGCCAAAGTGCATGTGTTTTAAACCAATTTTGTGTGCGTGCAAGTGTGGTGGTTTTTACGTTAAGCACAGGCGTACCTTGCATGGCACACCCACCGGGAGCCGGATGAGACCACCAAACTCAATTCACATGTAGCCGAGACCGGGATCCGAACCCTTGGCTGCAGAGGTGAATGGCTTGTCAGCGCAGTGCCAATCACGTTGAGCCACCACAGCACCCACTTTTTTTTTTTATTAATATTTAATCATTTTTTACTAGTAATGGTGGCGATCTGCGGTTTTTATTTTTTTTTATCGGTACTGCGACCTTATGGCGGACACTTTTGACACATTTTTGGGATTATTATACAGCGAACAGTGCTATAAAAATTACAGGGAAGGGGTTAACAATAGGGGTCGATGAAGGGGTTAAAAATGTTCCCTCATTGTGTTCTAACTGAAGGGGGTGGGACTGACTAGGGTAAATGACAGCTTGCTGTTCATGCATTGTATGAACATACAATCGGTCATTTCTCCCCCTGAAAGAACCAGGAGCTATGTGTTTACACACACAGCTCCCGGTTCTCACTCTGTCACAAGCTATCGCAGGTGTCCGGCGGTGATTGCGCCAGCCAGGCACGTGCGTCAGCAGCGAGTGGGGGGCAAGCGTGCGCGCCCCAATTGGCTGCTCGGCGAAATGACGTATAGCTACGTGATCTCGCCCAGCAGAGCCGACCTGCCGCCGTATAACTGCGGCGGCTGGTCGGAAAGTGGTTAAAGTGGTGAGGGAATCGGGAAGTGAAACGTTGCGGCTTCACTGCCCGGTTCCCTACTGCACATGTGCGAGTCGCGCGCCGCGTCCTCACTGGTCCCGCTGTCTCCTGGGACCAGTGTGTTTCCCAGAAGACGGGGGGGGGGGGGGGGGGAAGGGCGTGAGAGAAGGGCGTGACTCCTGTGGGAGTCTATTCCCGGAAGTGGGTGCAAATACCTGTATTACACAGGTATCTGCACCCCCTGAAAGGTGCAAAATGTAACACCGGAAGGGGGGGGGGGGGGGTTCCCAAAAGCAGAGGATCTATTTTTGTGTGGACCTCCGCTTTAAAAAAAACAAACGAACAGCCACCATGTTTTATAGAATATCATACTACAATATATTATTTGGTTTAGATATCATTTGAAATCTTCTTCGTATTTCCTTGGTCACATTCAGCCTCCACTTCTAAATTGATTTCTTCTCTTCTAGGACTCGGCTCACCGTCAGAACATTTAGTCTTTGTTCAGGATGAAGCAGAAGACTCTGGAAATGATTTCTTGTCCAATGATTGCACAGATAGCAGTACGCCGTGGTTCCTGCGGGTTCAGGAATTGGCTCATGATAGTCTGATTGCTGCCACTCGGGCACAGCTGGCAAAGAATGCCAAGAATAGCAATAATGGTAATAACTAATACTACAAGCAGAGGGACTTCTTTGTATTTATCGTTCTTGTGTGCCTTATAACAAATGACAAAAATGCTTTGTAACACCATTGTAGTCATTTGTATGTTTATTACATTTTTATTTTTTCCCCAGTGCACTACAATCAGGCCATTCCAAAGGCTATTTCTAGAAAAAATAAAGTCCAGGATTGCTGCACTTAAAGCGGTGTTCTGGCCAAAAAATAAAAGCCAGCAGCTACACATACTGCAGCTGCTGGCTTTTAATAATAGGACACTTCTATCAGCTGTTGGGTGCTGCCGGCGCCATTGCGGGTAAGGGAACCCAGCGGTGTAGCCTTTCGACTGCAGGCCGGGAACCCTACTGCACATGTGCGAGGCCCGCTCCTCTCTCCTACTGGCCCGGCGGCCAATCTACATCTACAGTAAAGCCTTGGTTTGAGAGCGTTTTTGCAAGATGAGCAAAATGTTTTAATACATTTTGCCTTGATATACAAGCGATGTCTTGATATAAGAGAAGCGCCATGTCACAACTGAGTATAGAAGAGAGGAGCCTCTAAAGCCTTGTAAACGCGATCGGATATCTGATGGAATCTAATCCGATGGATTTTTTTTGTCGGATATCCGATGAAGCTGACTTTCATCAGTCTTGCCTACACATCAGTCAAAAATATGACTGCGCCAAAACGCGGTGACTTAAAACGCTACGGCCTGCTGAGAAAAATTAAGCTTAATGCTTCCGAGCATGCGGTGACTTGATTCTGAGCATGCGTGGATTTTTCTCCGATGGACTTCCACACGGACGATTTTTTTTTTTTTTTTCTATCTTTTTATTTTTTATTCATAGGAACATTTTAAAACAAGTTCTATTTTTTACACCGATGGAGCCCACACACGATCGGTTTGTCAGATGAAAATGGTCCATCGGTCTGTTTTCAGCAGACAAACCGATCGTGTGTACAGGGCTTTAGTGTAGCAATATGGTTACATTTAATGAAGGGACAGCATTTAGCAACGTATTGCTACACTTAGAGGTGCCTCTCTTTTCTCTTTTATACTCTGTAAAAAAAATAAAGTTTATTGTACAAGTGCTTTGGATTACAAGCATGTTTCTGGCATGAATTATGCTCGCAATCCAAGGTCTTACTATTGCATATACAGTGGAACCCTACTTTACAAGTAACACGGTTAGCGAGCGTTTTGAGTAACGAGCAACTTTAAAAAAATTAATTCTGACTCGGTTTGCAAGTGTTATCTCACAAAACGAGTATAGTTCAAGCTAATGTGGTGTGCAGTACCACATTTGGCCAGAGGTGCAGGGGCGCCGGTGACACTCGCAACGGTTTGGAGCCATTCTGAGTCGTTCGGAAATATTTGGAATCACTTGGAAATACTCAGTTTCCGAGATCAGCTGAGCTGTCCCCAAGTATTTCTAAGGCTCTCCGCCGCCACCCCACCTCTGGCCACATTCGGTATTGCATGCCATAGAAGTCAATGCAGAACTAATTGTCTTTGTTTCCATTGACTTCTATGGGGAAACTCGCCTTTGATACGTGAGTGTATTGGATTACAAGCATTCTCCTGAAACTGATTGATTGTGCTCGTAATCCAAGGTTCCACTGTGTGTGTGTGTGTGTGTGTGTGTGTGTGTGTGTGTGTGTGTATATATTCTCGTTTTGTAGGTGTGGTAGTTTGTTCCTCTGTCCTTGTCCCTTTGGCGGGACAGCTTGGCCATTAAGTAAATGTGGAGATCTGACTTCTGCAGAGGTGGTAAGGGCTAAGGCTGGGATGTGATGATTTCTAGACAAGGCAAATATGGAAGCTGTAAATATCTAGCATTTACTATATTTAGAACATTTTTCTATTTTTTTTTTTTTTTTTTCCAGTGGATATTTCACAGAATAATCTTCCAGAAGCTGAACCAAAAGCTACTCCATCAGAGAAACGTCTGCGCTGCTCATACAAGGGCTGTGACCGTGTCTTTGTGTGGCCAACGCACATGAAATACCATCTAAAAACACACAGGTAACTTTCCTGTACCAGTATAATGACCTGGAAGTATTTCCTTTTTGTCCTCGTGTGAACACTAATTTTCTAAATTACAAGAGGAACCCCCAGAACTGATACCTGGGTGCAGATCATCTTTACAGCCCCAGGTGTTGGCTGCATGTTAGTGTGCCAGGAATGTAAGTATTGGTCCCTGGAATTTTAGTGGCTAGGTCAATTGTATCAAACATGCCTCTGCATGTTCTACCTGAAGGGGTGGGGGGGGGGGGGTGGGACTTGCTAGGAGAAATGACAGATCGCTGTTTCTACAAAGTATGAACAGTCATTTATCCCCTGAGAGAACCAGGATCTGTGTGCTCCCGGTTCTCGCTGTGTCACGAGCAATCGCGGTTGCCCAGCAGTCATCACGCCCGCCTGGCACTCGCATCGGCTCTGTTGGCGAGCAGCAGGCGCACGTGCACCCCTAGTGGCCACAGGGCGAAGCAACTTAACATAACGTTTCGCCGAGCCGAGCCATGCTTCCAATGTAAAACTGCGGCGGCTGTTTTGACAAGTGGATAAAATAGCATACAAGGAAAGGGTGCTTTTTTTAGGTATTTAATAATATATTAATTTTGAATAATATATTAATTTCAAAATCTCAAGTCCAGAAAGGGACGCTGTGTTGAACAAAAAACACATTAATCTGGCGGGCTCCAAGAACTATTTCTTCAGGCAATGAACCCATAGAACCCCATGAATAGCAACTGTGCAGGCATAGACAGCGCGTTTCAAACAAAGGCAAAGAAAAAATTCACAGTTCAACTTGCCAGCCAGCCTGCAACCAACCAAATTATGCTGTCTAACAGTATGCATTTAAAAACAGGGTTCTAGTTTGCACACATTTGCAGAGCCACTTCACGACACCCCAGTATTATCTGCAGTCATAACTCTATACGTTTTTTGAGAGCCTCCTTCGTTGAAGCACATGCATTCTAATGAATAGATAAATGGCAGGTATGCCTGGAGGGAGCTCACCGCTCCTTAAAAGCACAGTGGTGCACTGGACACCCAGTACAATGGCAGCAAAGGTGTCCAGTGCGTCCCCTAAGCAGTATTCCAACAGTAATGATGGCAACTTCCCCAACTGCCATGTTTCCCCAAAAATAAGACTGGGTCTTATATAAATTTTGGCCACACTAGGGCTTATTTTCGGGGGATGTTTTATTAGTATCAGTATCTTGACATCATTTTAATCCCCCAAAACAATCTTGGTTAAAGTACATTTAAGATTATGTAGTCTGTTTTCTGGGAGGATTGTGCTGGTGTAGGGTGCAGTGTGTCTCCCTTTGTGGCTGTTTTATGAGAAGTACCTTTTTACAGCAGCCCTCGGCGATCATGTAACCTGCCTCAGCTCTTCTTCTCCGCTCCAAGATTCCCCCTGACGTCAGCCAGCTCCACCCAGACCCGGGAGGTGAAAAGACCTCCGGCGGGTCAGTGGCAGCTGTGGATGGGGTATTTTGCATGATCGTTGCAGGGGACACACACTGCACCTTATGCCAGTGTGGAAGGTTTTACAAAGTGGATCATTTTTTTAAATCTTTACTAGGGCTTATTTTCGTGGTAGGGCATATATTGCAGCCCTCCCTGATAATATCGATAGGTCTTATTTTTGGGGTAGGGCTTACTTTCAGGGGAAACACGGTATAACTGGCCTTTGCAGCATGGAGCATATGGAAGGGCAAAGCATGTTACAGATAATACTGGGTTTCTTGTGAAGTGGCTGTGCAGCTTACGCATTTGCAAATGTGTGCAAATGAAAATCCTTGTTTTTTTTTTTTTTAATGCATACTGTTAGACAGAATGATTTAGTTGGTTTCAGGCTGGCTGGTAAGTTGAGCTGGGAATTGTCTTTGGTTTGTTTGACACATATCACCCTTCCATGTGCTCCTTGCTGCGAAGCCCAGTTATAAGGTGGGGCAGTGGCTATTTGTTTGTATAGACCGTGCATGGAAGAGGTTGGCAGTGCGGTGGGATGTAAAATAAACCCTGGTGGTCACAGGAACAATTGCAAGACGAGTATGCATCTAGGGGAGTGGGCTAAGTTGGCAGTGGGCTAAGTTGGCAGTTGGGGGTTACAAAATACAAGAGGCACTTTGTAGATGCCTTTTATCCTTTAATCCATATCAATCCCATTATTGGACAAATGTTACTCTTCAAATCATAGCGAAATATCATCTGAGATGCACGCTGTGATCTCTATCGGAGGAGACCCAAGCTGGCTGCCTTTTCATCCTGCTTGGGGTGTACTGACCCCCCCTCACTGCTCCTGTCCTTTTTGTTTTCAGGAATGACCGCTCCTTTACATGCCCAGCAGAGGGTTGTGGGAAGAGTTTTTATGTTCTCCAGAGGTTGAAAGTCCACATGCGCACTCATAATGGTGAACGACCATTCCTGTGTCCGGAGACTGGCTGCGGAAAACAGTTCACAACAGCCGGAAACCTGAAGAACCATCTCCGTATTCACACTGGTGAGTGGTGGGAGCAACCCTTAGATCTTGGCTTGTGATTGGCTGTTTAATGATGATTTGTCTTCTCGCAGGAGAGAAGCCATTTGTGTGTGAGATGGAAGGGTGCAGCCGATCGTTTGCCGAGTATTCCAGCCTGCGCAAACATCAGGTCGTCCATTCAGGTAAAGACTTTCTATGACCTTTGTCATAGTTATGGTGTATTGCTGTCTCTATGTGACACTTTTTAGCCAATGATATCTTTATCCTTAGCAGTCACTGTATGACCAATAGAATAAATAGGAAACCATCCCAAATTCTGCATAAACATGTAACTATTATATTGTGTGAATTGCATCCTTCCCATTGAACTAATAAGGCATGTCTTTGATTGGCAGAAATGTTTTCATATATAAGGTCCATGTAGTGTAGGCCCCTCTATTCCAGAGCAGTGGTCTCCAAATTGCCACATGGGGGTCGGATGTGGACATTTGCTTGCTAATATCTGGCACTATTCCATCAACTGACCCCAATGATGGGGCACCATTGCCCCTCTACTGACGCCCTCAGTTGGGGCACCATTGCCCCTCTACTGATGCCCTCAGTTGGGGCACCATTGCCCCTGCCATAGAGCATTACAGCAGGTTATAAGGTGAAGCATTTCACACTGTATGTGCCCGTTCTCTAATTCTCATTAGTGTAACATGTTAAATAGAAAGTCTGTTGGTCTAAAGCAGCATTTGCCTATATACCTTGTACTAACTTTAGTCAAAGCTTTGACCTTCTACTTCATTTTGTAATGTGTGGCAGCCATTATATGTGCACATTGTGATAAGGCTCCTGTGTGCTGGGCAGGTGTGAAGTCCCACCAGTGTCCCGTCTGTGGCAAGAGCTTTTCCCAGAGTGGAAGTCGGAATGCTCATGTAAAAAAACATCACTCCGGAAAGCTTCAAGGTAGGTTCTACATCCTTGGAAAGCTTTAAGGTAGGTGGCTCATTCTGCAAAGCTGAAAGGTAGGTGTACCTCCTGCAGTTTTCACGGGTTATGCTGGTAATAGGAGAGGGAGGTTTTCTAAGTTACATAGCTGTGCATAGAATGGTTACCTATCATGTTGCAGTGCCTTGAAAAAGTATTCATACCCCTTTAAATATTTCACATTTTGTCATGGACCTTGGAATGCTGAAGTGTATCTCCTTGAAATCTGTTACACAGTGGTGGGGTCTTCTGCCCTGTCTTAAAGGGGTGGTTCACCCTCCAAAAAAAAATTCTAGCATGCCACGGAGCCCACCCACCCGACCAGCAGTATGCCAGTGGTTTTTTTTTTTTCCTCTACATACCTTTTTACGGGCTCTCTTCCCCTCCGGCGGTCCCGCGGTACTGGGCGTTTACAATCACAGGCCGTGATTGACGTCCCTCAGCCCGGGGCATACAGCGCGTCGCGAGATGCCGAAGGAACCCGAACCTCGGTGCGCAGGTGCCGTATAGGGCCGCAGCGACGTTCGGTTCCTTCGGCATCTCGTGACGCGCTGTATGTGCCGGGCTGAGGAGACGTCAATCACAGCCGCCGGATCGGAAGAAAGGACGTAAAAAGGTATGTAGAGAATAACACCGGCATATTGCCGGTCGGGTGGGTGGGCTACATGCCCTGCTAGAAATTTTTTAGAGGGTGAACCTCCACTTTAAGGCAAACCCCCCCTCCGGACTGCTCCATGGTCTGGAGGAAAAGCATTGTTCTGTGTTTGGCTGTTTGTGTACTGTGATTGCCCCCTGGAGCTTCTGTCTCGTTACACATTTCAGTCCTCCTATTCAAGCTATCGGACCAATCCCTGCTGACCCTGTTTCAAGTCCTCGTTTGCATGGCTAAGAGGACTTAATTGAGAGCTACAATGTACTTTACAATTGATCAATAAGAAAGTGGTTGTTGGGGGCAGGGGGTTCAAACTGCTGTATAAAAGTGTGTGTATCCATCCAATAAAAGAGTCTCCTGTTTGAACTTACATACAGCCTGCCTGGTGTTTGTTCTGAGCTAACACAAATGGATTTCGAACGGCTGTAGTTCGAATCCTGGAGCATCGGATGGCCGAACCATCAGACGTTGCGATCTGCAATCTAATCCAATAGTAGCAGAGGAGTGTCGGGAGAGTGGAACCGAGCAAGCAAGGATCTCGTTGCAGTCATGTTACAACCAAAATCATAAATGTATTTTATTGGAATTTTATGTGATAGACCAACACAAAGTGGCACATAACTGAAGTGAAAGGAAAATTTTATAAATGGTTTTCAATTTTTTTTTTTTTTAAGTGTGGCGTGCATTTGTATTTGGCCCCCTTTACTCTCATACCCCTAACTAAAATCTAGGGGAACCATTTGCCTTCAGTAGTCACCAATTAACATATATAGTCCATCTGTGTGTAATTTAGTCTCAGTATAAATACAGCTGTTCTGTAAAGCCCTCAGAGGTTTGTTGGTGAACAAACAGCATCACGAAGGCCAAAAGAACACACCAGATGGGTCAGGGATAAAGTTGTGAAGTTCAAAGGAGGGTAAAGTTATAAAAACATCCCAAGCTTTGAACGAAGCACTGTTCAATCCATCATCTGAAAATGGAAAGAGAATAACACAATTGCACACCTACCAAGACATAGGCATCCATGTAAACTGGCATGGAGAAGCAGCCAAGAGGCCCATGGTAACTCTGGAGGAGCTGCAGAGATCCACAGCTCAGGTGGGACAATCTGTCCACAGGACAACTATCAGTCGTGCTCTCCACAAATCTGACCTTTATGGAAGAGTGACAAGAAGTAAGCCATTGGTGAAAGAAAGACATAAGAAGTCCCGTTTGCAGTTTGCGAGAAGCCATGTGGGGGACACAGAAAACATGTGAAAGAAGGTGCTCTGGTCAGATGAGACCAAAATTTAACTTAATGGTCTAAAAGCAAAACGCTATGTGTGGCGTAAAACTAACACTGCACATCACCCTGAACACACCACCCCCACTGTGAAACATGGTGGTGGCCGCATCATGTGGTGGGGATGATTTTCTTCAGCAGGGACAGGGAAGCTGGTCAGAGTTGATGGGAAGATGGATGGAGCCAAATACAGTGCAATATTAGAAGAAAACCTTTTAGAGTCCGCAAAAGACTTGAGACTGGGGCGGAGGTTCACCTTCCAGCAGGACAACAACCCTAAACATACAGCCAGAGCTACAATGGAATGATTTACATCAAAGCATATTCATGTGTTAGAATGGCCCAGTCATAGTCCAGACCTAAATCACATTGAGAATCTGTGACAAGACTTGAAAATTGCTGATCAGAATCTCTCCATCTAATCTGACAGAGCTTGAGATCTTTTGCAAAGAAGAATTGGCAGAAATGTCCCTCTCTAGATGTGCAAAGCTGGTAGAGACATCCCCAAAAAGATAAAATGCACAAGACTTGTGTGGAATTCAGTGCTAAAAACCTGGTAATTGCAACAGTGATGTATAAACCCTCTTATATATTATTGTTAATATAAAAGACACATGAATGAATGCAAATAAGTTATAAAAAAACAGAATCTATCTAAAAAAAAGATGACATTTTCCCTCGGCGTGTATTCTGGGTATCGCGGCTCCAACGCTGTGAATGCGCATTGGGAGACTTATTTTTGGCAAGGTCCGGCGTTTGTTGGGCCTTCAGCTGAGAATCCCCTGTGCGCATGCGGCGCTGCAGTCAGTGGCTTCTTGCGAGGGGAATATATCCTAAACCGTAAAGGCTTAGGACATGATTTTTTATTTATTTTTTTACCTACAGGTATGCCTTATTATAGGCTTACCTGTAGATAAAAGTAAAATGTTTTCCTATACAACCAAGCGATTTCTTTTTTTTTTGTTTCTTTACAAAAAATATGTAGAAGAATACATACTGGCCTAAACTGAGGAAAAAAATATTTTTATATATATTTTTGGGGAATATTTATTATAGCAAAAGGGAAAAAATATTGCATTTTTTTTTTCAAAATTGTCGTTCTATTTTTGTTTATAGCGCAAAAAATAAAAACCGCAGAGGTGATCAAATACCACCAAAAGAAAGCTCTACTTGTGGAAAAAAAGGACGCCAATTTTGTTTGGGAGCCACATCGCACCACCGCGCAATTGTCAGTTAAAGCGACGCAGTGCCGAATCGCAAAAACTAACCGGGTCCTTTTAGCTGCCTAAAGGTCCGGGTCTTAAGTGGTTAAAGGCAAGAAAGGAAACAGAAGCACTTGGCAATTCCTAGTGCACCATTTTTTTATTGAGATAAGCAATTACTGACAATATGGATTGCACTCCCATAGTACTCAGTGGGTGGGGGCTTGCCATGTCCAGCATGGGAGCGGAAACACCCGGTATGTCCATTTTTGATGATGAGCGCCATTAACAGCGGGAAGCTGAAGCCTCGAGGGACCTCAGGTAGACGCCGGCTGGGTGATCCAGAGCTGGGAGCCGCCTACCACTGTGTTTGGCCAATCGGAATGCATTTCGGAAACATGGCCACGCCTCTTTCATTACTTTTCACATATTTATTTGTTGAATAAAAATGTAAAATCATCATTTTATGATTTTCCTTCCACGTCAAAATTATGTGCCACTTTGTGTTGGTTCATCACAAAAAAAAACCCCAATAAAATCCATTTACGTGTTTGGGTGGAAAATGTCAAGGGGTATGAATACTTTTTCAAGGCACTGTACATGCAGTACATTTTGGAGTGAGAAGCTTTGCAGATAACCATAAAAGTTTTGGGTTGTTATAATTTTCTTTCTTGTTTCAGAAAACAGAATGGAGGAGCATCTCCAGCTGAGTGATGACGCCTTACAGGACTCTTCTCTGCTGTCCGTGTCATCAGACAGACACTCCTATGAGGAGGACGTCTCCATTTTGCTTAGCTAAAGACACGGACGTCATTTGTTTTTTCTCCGCACATGGTGACAGTATTGAAAAGCGCAAGAACTGTCCGAGGAACCGAGTCTTGGACATTTATGGCTGGCTCTGGACAAACTGAAGGCCTGCAGAGTATGGCGATGCAAGGAACAGTCACCCCTGTAAAGGACAATCACTTTATATATGACAGAAGCCAGGCCCTCATGTCTTCCGAAACATGACATGTAAAAGCACATTAAATGTGACCCTCCCCTCCCTGCCACAACCATGTTACTAACTTGGTAAAATAGACTCTTCCCCGGCAATGTCAGTAAAGTGGTGTGATTAAATCATGCCACTGCCCTCCCAGGAATGGATGACATCTTAACTCTGGGAACTATAATGTATATGGGTACAACTCATAAATGACTTTTATTCTAGAACAAGCAAGCTGTGTGTTATCTGAGCAACATAAGGCTTTTATATTCACTGTAACATTCTTTTCTGGGAGCCCATTGAGGGACACAGTCTTACGGCTTTGGGTTATACAGTTGCCTGCGGGAGGATTGGACATGAGCAGACAAAATAAATTGTAGGCCAGCCCTGGATAACTTCTCCCAGAATGACGTAGTTTTGCAAGAAAGCAGTACAGAGAGCATAAACTACAACGCAGAGGGGTTGGAACCGGTTTCCCGTTAACCACTTAAGACCCGGACCTTTAGGCAGCTAAAGGACCCGGACAGTTTTTGCAATTCGGCACTGCGTCGCTTTAACTGACAATTGCGTGGTCGTGCGACGTGGCTCCCAAACAAAATTGGCGTCCTTTTTTTCCCCACAAATAGAGCTTTCTTTTGGTGGTATTTGATCACCTCCTGCGGTTTTTATTTTTCATACTATAAACAAAAATAGAGCGTCAATTTTGTAAAAAAAGTCTATCTTTTACTTTTTGCTGTAATATCGCCCCAAAAATATATAAAAAAAATGTTTTTTCCCTAATTTTTGGCCGATACGTATTTTTCTTCTACATATTTTTCGTAAAAAAAAAAAAATCGCAATAAGCATTTATCGGTTGGAATGCGCAAAATCTATAGCGTTTACAAAATTGGGGATAGTTTTATTGCATTTTTATAAAAAAAATGTTACTACTACTGTCGGCGATCAGCGTTTTTTTATTTTTTTTGTGACTGCGACATTTTGGCGGACACATTTTTTGGACCAATGTCATTTTCACAGCAAAAAGTGCATTTAAAATGCATTGTTTATTGTGGAAATGACAATTGCAGTTTGGGAGTTAACCACAAGGGGGCGCTAAAGGGGTTATGTATGACCTCATCTGTGTTTCTAACTGTAGGGGGGTGTGGCTGTAGGTGTGACGTCATTGATTGTGGTTCCCTATAAAAGGAATAACACGATCTAATGACGCCGCCACAGTGAAGAACGGGGAAGCTGGGTTTACACACACACACCTCTCCCCGTTCTTCAGCCCCGGGGACCGATCGTGGGACTCTGGTGGCGATCGGGTCCGCGGTCACGGAGCTTCGGACCGGGTCGTGGGTGTGCGCCACGGATGCGCGCCTGCGACCCACAGCTGGGCACTTAAAGAGGATGTACCTGTACGTGCTTGTGCCCAGCCGTGCCATTCTGCTGACGTATATGTGCAGGAGGTGGTCCTTCAGTGGTTAAAGGGGTTGTATAGCTTTGTGTTTTTTTTTTTTTTTTTTTTTTTTTTACCTTTTATGCATCCTATGCATTAAGGTGAAAAAACGCCTTGCAATGTCCAGCCCCCCAGCTTCCATGAGCTTCCCAGAGGGGGTTATCTAATGCGTGGAGGAGCCGCGAGAGTCGCTGTTGGACCCCAGAACAGGAGGATCGGGGCCACTCTGTGCAAAACGAATTGCACATTGGAGGTAAGTATGACATGTTTGTTATTTAAAAAATGTGCACTTGTACCTACAGGTAAGCCTATAATAAGGCTTACCTGTAGGTAGAGAGTATATTTCCTAAACTTGCACTGTTTAGGAGATATTCACACTGCATGCAGTTGGTGAAGTCACTGGCACATGCGCTCTGAAGGGACAGCATACCCGTGCCATCCCTTCAGGGTTCCGTGCTGCGGCCGTGACATCATCGCAGCTTGGCCAATCAGGTGGCTGGGGCACTCAGACCCAGAAAGGAAGACCGGGTTAAGGTAGAAGCCCTGTCAGCGGTGACAGCGTGCAGCTGGAGGGCTTTGTTCTACAGTAAGTATTTCATAATGTGCTAGTATGCTATCCATACTAGCACATTATGCTATTGTCTTGAAGGTTTTTGTTTTATTTATAAAAAAAGTTGCAGTTAAAGTGGTTGTAAACCCTCCAATACAACTTTATCTCTCTGTAATCTAGATAGCACAGGCAGCTGATTGCTGCCTGTGAAAGTGTTCTCAATGTGTTCGCTTCCATAGGAATTGTCCGGCAAGTTTGAGTGACGTCAGGCGCGATTGCGCACTAGGCATTTCCATTAATGGCACACTATCTGTGCCGTTTCTATCTCTGCTGCATGCCGGACATTAGTATTGACAAGCTTTCTCTCAGAACGGCACAGAGGGAAGTCTCACAATGCTACTGTGATCATCTCCTTCCTGCTTCTCCCTCTTGTGAAAGCGCATGCGCGAGATTTCCAAAGGGAAACATAGTAAGGGCGGAAGTGACGTCCAGAATAGATTCACGAAACAGTACAAGAAATGGCATGGCCGATACCCGGAAGTGAAGATATAATAAAGATGATAAATAAGGTATTTCCCAACCTCGTTTTAATCCCGATTTAAATGTATTAACATTTGTATGTTGAAAAAAATAAGAAAAATCGCCAGGGGTTTACTTCCTCTTTAAGTCCCGCTTTAATGGATTCCAATCAAGTTTTCATTGAGTACAAAAATCCTATTTCTCGCCTGTCCATTGAGGAGCACAGGAATTCAGATACTGTTGGGTTAATACTGTTGGGTTATAGTGTCCCCTACAGAAGGATTCGGACGTTGGCACACAAAACAAAGTCATAGGCTAGTCCAGAATGACCCCTCCTCTACCCAGCATGCCTCAGTTTTGCGCTGGTATTTTGGAAGGATGAATTTTTTTACCGTATAAGCTGAGGCAACTAATTTTACCACAAAAAAAATGGGAAAGCTTATTGACTCGAGTATAAACCTAGGGTGTCCATCTGTATGCCTCACTGTGCCAATGCCTTACTGTGCCCTTGACTCATTGTGCCCGTGCCTCACTGTGCCCATGACTAGACTGACATTTAACATGGGAGTCTATGGAAGGGGTGCCCGGCTTTGAAAAATCTGTGCTCCCCAGCCATAGGTCCCCTGGACAACACTCTTTGCACACTTGTAGAGGAGAAATGGGGCTACATGTGTAAAGTGGAAAACTTGTGTGCCAAGTTCCGGCCCATGGGACCTACGACCGGCCAGTACCGGGTCCCCAAATTCACCAGAAAAATTACCATTTAACATGAGAGTCTATGGAAGGGGTGCTCGGCTTTGAAAAATCAGTGCTTCCCGGCCATAGGTCCCCCGGAAAAAAAACATTTGTAGAGGAGAAATGGGGCTATACGTGTGCCAAGTTTGGGGTCCAGGAGACCTACGACCGGCTGGTATCAGGTCCCCAAAATTCAGGAGATCAGGCGCAAAAAAGTGACTCGAGTATAAGCCGAGGGGGGCATTTTCAGCACAAAAAAAATGTGCTGAAAAACTTGGCTTATACTCGAGTATATACGGTAATTTTAATTTTTAATTCACCCCAGAATTGACAGTGCATGCTACCCTGCCTTTTTACTGTGTCTACTATTTAAAGTATTCCTATGTATTGACTTAGACGCACCCTGAAGAGTCCCGGGCCCAACCTGAAAGTGAGTTGGAATTCCCTTTTCAGAGGGAATTTATTAAATTTTAGGTTATACCCACCGTGTATGAGTCGGTGAACCCCATTCAGAGGAAAAGCACTAGACCCCAGGAGGCTATATTTGCCTTTAAATCTGTTTTCTCTGCAGGTTCTGTCCTCTGCTGACCCTAATATGCCAAACGAGGCAGAATGGGTTAAACCACTTTAAAAAAAACTCCCCTCTCCACTGATGGTAAACCCCTTCCTAACAGAGGGTGTGAAATAGAGGTCAGGAGCCTAGTGCTTCAGTTGTGTGGGCTTGTGGGAAGCGTCTAAATGTTTACCCTGTATGGGTTTAGCATTCATACAGATGCGCAGAGCACTCTGACGGAGAGCCTGGGATGCATATGCTCCATCAAAGGAGTACCTGACTTGCTTGGTCTTTGAGAGATTCCATTTCTTCAGTCTTAAAGGGGTAATTCCCCCAAAAACCTTTTTTTAACATTGATTGAGGCTCGTTATGTCAAGGGGAATCGGGTGGTTTTTTATTAGAAACGAACAATACTTACCGCAATACTTACCGTTTTACATCGTCTGGTCTGGGCGTGCCTATGCATCGTCTCCGTCGCTTCCGGGTATGATCGTCTGGTCGCGTGGGCGTGCCTATTTGATTGAAAGAAGCCAAGCGACGGGCGGCTTCCGACGGTCGCATACATCGCGTCACGAGTAGCCGTCGTTCGCTAAAAATCGAAGCCAAGCGACGGTGCGGCTCTATACTGCGCCTGCGCACCGTCAAATAGTTCGGCTACTTTGGAAAATCCCGGAAGCGTGACGCGATGTATGCGACCTCGGAAGCCTGTCAATCAAATAGGCACGCCTATAGTCGGAGCCCATACCCGGAAGCGTCGGAGACGATGCATTAAAAAAAAGGTTTTTGGGGAACTCCCCTTTAAAACGGTAAGTACTGCTTCATTTCTAAAAAAAAAAAACCCGATTCCCCTTGACATAACGAGCCTGAATTTGCTCCGAAATGTTAAAAAAAAGGTTTTTGGGGGAACTACCCCTTTAAGCCTCACACACGTTCGGACTTCAAACTGCCAACAAACACAAACATTTTCCATGGATTTTGCTCCGAAGGGCATTGTCTGTGAACTTGGTATGCATACACACACTTTTCCAGCCAACAAACACAAACATAGTGACGTAATAGACGTACTACGTAGTTTTTCTGCTCTTTACCGCCACCTTTTGGGCAACTTCTGCTATTGTTGTCTGATCTTTAGCATTGGTTCTGAGAATGCATTTTGTACTTTGGACTTAAGTCCGATGGATTTGTGTACACACGATGGGATTAGCCGATGTAGGACTTTTGTTGCCGAAAAGTCTGTTCTCACAGCGTACATTTGTCCGATTAAAACGTTTGTCCGATAGAGCGTAAACGTGGTTTGATTGTCTGCAAAAAAAGGTTCGTCTGAGGTTTGTTGTCAAAAAGTAAGATCGTGTGTATGGGCCTTTACTCATAAATCCCATCATCAAGTATTCTGCAGGAAGCCAGAGCATAACCTACCCCAGCTTTTTAAGACATTCAAAGAAAGGTTGGTGGGGGTCCTAGCCTACTTTTCTTCTGCAGGGAGTTCATCGAAGTCTTGTCGTCCTTTATCAGTCCATATGGGGGGGCTGAAAGAAACCGACCATATCCTCAACATGAGGGTGTACCTCCACTTTTAGGTAGGGGGTGGTTGCTAGTCCTTGTAGGTCCCTGGATTGTCTGTTTTTAGGGTGGACAATTGAGTGCCCCTTTAGGCTTTGACTGACCCTTCTGTCTCTGGTACTTTCTTTAGCTAGTCACCCTCTTTGTCCTCTGTGCAGAAATTAACAAACCACCTCCCACACTTTTGGGGTCTCCTCTACCTGTAATTTTGTACCTCTAGTCCAGGTGTATGTTTCACCCTTGGTGGTTTGTCATTGCCTAACTACCTCCCTCCCTCCTTGGGAGATCATTGCCTCTCAGGACGTGTAAAGTAATCAGTGGTACCTGATACCTTGTGGAGTCTTTCCTCTCAGGGACCCCCTGATCTGCCCAGTTTACCAGAGCCAGCTTCAGTTTTCCTCTGCCCCAAGAGGATTATGCACCCTCGGGCTCCCCTCTGCACTCCTGGTACATTCCAGACTGAGGTTCCTTAGTGTGGAAGGTACCAGGTAACTTAGTAAATGCTTGCTTTAGTTTTTTTCTCTTGGCATTTTCCTAATGGGATACTTGGGTGACCCTCCATGAAGAGAAAATTCTAAGTGGGCTCGGATGGACAAGGTCTACATACCTGCAAGATCTGGGTGGGTTTTGCTTCATTAGCTTTGGGCATTGCAAGTTGAGGGTTGACCAGCTTGACACTGTAGTGGGGGGTCCACAGAAGGGTTACCCTCAGTTCCCTTATCTTCTGTGTAGGAGTTACCTGGCTCTCCTCTCTTCCAGGCACATCAGGTTTTATGGAGCACCTCTCTGTCCTCTTCCTCCACTACTTTTGTGGTTGTAGGTTTAGTTCCTGAGAATTCTAGTGCCTGACCCCTAAGGATTAGATCAGTCTCATGCTGATGAAGGCTTAGCAGGTTTTTCCCTAGACTTGCGGGTGGCCAGAGAACCAGATATTGGAGGCCTAGTCTTGGTAACTCCAGAAGTAAACCAATGAAAGGGAGGAGACCTTACTAATTAGCTGTGCAATCAGTCTAGTGGGGTCTGGCACTCCAAAAGCCATGCTGAGAACAGACCACGCTGGATAGGTGAAATCGAAGAGACAGCTCTAGCAGCAATGTAATAATGAGTCTTGTTTAACCACTTCCATACTGGGCCTATTCTGGCACTCCTCTCCTACATGTAAAAAATCATATTTTTTTTGCTAGAAAATTTCTCAGAACCCCCAAACACTATATATGTTTTTTTAGCAGACACCCTAGGGAAGGAAATGGCGGTCATTGCAACGTTTTATCTCGCACATTATTTGCACAATAATTTTTCCGCCTTTTTTGGAGGAAAAAAACAGTTTCAATAATTAAAAAATAACAAAACAGTAAAGTTAGCCCAGTTTTTTTGTATAGTGTGAAAGGTGATGTTACGCCAAGTGAATAGATGCCTAACATGTCATGCTTTAAAATTGCTCATACTTATGGAATGGCACCAAACATTGTTGTTAAAATTTTTCTACAGTTTACCAGTTTAGAGTTAGAGGAGGTCTAGTGCGAGAATTGTTGCTTGTGCTCTACCGCACTTTATTTTTTTAATCACTTTTATTCCTATTACAAGGAATGTAAACATTCCTTGTAATAGGAATTGTTAGTGACAGGTCCTCTTTATGGAGAGATGTGGGGTCAATAAGACCTCACATCTCTCCTCCAGGCTGGAAAGCATGAGAACGAGAAAAAAAATCAACGATCTCATGCTGACAGCCGCGATTGCAGCTTTGTTTACTTCCGGGAAATCTCAGGCCTCCGACGGTCATAGAGATGACTGGTGACCATCTGGTCACCAAAAATCTATATTGTCGTGAGCCGACACCAGACAATTCTTTCTCCGGGCCCCCGATGGCACGGGAGAGCCTGGAGAAGCACCGGCTGGCGGTGGCTGTTGCCTATAAGAATGATCAAGTGGTGGAACTGCCACTATAATCATTCTTATGGTGCACAGAATCGACAGCTGAAAATAGTGATATCTGAATGATGCCTGTAGCTGCACCCATCATTCAGATATCCCCCATTGAAAGTCCAGGACGTCATATGACGTCCTTGGGTGGGAAGTGGTTAAAGAAAAAAATTCTAGCAATGCCATAGGTTAGTCTTTTAACAGGAGAGATGAACAAAAGATGTCCTTCCTAGAACACTAGAAAAAACTCATCTGGTAGTGGATAGGATTATCCCAGCCTGGTCTATATTTTTTTTGCCAGTGTCCAATCCTCCTGTAGGCGGCTTTATAACCTGAAGGTGAAAGACTTTGTGTCCTCAATGGATAAGAAAGAAGATGGCAAAACAATGATGATTCTCCTGCGCTCCGGTATTTCTTACTTGTGGGGGTCATACAGTTCAATTAAAAAGTATCTTCCAGAGTCTTGCAGCCACAAGACGATACAATTACAAGGAAAACAAATGGTTTGTCAAAATGTTTGAACAATTACTCTACTTTCAAAGTGGACCTGTTAGTAACTTTTTATCGGTCAGTGTGAATAAATTCTAACATAATCACATACAAAAACAACTGAACTTTTATTATCACAAAGCAGCAGCCTCTCGGCTTCAAGTAAAGGACTTGAGCGTATCTATAGTCAAAATATAATATCATATATTCATTTGCATATTGTATTTCAATTTAGATCTAGCTTACTCCTACTAATCTGAACAATCTTGTAAACTTTGTGAAGACCCCCACACATTTACTTCCTTGAATTCTGTGACATATATTCTTTATTTGCGGTAAGTAGGCCCTGCTGTGTCACACAATTCACAGAGCCTGTCATCTGATTTACAGAGGTGCTGATAGGAGGAGTCAGTACAGAAATCACTTCTTGCAGGCAAATTACCATGGGATATGTAGTCCTTAGAAAGGAAGCAAAGACAAAACATGCAGGGAGTCCAATAAGTTATGAAAAAGGCATGGCCAGCAGACTGGTAGCACTAACAGGAGATATATTTTTTCTTCAAGTAAGCTTATACAAGATTGGCAAAATAATTGTGTTGATTTTATAAAATGAAAGCGTGTGCTGTGACTATAGCTATAGTCCTTTAACCAAGGTCTGGGAAAATATTGGCTGCAGGCAGAAGGAAGCATATCCTCAGTCTCCTCTCCCCCAGTGATCACTCACCGGAGCTGTACATTATAACTCCCGAGAAAGCATGCCGATATGTGTAACGCCTCGTACACACGATCGGACTTCCAACCAACTTTTCCGTGGATTTTGGTCCGAAGGGCGTTGGCCGTGAACTTGTTCTGCATACAGATGGCACAACATTTTCAGCCAACATTCACCTAACCACATGGTTTTTCAGCTCTTTACCGCCACTCTTTGGGCAACTTCTGCTATTGTTGGCTGATGTTTAACATTTTGCTCTGAGCATGCGTGTTTGTACTTTGGATTTTATTCGGACGGACTTCTGTACACATGATCGGATAAACCGACATAACAAATTTATTGCCCAACAATTGGTGAGCATGAACAGCCAACTTTTGTTGTCGTTAATTCAGCCAATCATTGTCTGATGGAGCGTACACACGGTCTGATTATCGGACACAACATGTTCGTCAGACAATTATGGCCATAAAGTTGGATCGTGTGTGGCTTTAGACAGTCTGTATACACAGCCAACAGGATTTACCTGATGGTGGCATCTGTCCCTCAGCTTCTCAAGACAGGGAGTAGATGTTGGCACTGGATGATGCCTGCACATAAGATGACGCAGTTTCTTTGGGGTAGGGAATAGGCATTCTTATGCCGCGTACACGCGATAATTTTTCAGCATGTAGAAAAAAACGAAGTTTTTCCAACTTCATCATTAAAACGACGTTGCCCACACACCATCGTTTTAAAAAAAATTATCTAGCAAAGCGTGGTGATGTACAACACGTACGACGGCACTCTAAAGGGGAAGTTCTATTCGCCTTTGGGCTGCTTTAGCTGATTCCTTGTTAGTAAAAGACGATTCACGCTTTTTTGTCTGTTACAGCGTGATGAATGTCCTTACTCCATTATGAATGGTAGTTTTACCAGAACGAGCGCTCCTGTCTCATAAATTGCTTCTGAGCATGCGTGGGTTTTTTACGTCGTTTTAGCCCACACCCGATCATTTTTTACTACC
The DNA here is from genome assembly GCA_029574335.1 of Rana kukunoris. Classification (NCBI taxonomy): domain Eukaryota; kingdom Metazoa; phylum Chordata; class Amphibia; order Anura; family Ranidae; genus Rana; species Rana kukunoris. Next base: position 166,477,796 of record CM056059.1, read on the forward strand.
TGGAAAACGTCATCGTTTAAAACAACGTTAAAAAATGCAGCATGTTCAATTTTTTTTGTTGTCGTTTTTCAGAACCTGAAAAATGACTTTTTTAAAACTACGTTTTTTTTAATGCCGAAAAATAATCGTGTGTACGCGGCATTAGTGTTGTGATCTCTGTGAGAGGTAATTATTATCTGCAAGGGTACACTTGTCATGATTTTCTACCATAAATGCTTGTACATGATTGGATAATAAAATCAGCAGAGCTTCCCCCAATTTCAGATCTTCCCCTCAGATTTACAGTGACTGCACTTCCAAGTGCACTTGTAGTGCAAAGTGGATTTGCTTTTTAGTAAATCAACCCCTCTATGTAACTTCTGATTATGGTAGGTGGTCATAGGTTACATAGCGGAGGTACAGAAATCTTGGGAAGACGGATCCCATGGTACACAACAGATCTAGAACAATTTGGGGTAGGGTGTCATAAGTACATAAGTAGGGGAGGGATCCAGAAATGGGGGGGGGGTAACTCTGTCATGGATCTTCATCATCTAGGTCCTCACTTTCGTCTGTAATTTCTTCATCTTTGATTCCCTTCTGCTGAACAAACTCTTCAGTCAGTCCCGCCTGTCGGAGCGTGTGAGTAAATTTACGCTCTGCTTCTTTAACTGCAGATCCCTGGAGACAGAAAGCAGACTTGCAGGTCATACTGATAGGGGATATATAAACATTGTATTGGACTAAACCTTCTCTCCCATTTACCTTGGAGACTTGTTCAAATAGATACGCTCTCCTTCTCACCCGGCTCTTCATCTGCTCCAGCTCCTTCTCATATTCCTGACTTCTCTTCCGATCAGATGCTCTACAGAGACAGCAAAGACATCTCTTCTATAACCAATACTCTGGACTGATCATTACAAGGTGAAGTTGGTAGTGTTTGGGCTCGTTTATAACAAGGTTTAGTTGGTATTGTTCAGGTATGGACTCATCATTACAAGGTGGGGTTAGTTGTGTTCAGGTATGGACTCATCATTACAAGGTGGGGTTAGTTGTGTTCAGGTATGGACTCATCATTACAAAGTGGAGTTGGTAGTGACCCGGTATCAAATTACTACAATGAGAGGTTAATGGTATTCAGGTTTGGACTCTTCATTACAAGGTGAGGTGAGGTGAGGTGGATGGTGTTCAGATCGGACTTTATTACAAAATGGAGTTGGTAATGTTTAGGTAGGGAATCACCTACCATATATACTCGAGTATAAGCCGAGTTTTTCAGCACATTTTTGAAAATCCCCTTGATAAATCAGTGTGATACATTTAGTGTTATCGGCGGCCGTGCAGTGTAACCAATCGCCGCCATCTCCTCGTCAAGGCTGAACACTGACTTACACTGGCAATTATTGATGTTCTATTTCCCCATCTGTCTAGGATGAGAGAGGACACACAGCTGATCTCACTGCTCCCCCTTCTCCCCCTCCCTTCTCCTGTGTAAAGCTAACAAGCTCACATTTCCCGCAGAGCACACAGTAGAGGGGAGGGGGAGAAGTGAGATCAGCTGTGTGTCCTCTCTCATCCTAGACAGATGGGGAAAAAAGAATGTCAATGATTGCCTGTGTGAGTAGCACACAATAGAGGGGAGGGGGAGCAGTGAGATCAACTGTGTCTTCTCTCATCCCGGACGGATGGGAAATAGAACGTCAATGATTACGGTGTGAGTCGTCAATGATTACACAGTACAGGGGAGAAGGGGGCGCAGTGAGATCAGCTGTGTGTCCTCTCTCATCTCGGATGGACGGGAAATAGAATGTCAATGATTGCCGTTGTGAGTAGCACACAGTAGAGAGAAGGGGGAGCAGTGAGAACAGCTGTGAGTCTTCTCTCATCCCGGACGGACTGGAAATAGAACATCAATGATTGCCGGTGTGAGTAGCACACAGTAGAGGGGAGCGGGAGAATGGGGAGCAGTGAGATCAGCTGTGTGTCCTCTCTCATCCCGGACGGATGGGAAATAGAACGATGAATAGAATGATTGCCGTGTGAGTAGCACACAGTAGAGGGGAGGGGGAGAAGTGAGATCAGTGGACACTGATAGGAGGCACAGTGAGAGTGAAGCTGCAAATTGGCATTATTGACCCTCTTTTCCACTTACAGTAGCTGCTGCATTCTCACCCTAGGCTTATACTCGAGTCAATACATTTTCCCATTTTTTGGTGATAAAAGTAGTTGCCTCGGCTTATATTCGGGTATATACGGTATTTCTTATTTTAAAGTGGTAGTAAAGTCTTTACTACCACTATTACCTACAGGTAAGCCTATAATAAGGCTTACCTGTAGGTATAAAGAATATCTCCTAAACCTGTACGGTTTAGGAGATATTCCCCCCGCAATGCGCCGCTGATTGCAGCGGTGCATGCGCAGCGGGGATCCTCGGCTAAAGGCCTGGCAGCTGCCGGACCTTGCCGGATTAAAGTCTCCCGCGCACATGCGCGGGAGTGACGACATCACCGCTCCAGCCAATCACAGCGCTGGATCGGCGATACCTGGAAGACACGCCGAGTCAAGATGACATCTCGCTCGGCGTGAACCAGGTAAGTTCTCTTCACCTTGTTCCGCGGTAAGTATTTCATAATGAGCTAGTATGCGGTGCATAATAGCTCATTATGGCTTTTGCCTTTCAGGTAATTTGCCATAATGCCCTGCTAGGTAATTTAACCATTTGCTGGCAGTCAGCCTATCCACTGCACAATGACATATGAGCTGAATGCTATACAAATTGGCACTTACTGGTTCTCTCTCAGCTTCTGTATGTTGGTGTCTGCCAATGGTTTATGTGGATCCATAGCTTTGGCGCGGTGGGAGATGGAGCGCTGCATGCGCAGAGATCTTTGTCTGTGTTTCTGCAGCCACTTTTCCTGCTCTGCTCCTTGGTGCTCTCTGTCTTGTAGTGAAGATCTGGAATAGATTTCTAGATCTATAAGCACAATATTCATCAGAGAATCATTTCCTGCCTCTTAAGCCTCGTACACACGATCGGATTTTCAGACGAAAAATGTGTGATGGCAGTCTGTTGTCGGAAAATCCAACCATTTGTACGCTCCATTGGACAATTGTTGTTGGAATTTCCCACAACAAATGTGGATAGCATGCTTTAATATTTTCTGACAACGGATTATCCGATCGTGTGTACGCAAGTCCATCGAAAAAAATTAATCTAAAGTACAAACACGCATGCTCAGAAGCGATGCTCACCATAACACAACAATAGCAGAAGTTGCCCAAAGTGTGGCGCTAAAGAGCTAAAAGAAACACATAGTTTTGTATTTGTTGGCCAACATTTTTTTTCTGTTTTGTGTACAAGACAAGTTTACGGCCAACGCCTTTCGGACAAAAGTCCTACTCTTTGTCCGGTGTAAATCCGATCGAGTGTATGAGGCTTTATAATAGTCAGTGGTATTCCCATTTCTACAGCTCTGGAATTTCACAGTTATATGATGTGTGGGGCAGAATGAGGAAAGGACTTTCCCACCCCCACCCTGGGATACCTGATAGAGGCTTCCCTCCTCTTGGTGCTGTCTGTTATATACACTGGCAGTGTGTTGGCTGACAAACTGGACAGATGACGGGAGGGTGTGACAGGGTGTCGGTCTTCATCCTGCAGATACAGAGAGAGAAGGTAACATGTCATGTGATTTAGAGAATATACAGTACACGAGGTGAAGCACCCCATCTTACTCATAAACCTCGTCCAGGGCCGTAAGGTGCCCCGATGGCATCTCCCTTTTTTTTCCTTTTTCGTCAGCACCCAAAGCCCCCCCCCCTCTGACCTCTAAGGAGCCCAGTGGTGCCCAGGGCCCCGGATGGCATCCCCCCTTTTTTTTTTCATCAGCACCCAAAGCCCCCCCAACCTCGAAGGAGCCCAGGGGTAGCCAGATGGCATCCCCCTTTTTTTTATTGATTTTTTCGTCAGCACCCAAAGCCCCCCCCCCTCTGACCTCTAAGGATCCCAGTGGTGCCCAGGGCCCCGGATGGCATCCCCCCTTTTTTTTTTTCGTCAGCACCCAAAGCCCCCCCTACCTCTAAGGGGCCCAGTGGTGCCCAGGGCCCCGGATGGTATCCCCCTTTTTTTTCAGCACCCAAAGCCCCCCCTACCTCTAAGGGGCCCAGTGGTGCCCAGGTCCCCGGATGGTATCCCCCTTTTTTTTCAGCACCCAAAGCCCCCCCCCCCCCCAACCTCTAAGGGACCCGGTGATCCCCAGGATGGCATCCCCCCCTTTTTTTTTTTTCGTCGCACTCAAAGCCCCCGGCCTTAATTTGCAGCGGCAGCCCCCCCCCCCCCGGCTTCTCGATTCGTGGCGGCCCCCCCATTCTCAATTTGTGGTGCCCCCCCGCTTCTCAACTTGCGGCAGCACAAATTGCGGTAGCACAAAAGTTCTGCCGCCTGTATGCAGAACAATTTCATGGCCAACGCCCTTTGCACAAAATTCCACGGATTTGTCCGAAGGAAATCCGATTGTGTATAAGCGGCTTTACTCTGATGCCCTGTAATTCCGCTCAAGCTTGGCTTGCATACACACGGTCACACAAAAGTTCTCGAAACTTTCACCCGTTAAGAACGCATTGACGTACAACACTCCGATGAGCCGAGAAAATTAATTTTAATGCTTCTGAGCATGCGTCGAAATTTTTGCACATCGGAATTGCTACAGGCGATCCGATTTTCTGATAGGATTTTTTTCTGCCTGAAAATTTGAGAGCCTGCTCGCAATCTTTTTCTGTCGGTAATTCTGACACCAAAAGCAGGCCTAGGCTTCCGTCTGTGATCTGCCGCCATCTTGTGGTGGCCGTTGGCATGACAAGTAAACCAGCAATTCTAATGAAGCTTCCCCAGTGTTTTCACTGCCATCTCCTTCCCTCTAATTGGAGCCTGCAAATATTATATATATATTTTATTTTGACACCCTAGAGAATAAAATGGCAGTCGTTGCAATACTTTCTGTCACACCGTATTTGCGCAGCGGTCTTACAAGTGCCCTTTTTTTTATAAGACAACAGTAAAGTTAGCCCAATTTTTATTTTTTATATTGTGAAAGATAATGTTACGCCAAGTATATTGATACCCAACATGTCACGCTACAAAATTGCGTCCGCTCGTGGAATGGCGACAAACTTTTACCCTGTAAAATCTCCATAGGTGACATTTAAAAAATTCTACAGGTTGCATGTTTTGAGTTACTGAGGAGATCTAGGGCTAGAATTATTGCTCTCGCTCTACAACCAATCGCAGCGATGCACCACGTGTGGTTTGAACACCGCTTCCATATGCGGGCACTACTCGGCGGGACGGGGCACGTTTTCTGGCTCCTAACTTTTTTAGTTGGCTCCTAGATTCCAAGCAAATTTGTCAAACCCTGGACAATTGCATAGTGTGTATCCAGCTTAAAAGCCCGTACGCACGGTCAGAAAATCTGAAGTTAAATTATGTCCGATGAACGATCTGCTAATTTTATGATCGTTAGTGTGCTGCTTTTGACAGCCAAATACGAATTTTCGTCAGACAAAAACTGGATGTGCAAGCGGCTTTAGTCCGTAGGGTTCAATAATGAGTTGGCCCCACCCTGACAGCTTCACCTCTTCTGGGAAGGCCATCCACAAGGTTTAGGAGTGTCTATGGGAATGTTTGGCCATTCTTCCAGAAGCACATTTGTGAGGTCAGGCACTGATGTTGGATTAAAAGGCCTGGCTCGCAGTCTCCACTCTAATTCACCCCAAAGGTGTTCTATTGAGTTGAGGTGCAGGCCAGTCAAGTTCCTCCTCCACCCCAAACTCACTCATCCATGTCTTTATCCATCCATGAATGATGCAGCCGCTGTTCTGATTTCAAAAAGCGATAGCTAGTACGGGGAGCTTCTCACAGGGAGTGTGGGGATCGGGCAGTGGCTGCAGCATTGGGTACATGTTCCATTCTAAAAAGGGGTGGAACATATAACACATTCCCAAAGGTGAAATGATCTTTTAAAGTGGAGTTCCACCCATTTTTTTGTGTTTGTCTGTGCTGCATGCCCTAATCTCATAGTGTTCAGAATGGACAATTTTTATTTATTTTGTTGCTTGTAAATACCTTTATTTTGTAGTCCTTCATTACTTCCTCCTCCTTATTAGCCTAGAATATTAAGTCACATGGCTATTTGCAAGGGTTTCTGGGATAGGCATCATGTTTCCCAGTAGTCCTTGCAAACCTGACTGAAACCTATTACATTGCTTGTGCAGCACTGAGCATGTGCGAGATATGCAAAGCTGAAATCCAGGAAATCATACAGTCTGGCTTCATGATGCCCACATTTAAGATGGCCACGGTCTATTTCTAGATTATAAACTAATAATAATAACTAATCTAAATGCTGTAACAACCTAACAAAACGGACCTTAGTTTACAGACTAACTTTACTAGAATACATTAAGCTTGTGTATTACAGGGGTATTTATATTTAAAAAGTGAAATTGTGGGTGGAACTCCCCTTTAAGGAACCAGCTCTGGTCACTTTACGCCCGGACACCCAGCTGTAAAAGGACAAGCTGTGGTTACCTTGGATCCAGAACAGGCTGTACAGGGGCTCCGAACAATCAGGAAATGAGGCTGTAGAGGCCCTGATGTGGTCTCACCTGTTCACTCTCGGAGTGGCTTGGTTTCTTTCTGTGTCGCTGACGGGATGTGCGTAAATTGAAGGGTTTTGTCTGTGTAGGTTCTCTGACTTGTTGCCTAGAGAGGGAGAGTTTCTGGAAGTTTCTGTAAAGCGTGTGGAAGTCGGGGACGGCCGGGTTTGTGCGCGGCTGGAAACTGAGACTCTGCTGCAGAAAAGCGAGGCGCTGCTCTTTGCATTTCAGGGATGTTCTGGAATTGGGGTCTCTGATGTGACGAGTTAGTGTTACTGGAGCAGTGGAACTCTGCAGCAAATCCTTTGCTCTTAATTGACTATTAATCTTTCTTAGAAGTTCTGCTTCTGTGGTAGAAATCAGATACATTTACATTGAGAAGTCAGCAGAGTCATTATTATCACTATAACACTATGGGAGATTCACTAATACTGGTGCACTCAGAATCTGGTGCAGCATGGCATGGTAGCCAATCAGCTTCTAACTTCACAAAGTTCAATTAAGCTTTGGCAATAAAACCTGGAAGCTGATTGGTTTCTATGCAGAGCTCATAGGTGTACGCAGCCTATTGTATTAGGGTGTGCACCTAAAAGCTCCAACACAAATGCCTTTGTGACATATTAACCGGCCTCTTCCTCACTCGTCGTCATAAAACAATATGGGGGGGGGGGACCAGGTGAGTACACAGGGGGACCTGGGCAGCAGAAATAATAGTAAGTGGGACAAGAGGGGTGGCATACATTGGTACCAATCTCCTGTATTTTTCCTGTGGCAGCTGAATATCGGTGAGAGGAAGAGGAGGAGAAGCCTACTTTCAGCTGCTGCAGAAGAAAATACAGATTGGTCCATTCATTTCCACTCCATCCGCCTATCCTGTCCAGGTTCAGGGGGGTCGGCAAGTAAGGATCGCGGCTTACCTGTCACCTGCCCACAATTGATGGGTTGCCAACTCCAGGATTAGGGTGTGCCCAGGCACACGCCTATGGCAGAGCTGCACCAGATTTTGCACTCTCCAGTTTGGTAAATAATCCCCTATATCTTCAAACTATACTAGACTCCATTATAGAGCCCAATACCCCAAACTATAATATGCTATTCATCCCACAACCCCAGATCCTATACACCACTTGTCAATGATGTAAAAAAAATATTTTTGTACTAATAAAATGTAAACAAAAATGACATATGGAATTGTGATAGTGTATAAAGTCCTAAAATGTATTTAGTTAGGGTTGGTCTATTCTGATATTCTTCCATCCAATACAGTATCCTCCATAGAGCTCAAAAATCCCAGGTATAATAACCCCTGTCCCTCTACTCCCCAGATGTATAATATAGCCTCAGAGATCCCAAGTACCCCAGGGTATAATACCTCTCAACTCCACAGATCCATTAGCCTCAATAGAGCCCAATACCTCAGGGTAAACATGCCCTGCCCCTCTACTCCCCAGATCTAATCCAATAGCCTCTACAGACCCCAATACCCTAGAGTACAATAAATACCTTACCCCTCAACTCCACAAATCCATTAGCATCTATTGAGCACAATACCCCAGGGTATACAAACCTGCCCCTCTACTACCCAGATCTAATACAATAGCCTCTACAGACCCCAACACCCCAGAGTATAATACGTCACCATTCAACTCCCTAGATCTAAAACAATAGCCTCTATAGATCCCAATACCTACCCCAGTATAATAAGTCACCCCCTCAACTCCACAAATCCATTAGCAATTATTGAGCCCAATACCCCAGGGTATACTACCCTGTCCCGCTACTACCCAGACTTTATACGATAGCCTCTACAGACCCCAATACCCCAGAGTATAATACATCACCCCTCTACTCCACAAGTCCATTAGCCTCTAATAAGGACACAATAATATAATACCCAACCTTTCTACTCACTGGATCTCCCAGAGAGTAGCCTCTACATAGACCAATATCCTTGGGTTTAACACTCTGCCCTCACTTCTCTACAGACCCTCTATGTTGGCACGCTACATTCATGGGTAACCACTACAGCAGACTGGATAGTGCAAAAGGAACATTACCTCTAAGCCGATCACTGACTGTTGGGTCCAGCACAGATTTGGGAATGGGTTTGATGATACTCTGGGTTTTTTGGGCCGGGGCTGTCATTGGACGCTCACATAACTTCTTCCTCTCTTCTACTACAAAGTGAAATGGTTTCTGCATGGCCATCAGCTGCTCTTTTCTTCTCTGTATGTCAGACTTCCTGCGTTCATCTTGTTGCTCCATGATGTCATTGTAGAGGGGAAGGAGGACTTCGGCTGGAATGGGCTGGGCCCGGAACTGCTTATAGCATTCAATATCCTCCTCCTTTATGTCATCGTCAGGGTCAGCCCAGTCCTGGGCTCTCACCTTCTCTCCCCTTTCTGCTTCCCGCAAACTCATCTGAAATGGTTTGGGCACCGTGATGGTCAATGCACTGCGGCTTCTCCTGGGCTTCGGCCTTGTGTTGGCGGCCGGCCTGAAAGAAAAATCAACAGCTTTACAAACCAAGTGGAGCCAAAAACAAATCTTGGTCTTTTGTCACACAGATCATGTCACAGGAAACAGAACCTGTAGACATGAAATCACTTACCTCTGTAGGCCCATGTCCTGATCCCTGAGTGGGGTGGCAGAAAAGTACCTGCTGAGATCTCCATCATCAACTCCATCATCCAGACCAGCCTGGGACCGATATAGACTGGCCAGTTCCTGCAGGTAGAGCCTGTTTCTGCTCTTCAAAGAATGCAGAGTATCCAAGAACTGCCGGTCATCCCCATCAGGGTGTCCACTTCTGTCAGAATCATCATCACCAGCCATGTCCTACAAGAGGGGTACATACATTAGATGGGTGCAGATATTGAGCGATATATATATATATGGTAGGTGGTGGTATAGAACGGTCTAAACGGTGGATGGGGTACACATGGTAGGTGGTGGTAAAGAACTGTCTAAACGGTGGATGGGGTACACATGGTAGGTGGTGGTAAAGAACTGTCTAAACGGTGGATGGGGTACACATGGTAGGTGGTGGTAAAGAACTGTCTAAACGGTAGATGGCATAGACATAGAAGGTGGTGATAAAGAACCGTCTAAACTGTAGATGGGGTAGACATGGTAGGTTGTGGTAAAGAATGGTCTACACGGTAAATGGGGTAGACATGGTAGGTGGTGGTAAAGAACGGTCTACATGGTAGATGGGGTAGACATGGTAGGTGGTGGTAAAGAACGGTCTACACGGTAGATGGGGTAGACATGGAAGGTGGTGGTAAAGAACGGTCTACACGGTACATTGGGTAGACATGGTAGGTTGTGGTAAAGAACGGTCTACACGGTAAATGGTAGACATGGTAGGTGGTGGTAAAGAACGGTCTACACGGTAGATGGGGTAGACATGGTAGGTGGTGGTAAAGAACGGTCTACACGGTAGATGGGGTAGACATGGAAGGTGGTGGTAAAGAATGGTCTACACGGTAGATGGGGTAGACATGGTAGGTGGTGGTAAAGAATGGTCTACACGGTAGATGGGGTAGACATGGTAGGTGGTGGTAAAGAATGGTCTACACGGTAGATGGGGTAGACATGGTAGGTGGTGGTAAAGAATGGTCTACACGGTAGATGGGGTAGACATGGTAGGTGGTGGTAAAGAATGGTCTACACGGTAGATGGGGTAGACATGGTAGGTTGTGGTAAAGAACGGTCTACACGGTAAATGGGTAGACATGGTAGTGGTGGTAAAGAACGGTCTGCACGGTAGATGGGGTAGACATGGTAGGTGGTGGTAAAGAACGGTCTACACGGTAGATGGGGTAGACATGGTAGGTGGTGGTAAAGAACGGTCTACACGGTAGATGGGGTAGACATGGAAGGTGGTGGTAAAGAACGGTCTACACGGTAGATGGGGTAGACATGGAAGGTGGTGATAAAGAACAGTCTACACGGTAGATGGGGTAGACATGGTAGGAGGTGGTAAAGAACGGTCTACACGGTAGATGGGGTAGACATGGTAGGAGGTGGTAAAGAATGGTCTACACGGTAGATGGGGTAGACATGGTAGGTGGTGGTAAAGAACGGTCTACACGGTAGATGGGGTAGACATGGTAGGTGGTGGTAAAGAACGGTCTACACGGTAGATGGGGTAGACATGGAAGGTGGTGGTAAAGACCGGTCTACACGGTAGATGGGGTAGACATGGTAGGTGGTGGTAAAGAACGGTCTACACGGTAGATGGGGTAGACATGGAAGGTGGTGGTAAAGAATGGTCTACACGGTAGATGGGGTAGACATGGTAGGTGGTGGTAAAGAACGATCTACACGGTAAATGGGGTAGACATGGTAGGTGGTGGTAAAGAACGGTCTACACGGTAGATGGGGTAGACATGGAAGGTGGTGGTAAAGAATGGTCTACACGGTAGATGGGGTAGACATGGTAGGTTGTGGTAAAGAACGATCTACACGGTAAATGGGGTAGACATGGTAGGTGGTGGTAAAGAACGGTCTACACGGTAGATGGGGTAGACATGGTAGGTGTTGGTAAAGAAGGAACCTCAGGGGTGTGAAACTGGTGGCCTTCCAGCTGTTGCAAAACTACAAGTCCCATCATGCCTCTGCCTGTGGGAGTCATGCTTGTAACTGCCAGCCTTGCAATGCCTCATGGGACTTGAAGTTTCATAACAGCTGGATGGCCACCCAGTTTGAGACCCCTGGCAGTAGGTGGGGGTAGACATAGTAAGTGGTGGTAAATAGGGAGATCTATCTATCTATCTATCTATCTATCTAATCTATCTACACCCACACACCGAGTAGGAGTTATATATTGTGGGTGGGGGTTTAAAGAGGTATATACAGTAGATAGGTGGTGGTAGAGGGTCGGTATGTAATGGTATAGAGGGGCAAATAAAGTATGTGGTTGGAGGTAGAAAGGGGTTTTATACATTACAATAGGCAAATATATACACTAGGTAAGTTGGGGTATATATTGTAGGGCTCAATAGGTGATGGTATAGAGGGGTACATTTGGTAGGTAAGGCTATAGAGAGTTATATAGGTAGGTAGGTAGGTCGGTGGAGGGTATAGAGAGGCAAATATGATAGGTTGGGGTATAGAGAAGTATATATGGTAGTTATGTGGGCATAGGAGGGTGGTATAGAGAGTTAAATACGGTAGGTGGGTGTGGGGTATATACAGTAGTTAGGTGGATGGTATAGAGGTATATATTGTAGGTAGGGGTAAAGACTATAGAGGGGTAATATACGGTAGGTAGGTTAGGGGTAAAGCTAGGTAAATACAGTAGGTGGGTGGGGTCTATAGAGAGGTATATATGGTTAATAGGTAGGTAAAGGGTATAGAGTGATAAATATGGTAGGTGTGTGGAGTTATAGAGAGGTATAGAATACATGGTAGGTTGGTAGGGGGTATAGAGAGGTATAAATTGTGGGGGGGATATGGAGAGGTAAATGCGGTAGGTGGGTGGTGATATATATATACGGTAGGTAGAGGGGGGGTATACACGTTAGGTAGGTGGGGGTATGGCGAAGTAAATGAGGTAGATAGACGGGGGAATAGAGAGGTATATACCGTAGGTGGGGGTAAGAGATATTAACAGTAGGTAGGTGGGGTATAGAGAGTTATATATGGTATGTTGGTATATATGGTCAATAGGATAGGTTGGTGGGGGGCATTGTGGGTAGGGGGTATAGAGAGGTATACATGGTAGGTGGGGGAAAAGCAAGGTATAAATACGGTAGGTAGGTGGAGTATAGAGAGGTATACACGGCAGGTAGGTGGGGGAATAGCGAGGTATAAGTACGGTAGGTAGGTGGGGTGTATAGAGAGGTATACACGGTAGGTAGGTGGGGGGGGGAGGTATACACGGTAGGTAGGTGGGGGGGGAATAGCGAGGTATAGGTACGGTAGGTAGTAGTGGGGTATAGAGAGGTATAAGTACGGTAGATCGGCCCTTTTCTTCTATGTTCTGCGGCGTCCGTAAGGTTATAAGTTTCCATGGTGACCAATCACCGCCTGCAACCGGGCGGACGTCAAAAGACGCCATTTTGAAATTGGGCAAGCAATGGAAATGTGTCGCGCTGACGTCATTAGTCAGCGACTGGAGCGAATGACAGGTGATGTGTGGAGGACGCCGTGCAGGCTCATGTAGTATGTGTGCGACCACTTAGAAATACCGAAAGAGATATCCGATATTCTTCCCCGACACTCTCCACACATCGTGTCCACCCAACCAGAGGAACTGACACTCTAACGTCCCCCCACAGTCACACATTATTATATAGCTCTGACATATTCCATAGTGCTGTACAGAGGACAGAAATCCAGCAGCCCGGGAGTAATGGAGGAATTTCCCTGATCTTTATAAGATGTGTGGAGGGCGCAGAGCCGGACCCTGCCTTCTGGTCACATTGTCAGTGTTATAGTGGAGTTCCCCTTTAATCTCATGACGTCATATTTCTCTCTCTTTGCTCCGCAGAGGTGACTCCGGTGTGAGGTGATCATGCCTTTCCCTGTGTGGCGCCTGGGCCTTCCGCCACTCCTCGGCCTACACCGAACCGTCTGCCACCGCTCTCTGAATTCCTCTGCCTCTGCGCTCTATGATGTGGTGATTTCTGGTGGAGGGATGGTGGGAACCGCCATGGCCTGCGCTCTGGGTGAGGAACCGGTTCCTGTGAATATATATATATATATACACACAGTATATATAGAGAGAAGGGCAAAGTTCAAGGTCACAGCTATCCAGGGTTATTTATTGTACCAAAGTTCAAGCTTCTACAACTAAACTGTCACCCGCCCCCCCATTACCTACTTGATACCTTCTCCCCCCACCCCCGCTTCCTTCTCGCCATCGCACCCTTCTCCCGCCCTCTGCTCCCTTCTCCCCCCCGCCCTCTGCTCGCCGTCGCGCCCTTCTCCCGCCCTCTGCTCGCCGTCGCACCCTTCTCCCGCCATCTGCTCGCCGTCGCGCCCTTCTCCCGCCATCTGCTCGCCGTCGCACCCTTTCTCCCACCACTCTGCTCGCCGTCGCACCCTTTCTCCCGCCCTCTGCTCGCCGTCGCACCCTTTCTCCCGCCCTCTGCTCGCCGTCGCACCCTTTCTCCCCCCGCCCCTCTGCTCGCCGCGTCGCACCCTTTCTCCCGCCCTCTGCTCGCCGTCGCACCCTTCTCCCGCCCTCTGCTCGCCGTCGCACCCTTCTCCCGCCCTCGCACCACTGCTCGCCGTCGCACCCTTCTCCCGCCCTCTGCTCGCCGTCGCACCCTTCTCCCGCCCTCTGCTCGCCGTCGCACCCTTCTCCCGCCCTCCATCCCTCCCTTCTCCCGCCCCTCTGCCCTCCATGGCGCCCTTCCTCCGCCCTCTGCCCTCCATGGCACCCTTCTCCCGCCTTCTGCCCTTCATGGCACCCTTCTCCCGCCTTCTGCCCTTCATGGCACCCTTCTTCCGCCTTCTGCCCTTCATGGCACCCTTCTCCCGCCTTCTGCCCTCCATGGCACCCTTCCCCCTTCTGCCCTCCCGCCCCTTCTGCCCCTCCATGGCACCCTTCTTCCGCCTTCTGCCCTCCATGGCACCCTTTTCTCGCCTTCTGCCCTCCATGGCACCCTTCTCCCGCCCTCTGCTTGCCATCGCTCTGCTCTCCATTGCACCTTCTCCCGCTCTCTGCTTTCCATCGCACCCTTCTCCCGCCCTCTGCTCTCCAGTGCTGTCTTCTTCCGCCCCTTGGCTCTCCATTGTTCTTTTTTTTCCGCTCTTGCCTCCATTGCTCCTTATCCCGCCCTCTGCCTCTGCTCCTCTTTCTTTCTCCCACCCTCTGCTTTGCTCTCACTCTCTGCTTTCTTCTTCCCAGTGCTTCCTTCTTTTGCCCCCTACTCCTCACTTCATCTCTCTCCCACCTTCTGCTTCCTTCTCCCTGCCTCTCTGCTGCTTGCTTCTCCCTTCTCCTACCAACTGCTTCCTTTTCATGCCTGCTGCTCCCTTCTCGCACCCTCTGCTGCCGCTGCTTTCATTTGCCACCTGCTCACCGTCAATCTACCCTCCCCTCCCTCTCCCCCCTTTCTTTTATCACTCCCCCCTGCTACCCAACTATCACTCCTCTCCTTTTTCACCATGCTTCTATTTCTTGCCTTTTGCTTTCCTTCTTATACCCGCTGCTCCCCACTGCTTCCATCTTCCACCCATTCCTCCCTCTATCTCTCAAGCCATGCTATTGGTTAATCCACTAACCAATTAAATATCTGTATTCGTGCAAAATGCTAACACTTCTTACAGCTTGGTTTAAAACCTCCTTTGTTTTGTAAAAATAAACAAAAAATAATAATGTTGGTTTTAAAAAATAGGTTCCCACCCTAATTTGCACAACAAGAAGATTCTTCTGCTGGAGGCAGGACACAGGAAAAAGTATGACCACTTACCAGAGCAGTTCAGTAACAGGGTCAGTTCTATCACCCCTGGCTCAGCTACCCTCCTGGCTAGTAAGTACTTGTAGTAAAACTGTACCATGTCCCTTCTATTTTCATACCTGCTGTCATGAAATTTTACCTATTTCTCTGCCAACAGGCTTTGGGCCTGGGATCATATCTGTGCCATGAGGATGAAGCCATACAAGAGAATGCAGGTGAGATAATGACTATACATTGTGCATCAATGAGGACCATTCTCTATAAACAGCTGATCTCTTACAGGTTTGGGATGCCTGTTCTGACGCTCTAATTACATTTGATAAAGAAGGCCTGGAGGATATGGGATACATCATCGAGAATGACGTCATTACAGCTGCACTGAGCAAACAACTGGATGCCATGGCAGGTCAGAGATGTCAACTAAATGATGTGACCATGGCCTAGTTGTGTAAGCCCATGTTAAAGCCGAGTTCCAGGAATTCAGTCACTTTGTAAAAATGCAGGCACACTATTACTGAGTTAAAGTGTTACTAAACTCAGGACCCTACATTCACTATATCTACGGGTCTTCCACAGTACACAGAACGTGGAAATGCAATTATTTTAGTAAACATAAACTAGGGTTGTTCTGATACCACTTTTTTAAGACCGAGTACAAGTACCGTTTTCCAAGTACTCGCCGCGTTACCGATTAACAAAACTTTTTCTAAATGTCATGTAACAGTTTCTCAACGCACAATACAGATTAGGTGGCACTGATCTGCAGCATTGGCAGATGGCACTGACGGCTGGCACTGGCAGGTGGTGCTGGCGGGCACTGGCAGGTGGCACTGACGGCTGGCGGGCACTGATAGGTGACATTTATGGGCACTGATGGGGAAGGCTGCCTGCAACGCCCATCCTGGTACTCCTTGCACTCGGCCGCATGGCAGCGGCCATCTTGTTACACCCAGCCCAAACTATATGGACTGGATGTAACAAGATGTTCGCTGCTGGCATACTGTGGCTGAGTGCAGGGTGTACCAAGATGGGCATCTCTGATGGCAACATGGAGCGTCACTTCCGCGACGGAATGTGACGGCTCAGGTCACCCTGAATGCTGCACTCCCTGCCAGCTCGACGCGTCACCCTCCACTCCACCCGCTACTCCGCCAGGTATCGGCTAAGGCATCGGGAGCCTTTGTATTTTGTGAATGAGCTCACATAATATAAAGCCTTCTGTGATTGGGCAGGAGGAGGAGAGGGGCAGACATAGCAGCTGCACTGACTCTAATGTTGAAGATGCTTAGACCTGAAGTATCGGCTTTACGATGATAGTCATCATCCAGGAGTGCAATAAAACTGTCAGATATAAATAACAGAGATAAGCCCAAGAGATGTCACGCACCTCCTTGGACTTATAGTGTGCCTTCACCTTTTACAAAGAAGCTGAATTCCTGGAATTCAGCTTTAAATGTAACTCAGGATATGTAATTTTTCTTTAAAGCCGAATACCAACTTTCTTTTTACTACAGTTGTGGCCAAAAGTTTTGAGAATGCCACAAATATTAGTTTTCACAAAGTTTGCTGCTAAACTGCGTTTAGATCTTTGTTTCAGTTCTTTCTGTGATGTAGTGAAATATAATTACACGCACTTCATACGTTTCAAAGGCTTTTATCGACAATTACATGACATTTATGCAAAGAGTCAGTATTTGCAGTGTTGGTCCTTCTTTTTTAGGACCTCTGCAATTCTACTGGGCATGCTCTCAATCACCTTCTGGGCCAATTCCTGACTGATAGCAACCCATTCTTTCATAATCACTTCTTGGAGTTTGTCAGAATTAGTGGGTTTTTTTGTTTGTCCTCCCACCTCTTGAGGATTGACCACAAGTTCTCAATGGGATTAAGATCTGGGGAGTTTCCAGGCCATGGACCAAAAATGTGAACGTTTTGGTCCCCGAGCCACTTGGTTATCACTTTTGCCTTATGGCACGGTGCTCCATCGTGCTGGAAAATGCATTGTTCTTCACCAAACTGTTGTTGGAAGAAGTTGCTGTTGGAGGGTGTTTGGTACAATTCTTTATTCATGGCTGTGTTTTTGGGCAAAATTGTGAGTGAGCCCACTCTCTTGGATGAGAAGCAACCCCACACATGAATGGTCTCATGATGCTTTACTTTTGGCATGACGCAGGACTGATGGTAGCGCTCACCTTTTCTTCTCTGGACAAGCCTTTTTCCTGATGCCCCAAACAATCAGAAAGAGGCTTCATCGGAGAATTTGACTTTGCCCGGTCCTCTGCAGTCCATTCACCCTATTTTCTGCAGAAGATCAATCTGTCCCTGATGTTTTTTTTGGAGAGAAGTGGCTTCTTTGCTGCCCTCCTTGACACCAGGCCATCTTCCAAAAGTCTTCGCCTCACTGTGCGTGCAGATGCGCTCACACCTGCCTGCTGCCATTCCTGATCAAGCTCTGCACTGGTGGCACTCCGATCCCGCAGCTGAATCCTCCTTTAGGAGATGGTCCTGGCGCTTGCTGGACTTTCGTGGGCATCCTGAAGCCTTCTTCACAAATGCAGTGTAATTTTTTTTTTATGGGATTAAGTTAATTTTCATGGCAAAGAGGAACTTTGCAATTAATTGCAATTTGTCTAATCACTCTTCATAACATTCTGGAGTATATGCAATTTCCCCATCTCAAAAACTGAGGCAGCAGACTTTGTGAACATTAGTATTTGTGTCATTCTCAAAACTTTTGGCCATGGCTGTAGAACTGAATGGAATGATCAATCCCAGCATAGATCATACCTGTGTGCCATGTAGCTCTGTTGTCTGTAGATGTCCTGATATTCTGGGTTTAGTTGTGGATTTGTATCATGTGACACTCTGTATATCCTGCTGACAGACTCTGACCCTTCCAGAGTCTATAACACTCCCCTTTGTAGTCTTTCAGAGTCTGCAAATTATGTAACTTCCTTCACAGCTCAGATGCTGGGTGGGATGGAATACATCCTAATTAGCATTCAATCCCTCCCAGCCACACCTACAAGAAGAGTCCAAACCTCTCAAATCTCTGCATTATTCAAGAAGGAAAACTCTTATCATATACACAGCCTGCTTTGAAAGCTAGCTGCGCTCCTTCTGGACAGAAGTCAATAGATCACAATTAAAAATTCAGTCCTGCCCAGGTAACTATGCCAACCCCTGTGCATAGGTAAAGTTCCACCCCTCAGATCCCGCCCTGCTCTCTGTGATTGGATTAATTTACATAGGAAGGAAACCCCTTCCCAATAACCTTTCATAGCCCTTCCTCTGTTGTCCAAAAGAGACTGTGATGTGAGCCGCTCAGGCTTTTGAAGGTGTGCAAGTCCTCAGTCCACTGCTGTGAGTGCTGGCTTGGGAGGGCGCTCGTCCCGGCTCCTACCGTCCATGTGCGTATAGAAAAGAATCTTCCTATAGCCGCACATCAAAACAATCCCATTAATCTTGAGTGAGTGGCAACCTCAGCCAGGGCTAGGGGCATGGCCTGGTTGGAGCCCAGGCTGAGGTTGCCATGGACTTAACAGGATTATTTTGATGTGCAGCTAAAGGGAGATTCTCTTCTATACACAGTGACGGTAGGAGCCGGGACGAGCTCTCTTCCAAGCCAGCACTCACAGCAGTGGACTGAGGATTTGCACACCTTTCAATGTGTGGCTATAAGGAGATTCTCCTCTATACACACCTTCCTCTGTAGTCTTGCAGTAAGCCGTTATTCTTTGGTATGCTGGAAGACAGGGATGCCACAGGAGGAGTTATGACACATCTACACCTTTCACTACCCACATGAAGGCCCAGAAACACCCACAGTAACCACCCTAGTACCCACCTACATCAACTCCCAGAAGTGGTACAAGTAACTCCCATAGCCCATTCTCATACTACAGAGGCTCAATGGATCATGGGAGATCAGGACTGAAAAAGGAAGGAATCAGAAAGTCAGAGAACTTTGAAATTCAGCCAGGAGGAGGAGTGACATCACAGGCACAGTAACCTGCGGTATACAGCTAAAGGAGGTTTGTTGCACACAAGCTGACATTGAGGTTGTGATTGAGTCACATGCACAATGCATCTGTTTTAGGGAGGAAAAGCTGGAGTTCCCTTTAAGAATTACATATTTCCACAACACTACATAGCTAGTCTGATGACACCTGTTTCCTTATTCAGTTTTGCAATTGGGGTTAATTCTTACATTGTCAAATATATACCAACAGATCGCATTGAGGTCCTCTATCGGAGTCGGGCCGTGAACTACACCTGGCCGGCGCCTTACCCCGATAAGGAGGGAAGCAGCTGGGTGCAGATACAGTTGGCCGATGGACAGAAGCTGCACACAAAACTTGTGGTGAGGATCTTTGTCTCCCATTACAGACCTCCCCACCTTCCCCACTGTCTTAAACCCCATTTCATAATTCATCCTAACAGATT
This sequence comes from Rana kukunoris, assembly GCA_029574335.1. Taxonomy (NCBI): domain Eukaryota; kingdom Metazoa; phylum Chordata; class Amphibia; order Anura; family Ranidae; genus Rana; species Rana kukunoris. The sequence goes on from CM056059.1 coordinate 166,497,292, forward strand.
GGAGCAGATGGGCAGAACTCAATGGTCCGCAGCTCAGCCGGGATGAAGACCATTCAGTGGAGTTACAACCATGTTGCCGTAGTTGCTACTCTTCAGTTGTCTGAGGTGAGTGAAGTGCTTTACATCTGCAGGACAACCACAGTGAGAATGTTAGTTTGTGGCCACTAGAGGGTAGCAGTCACTGGGAGCAGTACGAATATGGCCATTAATGAATACTGTGTTGGCAATATTCTAGCTCCAACCATGTCTAAAGGGATTTGATGTTGATGGTGGTAACTCTACCGCAGTGCTGTTGTATTTCACCAGAGGGGAAACTTCCTTGCTGGGAGGAACACAATGATCACTGCTGGTGGCTGTAGCTGTTGGCAGTAATTGCACTAAAAAATGCATCAAGCTGGTTGTACTGAAGTTGGTTGATGGATCGGCTTTAGTACAACCAGCCTGCCCGTGTATGGACTGAATCTTGGCCTGTCCCTGTTGAATCAGCCTAGATTTGATCCATCTATGGCCAGCTTTAGTCACATAAAAAAGTTCCAATGAATGCAGTTAGGTTGCATGGACTCATGATGAGGTTGCATTGAATATATGGGTAGGAAGTTGTACATGGCATTGGATGAAGTTATCTCAGATTTGGGGTGAGAAAACACATCATTTGTGTTTGCTTTTTACCTTCTAACCTATTGACTGAGGGTATGCATGATGTGTTCTAGAAGTGAATGGTGCTTGATTGCCATGGGGGTTGATTACTAAAACTGGAGAGTGCAAAATCTGGTGCAGCTCTGCATAGAAACCAATCGGCTTCTAAGACCCACTGTTAGATTTTTATTTATTTTTTTGTCTTCAGATTTACCAAAACCATGTAGTGCAAGGGCCTGCCTGATTACATTCAAATTGAAACTCTAAAGACTACGTACACACGATCCAACTTCCATCCAACTTTTCCGTGGATTTTGGTCCAAAGGGTGCTGGCCGTGAACTTGTTCTGCACACACACGGCACAAAATTTCCAGCCAACATTCACCGAACCACGTGGTTTTCCAGCTCTTTACCGCCACCCTTTGGGCAACTTCTGCTATTGTTGTCTGATGTTACAATGCCTCATGGGATAAATCAACGTAACAGATTTATTGCCCGACAATTGGTGAGCATGAACAGCACATTTTTGTTGTCGTTAATTCAACCAACAATTATGGCTATAAAGTTGGATCCTGTGTTTGAGGCTTTAACCACTTAAGGACCGCCTCCTGCCCATTTACGTCGGCAGAATGGCACGGCTGGGCACATGCACGTATAGGTACGTCCTGCTCCGGGACCTTGGTCCCGCGATTGGTCCGCGGAGCTGAAGAACGGGGAGAGAGGTGTGTAAACACGGCTTCCCCATTCTTCACTGTGTCGGCCTCATCGATCGTGTGATCTCTTTTATAGGGATACACAATCGATGACATCACACCTACAGCCACACCCCCCTACAGTTGTAAACACACATTAGGTCACACATAACCCCTTCAGCGCTCCCTTGTGGTTAACTTCCAAACTGCAATTGTAATTTTCACAGTAAACAATGCATTTTAAATGCATTTTTTGCTGTGAAAATGACAACGGTCCCAAAAATGTGTCAAAATTGTCAGAAGTGTCCACCATAATGTCGCAGTCACGAAAAAAATCGCTGATCGCCGCCATTAGTAGAAAGTTTTATTGCATTTTTGTTAAAAAAAAAAAAAAAAATCCCCTATTTTGTAAACGCTATACATTTTGCACAAACTAACCGATAAACGCTTATTGCGTTTTTTTTTTTTTTTAACCAAAAATTGGTAGAAGAATACGTATCGGCCTAAACTGAGGGAAAAAAAATATAAAAATATTTTTTTCCCTCATTTTTTGGGGGATATTTATTACAGCAACAAGTAAAAAATATTGCATTTTTTTTTCAAAATTGTCGCTCTATTTTTGTTTATAACGCAAAAAATAAAAACCGCAGAGACAGCTCTATTTGTGGGGAAAAAAGGACGCCAATTTTGTTTGGAAGCCACGTCGCACGACCGCGCAATTGTCTGTTAAAGCGACGCAGTGCCGAATCGCAAAACCTGTCCGGGTTTGCGTGGTTAAGGTGTGACCTCATATTACATGGTTTTGGTAAATCTGCAGAAAATCGAATAGTGTGTATGGGACTTTACTTCAGCTTGTTTGATTAAGCTTTGATAAAAACAAAAAAAATGGAAGCTGATTGGTTACTGTGCAGAGCTGCACCAGATTTTGCACTCTCTAGTTTTAGTAAATCAACCTCTCAGGGAAGACCTTGGAATGCTAGCAGACATGATCTGAGTTGGGACTGCATACTCTAGAAGAGGCAGGACCTTGTAGACATGATATCTGGTAGGTCAGTATACTCTAGTGGAGGAAAGAAGCTGGAGCGCTAGTAGATATCATTTGTGTTAGGTCAGCATACCTTAGAGTAGGGATGAGGTCCGTCGTGTTCGCACACTCCATGTGCAGAGCCCGCCAGGAAGTCGGCACGGCGATGCGCTAATCACAGACAGGGAGACATTGTCCCGATGCGTAGCTGCGGAGATTGGGAAATGTCTCCCTGCCTGTGATTAGCGCATCGCCGTGCCGACTTCCTGGCGGGCTCTGCACATGGAGTGTGCGAACACGACGGACCTCATCCCTACCTTCCAGGAGGGAATTCCTCAAAAAGCTAATAGACATGTCTGTTTGGTCAATATACTGTAGTGGAGGGAAGACCCTTGAGCGCTAGTAGACATGATGGGGTTGATTTACACACTGGAGAGTGGAAAATGTGGTGCAGGCAGCTGTGCATGGTAGCCACTCCGCTTCTAACTTCAGCTTGTTAAAACAAGCTTAGACAAAAAAAAAAAAACTGTACATGGAACCTAGAGCACTTCTGTATGGTGGATCCTGTCTCTGTATGGATAGAATCTGAGGGGAATGTAGAAACTAAAAAATGGCACTAGAGCTCATCTGACAATCGTAAATAGAGGCCGAGTTCCTTCCCCTGTGGCTACGGATCCCCTTGCCGACCAGCAGCAGTGGAAGAGATGTAATGAACCGACGTGAAGGAAGACCTGTCATCTGGAATACACACCGCGCTCGTGGACCGCACAAACTGGTAGTGACGTCAGGGTGGCGGAGGTTACGCATTTCAGAGCATGCACACAACACTCCTTCCTCAGACCGAAAAGGCCACTTGTTCATTTAAGTCGCCAATTCCACCGTGGCCCTCGGATGAGAGGTCTTCCTCCACATCGGTTCATCACATCTATCCCACCGCTGCTGGTCGGCAAGGGGACTCGGAGCCACAGGGGCAGGAACTTGGACATTTTTTGTGATGGTCAAAGGAGCCAACTGTACTTCTACATTTTGTAAGTGTATTTTATTGTATTGGCCAAATAAACTGTTTAAATAGTGCACTTAGACCCTTCTCTACCACTCTCCCTTCCACAAAAAAAAAAATGGAAGCTGATTGGTTTCTATGTAGAGCTGCACCAGATTTTGCACTCTCCAGTTTTAGCGCTTCACTTTTTTTCAAATTTTGATACTCTACAGCCTTATCCCAAAATGGATTAAATGGATTTTGTTCCCGCAAAAATCTACAAACAATCCCCCATAATGACAACATGAAAGAAGTTGGTTTGAAATCTTTGCAAATTTATTAAAACAAAAAAAAAATGTATGTAAGTATCACAGGCTCCTCCCATGTATATAAGTATCACAGCCTTTGCCATGACACACAAAATTGAGCTCCGGTGTATCCTGTTTCCACTGATCATCCTTGAGATGTTTCTACAACTTGATTGGAGTCCACCTGTGGTAAATCCAGTTGATTGGACATGATTTGGAAAGGCACACAGCTTTCTATGTAAGGCCCCACAGTTAACCACTTCCAGCCCAAGGACGTCATATGACGTCCTGGACTTTCGGTGGGGATATCTGAAAGATGCCTGCAGCCACAGGCATCATTCAGATATCCATCTCTTCAGCCGGCGAATCCTTGCACCATAAGAACGATCATAGCGGCGGTTCTGTCGCTTGATCGTTCTTATACGCGCAGGAGTAGACGCCCACCGCCATCCGGTGCTTCTCCGGGCTCTCCTTTGCCATCGGAGACCCGGAGAAACGATCTGCTGGCGTCCGATGGAAACCATAGTTTCTAACAAAAAAATTATGATTTATGCATGTAGGAGAGAAGTGCCAAAATAGGCCAGGTATGGAAGTGGTTAACAGTGCATGTCAGAGCACAAACCAAGCCATGAGTCCAAGGAAATGTCTTTAGACCTCCGAGACAGGATTTTATGGAGGCACAGATCTGGGGAAGGGTACAGAAACATTTCTGCAGCATTGAAGGTTCCAATGAGCACAGCGGACTCCATCATTCCTAAATAGAAGAAATTTGGAACCACCAGGACTCTTCCTAGAGCGGGCCGACCGGCCAAACTGAGCGATCGGGGGAGAAGGACCTTAGTCAGGGAGGTGACCAATAACCTAATTGTCACTCTGACAGAGCTCCAGTGTTTCTCTGTGGAGAAAGGAGAACCTTCCAGAAGAACAACAATCTCTGCAGCACTCCACCAATCAGGTCTGTATGGGGGAGTGGTCAGATGGAAGCCACTCCTCAGTAAAAGACACACAACAGCCCACCTGGAGTTTGCCAAAAGGCACCTAAAGGACTCTCAGACCATGAGAAACAAAATTCTTTGGTCTGATGAAACAAAGATCAAACTCTTTGGCCTGAATGGTAAGTGCCATGTCTGGAGAAAACCAGGCACTGCTCATCACCTGGTCAATACCATCCCTACAGTGAAGCATGGTGGTGGCAGCATCAGGCTTTGGGGATGTTTTTCATTAGCAGGAACTGGGAGACTATTCAGGATTGAGGGAAAGATGAATGCAGCAATGTACAGAGACATCCTGGATGAAAACCTGCTCCAGAGCCTTCTGGACCTCAGAATGGGGTGAAGGTTCATCTTCCAACAGGGCAACCACCCTAAGCACACAGTCAAGATAACAAAGGAGTGGCTACGGGGCAACTCTGTAAATGTCCTTGAGTGGCTCAGCCAGAGCCCGATTGAACATCTCTGGAGAGATCTGAAAATAGCTGTGCACCAACGCTCCCGATCCAACCTGATGGAGCTTGAGAGGTCCAGCAAAGAAGAATGGGAGAAACTGCCCAAAAATAGGTGTGCCGAGCTTGTAGCCTCATACTCAGAGAGACTTGAGGCTGTAATTGGTGACAAAGGAGCTTCACCAAAGTGTTGAGCAAACACTGGGATACTAATGTACATTTGTTTCATTTTTTATTTTTAATAAATTTGCAAAGATTTCAAACAAACTTCTTTCATGTTGTCATTATGGGATATTTGTAGAATTTAGGAAAATAATGAATTTAATCCATTTTGGAATAAGGCTGCAACATAACAAAATGTGTAAAGTGAAGCTCTGTGAAGGGAAGACTCTGGAACACTAGTAAACATGATGTCTGGTAGGTCCGTGTACTCCAGTGGAGGGAGGACCCTGCAGAGCTACTAGACATGATGATGTTGGGTTAGAATACTCGGAGCTCGGTACCCAGGACAGAGAATAACGATAGTACATAAACATTCTTGTAGTTTTAGTCTATTTAGCCATGCAGGATGGCCTGTGTAAAATTCCTGTTTATTTCTTCTTCTACAGTGACCTCAAAGCTGAAATAGTCATGTCTGTGTTTTGTGTGTTCATCTCTTGTAGCTCACCGACAACAATGTAGCCTGGCAGAGGTTCCTTCCTACTGGACCCATTGCACTTCTCCCTGTAAGTTGTGTGTTTTTGTGATGTGGAATAGCCAAGGTCCTTCTGTCATCGGTTTGTGTTCTTATTTAACTGGTTAAAGAAAAAAGTGTTCTGTGCAGTCATGTAGCTTGGACCCTCTGGATCGTCCTGGTAGACAGTCTCTAGATTGCCCCTGGTGTCTGCCAATGTCACCTTCCAGTGTGCTCGGCACTTTTCTAATTATTATTTAAGGGGTTGTAAAGAATTTTTTTTTTTCATAATAAGCATCCTTTACCTGCAGACATTCCTCTTTTCACTTCCTCATTGTTCGTTTTGCTCAGAAGTTGCTCTATTTCTTCTCTGTTCTGTTCACTTCCTGCTTGTCTGATTGTTGCTCACCACCGTGAAGGGAGTCTTTACTGCGGTGGTCAGTGACATGCTCGCCCCCTCCTGGGAACTACATCTGTGCGGCAGGATGCTCTCTGTGTTAGAGACTTCAAGGAGGTGTGAATTACTGGGCGTGCCGCAATGCATACTGGGAAATGTAGTTCTTACATGAATGAGCGCCGCAAACCAGGAAGTGAATGAGAGAACAGAAACTAGAACGCCGGAGGTGATATAGATGAAGGAATTTAATAGGTATTTGCTCGTTTTTTTAACAGAATCATTACACTATTCTGTCTGTCTACCTTGCAGACATTCATTTTAGGCAAAAAAAAATTCCCTTACAACTCCTTTTAATGTGCTGGACTCTCAAATCAAGACAATCGATAGAAAACAATTTAACAGAATCAAGCAAATATATACTTAAAGTTATTGTAAAGGCTCAAGTGTGTGTTTTTTTTTTTTTTTTTTGTATTTTTATTTTATTTATTTTTTTTTATTTTTTTTACATTCAATGTGCATCAGCCCCCCTAATACTTACCTGAGCCCCATCACGATCCAGTAATGTGCACCAGATCCTCGGCTCTCTGGGGACTTACCCTCCTCAGTGGATTAGACAGCAGTGAGAGCCAATGGCTGCTTTGGCTCCCGCTGCTGTCAATCACAGCCAATGAGGAGAGAGGGTGCGTGGCCAAGCTGAGCAGTAGCTCAGGAGGTCTCTAGAAGGAGCTGGATGCCCTGAGCGCATAGCCTTGTCTTCTCATCTGTGATAGATTTGGGGTACAGTTTGTTGGCGCTGCTGTATAATTGTGATCTATATGACTAGTTTCGGGTACTTATAGCAAATGAGTTTAGATGAAAAAACTCCCTGCTTCACCAAGTGATCCCTTTTTCTGATAGTCCCACTGGGGGAACTGAATAAGTATTATGTCCTTAGTTTTTGTGTTTCTCAGTGATAAATGCCCTATATATTGTAGTGTGCCACTACTCAGACTTGATTATTATATGTGAAGTGCAGTAAACAAATGTGAACCCTCATTTGTGAGTGCAATATAGTATAAACAAAACTTAAAAGTATAATTGATAGTGCCAATCCTGTTGGCTTTTTAGTGATTAATTGATGTGAATCAGGTGCTGTAATACAAGTGCTAAGTGCTAGTATGTGATCACGTATGTTACTTATGGCCCATACACACGACCCGAATATCGGACGAAAACGATCGTCCGATGATGGATCGTACGATTTTCGGATCGTGTGTACACTACTTTCGACTGCCGATCACGACCGTTCATCCGATATTATTCGATCAGACAAGCTCCAAAATTTTCCTCGTACGACGTCAGATCGTACGATTTTCGTTTAGTCAGTACAGCCGTCGTCCGACAATACAATACAAATACATTACAACACATGACATCACTTCCGATCATTTTTTTCTATCGTACGATAATTTTCGTGAGTTTAATAACCTATTTTATTTTACTCGCGATTATTAAGCGAAAAAAGTCGTACGATCCGTCGGCCGATATTCGGATCGTGTGTATGGGCCATTAGTAGTATCCCAATATTGATGAAACTTCATATACAAATGCTAGTGATTCATTAAAGGTGACATAAAAAAATAGTGCTAAACCCTTTAGGTGCTATACCACAGTATATGTAGACAATATACACTATGATAGGCTGATAGATTAGCCCTGGTAGGTACTATGACGCTACCACAAAATGCAAAAAATGGTGCAGGGTGAAAAATATAAAGATAATTAAAAATATGTAATAATGACAGAATGCAGTATAAAATTACATGTGGCAGTGGTACCACTCAGTGGTGCTGATTCCAACTTAGTGCTATGCTTCTACACTCTGAGAGGTAGGAACTCCAAAGCAATATAAAATCCCATAAGTATAATAAATTAAATGTGCATCTGTATCCTCATTTGCATATACAGTAGTGCTATAGAGTGAGTCCGGCAGTAATACGGTGACATCTATGACATCAATTTCAGATGTGAAAGACTGCAGGTGTCAGATGTGACTCCAATTGTTGTCTTCTCATCTGGTCCTCTATCCTTTCCGGTGATGTCACTCCTGGTTTGTGTTCCACGCTGGTTAGTGTGGCTTCCCGGGGCTCCTGAGTAGGCCATTCTCCCAGCAGCTGGAACGCCTCACAGCAATCCTGCAGGTGGGGATATACAGTGGAACCTTGGATTGCGAGTAATGTGGTTTACGAACGTTTCGTAATATGAGCTGTTTTAAAAAAAATAATAATAATAATCCTAACTCGCTTTGCCAGTGCTGCCTCACAAGGCGAGCAGGATTTAAGCCACTGGGCTGTGCAATAACGCATTTGGCCAGAGGTGTGGAGGGGGCCAGTGACACTCTAAACCCCTCAGAGACACTTGGAAACACTCCGTCTCTGAGCTACTCCAGTGCCTCCGCACCTCTGGCCACAGGCGAAACTGCATAGACAAGCTGTGGAACGGATTATCCGAGTTTCCACTATTTCCTATGGGGAGATTCGCTTTGATATATAAGTGCTTTGGATTACAAGCATTCCTCTGGAACAAATTATGCTCATAATCCAAGGTACCACTGTATGCGGAATCTACATTTACATAGCACCAGATGAGCGCTTTTATCTTGTGAGTTGTATTAATCAATTGTAATTAAAGCATTTAAACCAGGATACTACACTTAGCTGGCGCTTCCTTCCCTTTTTGTTTATTTTTTTACCTTTTTTGTACCTATGGAACCGTTCAAATCATTGTGACACCGATTTGAAATGGGCTCCTGCACTATTTTTGGGAATTTCATCTGCGACTTGCATAGACATCTGTTTATGAAGTCGGACATAAAATCGCACAGACCAGCGGCGTTGAAATCGGGCTGAAGCAGTACGATTTTAAAGCAGCATTCAGTGTGAACAGTGTGTAATGTCACTTTAAATACACTAAGACCGGAAACTAACACACGTTTTCCAATCTCAGGTTGGTTCAGCAGGTGGAGATTCGATCTGTTATTCGGCAGGCTAAATGTACCAAGTTGATTGATCACGCTAGCTGCTGCCATAATCACTGTATTCTCTCAATGGGGACGGCTTCCCCCGCTGGCAGAAGACAAAAGCCCGGCAGGAGGGATTTCTGCATTCACATTGTCTGTGTTGATGGGGGAATTGAGCCAACGTATTTTCTGCAACCCGTGGCTGCAGGAAAGAAATTCGCTCCATGTATGGCCAGTCTTCCTAAAGTGAATCTGTGATAAAACCACATATGGTGTAACATAAACAGAACTAGAATTCTTTGAATATTTAATGTATGTACATCCATCATGTCCCATGTGCTCGTCAAATTCAAAAAAATGTGACACTCCGGTGAGTGAAGCTGCTCACCTCAAATTTAAAGTTGAGCTCCGCCGTTAAAAAAATATTAAAAGCCAGCAGCTACAAATACTGCAGCTGCTGACTTTTAATATATGGACACTTACCTGTCCTGGAGTCCAGCGAGGTCTGCAGCAGAAGACGAGTGATCGATGAGGGAACCAGGAAGTGAAGCGTTCCGGGTTCACTGCCCGATTCCCTACGGAGCATGAGCGAGTCGCACTGCACCGTCCTCACTGGTCCCCGTTGTGTTTTGGGAGCCGAGTGCTTCCCAGAACACAGCGGGTGGGTCTGGGAAGTGACGAACTACCCGCAGAATACCCGCAGGACTCCCGGAAGTGGGTGCAAATACCTGTCTTAGACAGGTATCTGCACACCCCTGAAGGGTGTCAAATGTGACACCGGAGGGGAGAGGGTTCCGATGAGCGGAAGTTCCACATTAGGGTGGAGCTTCACTTTGAACAAAGAGAAGGTCAGGTTTTACATCAGAAAAAGGGGGGAATCCACTTCTCCATCATAACTGCAATCTAGGCCCCCCCTAATTAAGAGATTGTACCAGTTATTCTTAAAATAATAAATGTAAAGGATCTCGTGCTCTCTGTATGAAATTGATCTTTATTGTTTTAAAAGAAAAGCATCCCGACTTCTCACATATTTATATAGCAAGGAATGGCATGTCTCTTTAAAGCGAATCTGCACCAAAAACACTACTTAAGGCCCCTTTCACACGGTTGTCTGATCAGGTCTGCCTGTCAGTTTTTCAGGTGGACCCAATTCTGCCCTCCAGGCTCTTCTATAGAGCGGTGGGCCTGCTGACACTTTGCCATCCAATCCTGTCTGAAAAAAAACAGACAGATGGTGGTTCTATTTTCCCAACCAGCTGGCAGATCGGATTGGACTTGGTACATTTTCTTAATGGGGTTGTAAATTCAGAAGGTTCTGTGCATTAAAATTAAAAAGCCTTCTGTGTGCAGCAGCCCCCTTAATACTTACCTGACCCTCATCTACACTGAGCAAAATTATAAATGCAACACTTTTGTGTTTGCCCCCATTTATCATAAGCTGAACTCAAAGATCTATGACTTTTTCTATGTATACAAAAGGCCTATTTCTCTCAAATATTATTCAGAAATCTGTGTTGGTGAGCACTTCTCCTTTGCCGAGATAATCCATCCACCTCATAGGTGTGGGGACCCAAGAAGGCTGCACAGAGCAGGTTTAATGTATTTTGTGTGTTCCTTGCCCTGCAAGGTTCCTGACCGTCCACATCATTGCTTCCTCCTAACAGGTTTCAGACACTTGCAGTTCATTAGTCTGGTCCACGTCTCCTGAACATGCCGCTGAGCTTCTCAACATGGATGATGAAAACTTTGTTGATGCTGTCAATTCAGCTTTTGTAAGTACTTTTTATTTTTATTTTAAACGGAAGCATTGCATAGATTGAGTAGTTCTTTTCCATCATCAGATGTCATGTGTTCTGATGAGAAAGGCCCCCCACACAAATAATGCCCGCCCTGTACTGCGCATGCACAGCGCTTGTGCAGTACAGAGCAGCCGAAAGCCGCCGAACATTGGAATAAGCTCCTGATTCTCATGCAAGGCTGCAAAGGGCAGACTTATTCATGATGGGCACAAGTGAGGGGCATATGGCAACAGAAGGGGGCAGGGCTCAAAATTTCAAGTCCTGAGCTACTAGCCAGGTCTCAAGAGTTACTCGCCATCAGTTGCCCCACCTAATTCATACACTGCCCTGCGCCTAATTGCACCTGTAAACACGCCCTCGTAGATTATCTCATGGAATGACACTGTTAAATGTTTTATGCAGAATCAAGTTACAAAATTAAATATTACCAACAACAACTTTAACAAAATGGGACAGGGCACTGGGGGCAGACCAGAGGGACAGGGCACTGGGGGCAGACCAGAGGGACAGGACACTGGGGGCAGACCAGAGGGACATGGCACTAGAACTGGGTCTCTTCCCCCATTCTCTTGCTGTCTCCTCTGCAACTCCCATCCATCCTCTCTCTCTCCCATTCATCCCATCATCAGGAGCCTGTGTGTGTGGCTCCAAGCTTGCATGTCCCCACTTCCCCCTTTTATTCAGGCTGGCGGAGAGGAGAGGAGCTGCAGCACAGCGGGAGGGAGTACAATCCAGCACTGAGATCCACACAACTGCACAGCCATTGACACCATAGCACAGCGCACATTAAGACCAGTCTGTTCACAGTGCTCAGGCTGAACTGTTGGACACTTACTGTACATAGAGCACAAGGAGAAGAAAACTGCACAAACTGGAAGGCTGCCGCTCTCATGTCAGGGCAACTTTCAGTGATCGCTGCACCGAAGTGGTAATTTTCGCAATCCTCCAACTCACTCATTACTTTCTGCTCTCCAGCTACATTGGTCGGGGGGAGGGGGGCAGGCTCAAAGAGGTCATACTGTTAGGTCCCATAGCTTAATGAGAATTGTAAGGAGAGCTCCTGTGTACTGCTTTGCCTGTGCGCGGCTCACCAGACTACTTTTCCCGAGCATGTACCTTTCCTCTTTGGCCACCAATCTCATTGGGACTCTAAGTGTAGGTACAGATTGGAGGGAGATTGGTCATGCAGCCCTGTCATCACTCGCCAAATGCTAGTAGGCGAGTGGAAATTTTGAGGGCTGGAAGGGGGTGTATTGTATAATGATGGGCAGTGCTGTTAAGATGGGGCGGAAATTGTCACAAAACTCAAACGCATCTCCTAAACAAATATATCTCTGCTATTCTTCCTACATGTGTTAAGGGCCTACATGTGTAGGAAGAATAGCAGAGGTATATTTGTTTAGGAGATGTGTTTTGAGTTTCGTGACAAATTCCACCCCCATCTTAACAGCACTACCCATCAGTACAAAAAATGCCCGCTTCTGTTGCCATCTGCCCCTCACATACTCCAATCATGAAAAATCTACCCCTCACACGCTCCCATCATGAACAAATGCGCTCCTTGCAGACTTACATGAGCATCGGCTATAGTGCGCAGGCGCCGTCTACAGCCGATCATCAATTCGGATGTTCGGAGGCTTTCGGCGGCTTGGTACTGCGCAAGCGATGCACAGGCATTATTCGACAGGGGCATTTGTCGACAAGAAAACAGCTCTGTGGTTACCTGGTGGAAGCGCTGGATCAGATCCTGGGCTCTATGATCACACAAGAGTGCCTGCAGAATTGGGGGTGGAGGGGGAGAGACACATCTCCTCCCACTGCTTATAAAAGCAATCCAGCGGCTATTCAGCCATTAGTATGGCTTTTCCAAAATAGGGAATCGCTGGCTAAATATAACATAAAAGATACCAGGATGATGCCTGTAGCTGCCGGTATTATTCTAGTATAAACTTAATTCAACTTAAGGACATCCTACAATCGAAAAGTGTTTTTTATTACACATTTCTAGTCCTCAGATGTGGCGGCTGCATTTGTATTTTTTTTTTTTTCAGGATATGATTACTTTTTCTTTATCGTACATCACGGGACACAGAGCGCATAGCCATTACACTTGGGTTATATGGGTACCTTCAGGTGTGGACACTGGTGTAATCAATTTCATAGGAAGTTTCCTCCCTATATAACCCCCTCCCACTGGGAGTGCTTCAGTTTTTTCGCCAGTGTCTTAGGTGTTGGTCACGTCTAGCTGTCCCTCGGAGGTCTCGGGACCCAGGATAGCTAGCCGGATCCGTCCGAAGTGCTTCAAAGCCAAGGTGTACGGTACCCGGGCCCTGCTGGAGTGGGGTTTTGCCTATAATGCCTCTCCTTGGAGGGCTGGATTCTGGGCTCCAGTGCCTTAGTCTCTTCCAAGAACTAAACGCTACTGATGCCAGGATGCTATATAGGTCCAGGGGTGTGGGTTCCTTAACACAGGACCCCGGTCCCTGAAGGTCCAAGACGATACCCACGGAGATGGGGGAAGGCTGGGCCTCTTGCATTTTGCAATACCCTGCGGCGTGGAGCAGGTAAGAGGGAACCTGCGGGACTTGGTTCGACAGTAGGTATCCCCCTGGGGGTTCTGGGTTGGCTAATGGTATGCTTGTGCATCAGCCACTATCTCCACTATGTCTTTTGAGGCAAGATGGGATGTACTAATGTTTACCCAGATAACATGTAGATATATATATATGCTTTTAAAGATATGTATTTTGCTACTCCCCCCAGACTTGCCTGTTAGCATGATACTGCTGCCCCACGTGTTATAGGGAGGAAATGCTGACAAAACTCCTGTTTCCTAGGAAGCCTATGGGGACAGCTTCCTCTATGTGTGCACTACAAAGATTAGTGACTTACCTGGTGTCTGTTGGGTTGCTAGCGCTGGTCCAGGCTTCTCCTCTTCTCTCTGCTTCCTCCATGTTGGTTTCAGCGTGGGGGGGGGCGGGGGCGCGTGCGCGCCGCCTTTTACAGCGTCAGCGTGCGTGGGGGGGGCGGGCCAGCAGCGTCAGGTCTCAAATAAAGCAAAAAAGCATTTCCTGGCTGGTCATTCCCTCCTGAGAGCAGTGGAGGTTGAGGACATAGAGCGCGCAGCTGAGCCAGTTCTGGCTAACAGTGAATCCCAGTGGTGGTTTGTGGATCTTCAGGTCTGGACTTAGTCCACACTGACCAGAAAAAAAAAAAAAAAAAAGTTTTTTTCTTAAAGGGACTCAGCCTTAGATCTGGCAGTATCTGAGTCGGTGCAACCTTGGGCTCCAGCTAACGGGCATTGGTGTGGCAATACTCACAGGACTTTCCTTGGTATTGCCGCCTTCTCAGGCGTATGAAAATTTAGATTTTTTTTTACCATAGCCTGTCCTTATTAATGGTGCACTTCTAGCTACAACAGTTGGGTGTTGGCTGTAGGGGTGTCTCAAGGTTGTGCAATGGCTCCCAAGGGATCAGGACCAGCTAAGGCTGCAAAAGGTACCAAAAAAGTAAAGGGGTCTCCATCGGGGTCAGAGGATTTGGGCCAGGCTCCAGTGGTCCCACCCTCACCAGATAGACCACCGAACAGCATGTTGCAGGAGCCATTGAGGGTGCTAGGGGCAGAGGCGGCCCCCAATCAACCCATTCCCGTTTATGTTACGGAAGAAATGCTAGAATCCACCCTGGGTGGGCTAGAGAAAAGGTTAACTGCTTTAATTGCCCTCTCTTTGCCGGGTGGCAAACGGGCTAGATCCCCATCACCTAGAGCGGTGTGTTCGGATGCAGAGGTCCTCTCTTCGGAGGAATTGGACCCACAGGGGGATCAAGCGGACCTGAGTCCCGACGGGTCAGACATTGAAGATTCCACTATAGATGAAATTTTTTCGGCTTCTCAAGCAGAGAGTCTGTGGATCCAGTCTCTGACGGATATGGTTCGCACTGCTTTTAAACTTCCAGTGTCAGAACAATTAGCCCCCGCGGTATCCTCTTTAGGTTCCTTGAAGGCACCGTTGAGTGGTGCGTCTTTTCCGGTTCACCCCCTTCTGGAGAGCGTGATTTTTCAGGATTGGGCTCGACCTGATAGGATTTTTATCCCTCCTAAAAGGTTCACCATTCTCTATCCTATGGAAGAAGAATTTGCAAAGAAATGGGCACTCCCTACCGTGGACGCAGCCATTTCCTGCGTAAATAAATCCCTGACCTGTCCGGTGGAAAATGTCCAGATGTTTAAAGATCCAGTCGACAAAAAATTGGAGACCCTACTGAAGGCTTCTTTTACCACAGTAGGTGCCGTGGTTCTGCCAGCAGTGGCAGCCATTGGCGTTTGTCAGGCTTTAAAGGATCAGACTAAACAGATATTAAGGGACATACCGGCTCAGCAAGCTCGTGAATTGGCTGACCTCCCAAGAGCTCTCTGCTTTGCAGTAGATGCTATTAAGGACTCCGTTCAACAGGCGTCCCGTTTATCTCTGCTGTTGGTTCATATGCGTCGCCTTTTGTGGCTGAAAAACTGGTCAGCAGAGGCACCCTGCAAAAGGCTTTTAGCAGGATTTCCCTTTCATGGTGGGAGACTATTCGGTGAAGACCTAGATAAATATATCCAGACCATATCAAGTGGTAAAAGTTCTTTCTTGCCAGTCCAGAAAAGATCGCGTGGGCCCGCGTTTAAGCTACAGGCCTTTGCAGGCTCGGCCCCTTCAACTTCCCGTCAGTATCGACGGCCTCCCGGGCGTTCAGCATTTAAATGCCGCCCACAAGGACAAGCCACGACAGGCAAGAGGCCATGGTCTCGCTAGCCGGTTAAACCAGTCCTCAAGTCAGATTCATGAAGGGGCGCCCCCACTCTCTTGGGTGGGGGGAAGGCTTCGGTTTTTCTCTGAAGTGTGGAAGGCCAGAATTCCCGACTCTTGGGTAATGTCCGTGGTAGCCACGGGCTACAAGCTAGAGTTTCGGGAAGTCCCCCCTCCTCATTTTCAGGGGTCAAGTCTTCCAAGCGACCCATTAAAGAGGGCCTCTCTTGTAAAAGCATTGGATCGTCTCTTGCTCCAAGGAGTAATTGTAGAAGTACCAACCCAGGAATGGGGTCTGGGATTCTACTCCAACCTTTTCATAATACCAAAGCCCAATGGCGACGTCAGGCCTATCTTAGACCTCAAACGCCTAAATCGCTTTCTAAACATTCAGACCTTTCGTATGGAGTCCATGCGTTCGGTGGCAGCCAGCCTACATCAAGACGACTTTCTAGCATCTATAGACATAAAAGATGCGTATCTGCACGTGCCGATCTACCCGGCACATCACAGGTTTCTTCGTTTTATGATAGATCACCGCCATTACCAGTTCGTAGCCCTCCCTTTCGGGTTGGCAACAGCTCCGCGGGTATTCACAAAGGTGTTAGCCCCGGTGCTAGCCGTCCTAAGGACAGAAGGCATTTTGGTCTTGGCATACTTGGACGATCTTCTGGTTATCGACAGCTCAGCTTCCAACCTCAATCAGGCAGTAGGTCGCACAGTTCAGCATCTAGAGGAATTCGGGTGGATTGTAAACCTAGAAAAATCGGTATTGAAACCCACAAAGCAGTTGGAATATCTAGGCCTTCGGCTAGATACAGACTGCCAGAGGATAATTTTACCTCAAGCAAAGATCAGATCAATAGCTCAAGCAGTTCAAGTGATCTTGGGCAAGAAGAGGCCGACTATTCGCCTATGTATGCGACTGCTGGGGAAGATGGTGGCCGCCTTCGAGGCAGTACCCTACGCCCAGATCCATACCAGATATCTTCAGGCAGCCATTCTCTCTGCTTGGAACAAGTCCATTCAGGCGTTAGATCGTCCGTTAGTGCTCTCCCCGAAGGTCCGGCGCAGCCTGTCTTGGTGGCTGGTCCCTCAAAATTTGTCAAAAGGGAAATCCTTTTGCCCCATCACGTGGAAGATAGTATCCACGGATGCCAGCCTGTCAGGTTGGGGGGCAGTTCTAGAAGAACAGACCCAGCAAGGGCAGTGGTCGGAGGCAGAAAAACTGCTTCCCATCAATATCCTGGAGATCAGAGCTGCTCGGCTGGCCCTGATCGCCTGGACTCTCCCCCTTCAGGGTCTGCCAGTAAGGATACAGTCCGACAATGCCACGGCGGTGGCATACATAAACCACCAGGGGGGCACGAAGAGCCCAGCAGCCCAAAGAGAAGTAAACCTGATTTTCTCATGGGCCGAAGCCCATGTACCCTGCATCTCGGCGGTGTTCATCCCAGGGATAGACAATTCTCAAGCAGATTTTTTGAGTCGTCAACAGTTGCTCCCGGGGGAGTGGTCTCTTCACCCCCAGGTATTCCAAGAGATTTGCCAAAGATTCGGAGTCCCAGAGGTGGACATTATGGCAACGAGATCCAACAAAATGTTGGACAAATTCATATCCCGAGCCAGGGATCCCTCGGCCTATGGGACCGATGCGTTGGTTTGCCCTTGGCACCAGTTTTCTCTTCTGTATGCGTTCCCTCCACTGCAGATGATTCCCCGCCTTCTACGGAGGATCCGGGTGGAGCGCAGGCCTGTGATCCTGGTGGCCCCAGCCTGGCCCAGGAGGGCTTGGTACGCACTCATCGTGAAGATGTCAGTCGGGGTGCCGTGGCCGCTCCCCCTGCGCCCAGATCTGCTGTCTCAGGGCCCAATCTGCCATCCTGCTTCACAGCAGCTAAATTTGACGGCTTGGCGGCTGAATCCCTAATTCTTAAGGGCAGAGGCCTCTCAGATCAGGTCATATCTACGTTGATTCAGGCTAGGAAACCGGTCTCCAGAAATATTTATTACAGAGTCTGGAGAACCTATGTGAAGTGGTGCGAGTCTCAAAAATGGCATCCTCGAAAGTTTTTTATTGACAGGATCTTGCGATTCCTCCAGGTTGGGGTTGACAAAGGGTTGGCTCTTAGTACTCTAAAGGGGCAGGTGTCGGCTTTATCAATATGGTTTCAAAGACCCTTGGCCACCCATTCGCTTATGAAAACCTTCTTGCAGGGGGTCTTGCATGTGAATCCCCCTATTAGAGCTCCCCTCTGCCCCTGGAATTTAAATCTGGTCTTGTCAGCTTTACAAAGGCAGCCGTTTGAACCTCTGACAGAAATCCCTCTTGTGCTACTAACCCGAAAGTTGGTTTTCTTGGTGGCTATGGCTTCGGCCAGAAGGGTTTCCGAGCTGGCAGCCTTGTCATGCAGGGAGCCATACCTTATTCTGCATAAGGACAGAGTGGTTCTGCGGCCTCAACCTTCTTTCCTTCCTAAGGTCATATCCAGTTTTCACTTGAATCAGGACCTAGTCCTACCATCCTTCTTTCCTACTCCCCAGTCCAGGGAGGAAAGACTGCTTCATACTTTGGACGTGGTTCGAGCCATGAGAGTCTATCTCAAGGCTACAGAGAAGATTCGGAAAACAGATGTGCTTTTTGTTCTTCCGGATGGCCCCAAGAAGGGTCAGCCGGCTGCCAAGTCTTCCTTGGCTAGGTGGATTAAGCAGCTGATTTTTCAGGCATATGGTCTGAAGCGCCTTCCACCTCCCTTATCAGTTAAAGCCCATTCTACGAGGGCCATGAGTGCCTCCTGGGCGGCACACCATCAGATCTCTATGGCACAGGTTTGCAAGGCGGCAACCTGGTCTTCCGTACATACGTTTACTAAATTTTATAAGTTGGACGTTGCAAAGGGTACGGACGCAGCTTTTGGGCAGGCGGTCCTACGGGCAGCAGTATAGAATCCTCTGGTCCGGGTCACGCCCCTTTTTTCTGTTGGTGGAGTTACTTTACTCCCTGATAATTTTTTATTTGGCTATTCTTGGCCTTACGGTCTCCCTCCCTTCATAGAGCATTGCTTTAGGACATCCCAAGTGTAATGGCTATGCGCTCTGTGTCCCGTGATGTACGATAAAGAAAAAAAGTATTTTTAATAAACAGCATACCTGTAAAATCCTTTTCTTGAAGTACATCACGGGACACAGAGCTCCCACCCCTCTTGTGGGGAACATTGTGTAACCTCGGAGGATTGCTTGCTACAAAAACTGAAGCTCTCCCAGTGGGAGGGGGTTATATAGGGAGGAAACTTCCTGTGAAATTGATTACACCAGTGTCCACACCTGAAGGTACCCATATAACCCAAGTGTAATGGCTATGCGCTCTGTGTCCCGTGTTGTACTTCAAGAAAAGGATTTTACAGGTAAGCTGTTTATTAAAAATCCTTTTATTTTCACCTGGTGATCCTATGAATAACACATTTCCTGTCTTAGGACAACCATGCTCACTTACTGTATCTATAGAAGAGCAGCGTTGTTACCCTAGTCAGGGATCCAAACTACGGCCCTCTAGGATTCGAGAGACTGAGAGATGACCTGCGTGAGCTGTTTCCTCAACAGCAGCAACACTGTAATGGCACTCTGTCCTGTAGCCAGCGCTTCTGCTGGGGGGACGAACATTGGGGTAGTGTCCAATTGCTGGGGAGGGGTAAATGGCTTCCTCTACTCCCGGTGGGAATATCTGCTGTTGAGGAAACAGCTCACGCAGGTCATCTCTCGGACTCTCTGGATCCAACTCTTTTCTGATGCGGAGCAAATTACAGTGGCACTCTGCCCTGTAGCCAGCGCTTCTGCTGGGGGGGATGAACATTGGGGTAGTGTCCAATTGCTGGGGAGGGAGAATTGCTTCCTCTACTCCCGGTGGGGGGATATCTGCTGTTGAGGAAACAGCTCACGCCGATCATCTCTTAGACTCTCCGGAGCGAACTCTTTTTCTGATGCTGGGCAGATGCCAGGGGCACTCTGCCCTGTAGCCAGTGCTTCTGCTGGGGCACCAGATGAGATACTCTGGACTTGCTGCTGATCACCATTTCCCAGCCTTCCAGTTCTCAACTCCCCTTTCTGAGACCTTCATGCTATTAGCTTGTCTCGCTGCCTGGGGGACCTCCGGTGCGTTCCGGCATTCTAGCGCTCGCAAAGGGCGGGAAAACGTAGGGTCACCCCTGGCCCCATTTGCTCCTCATCTTTTTGACGGGAGCCATGCCAGGCTGCTGATCACCGTCAAACAGCCGCTTGTAGGCAATCTCGAGCTCCCATTCCTGCTCAACTAGGAACTCCAATTCCTCCAGGTCACATGCCTCTTCGGGGAGGTCCAGCACCTCATCTCGGAAGTCCAGGATGTTTTCCAGCCGCCACTCCTCATCGCTCCCAAAGTCTGGGTCTCCGTACATTTTTTGATGGAGCAGCCCCACGCCGCCGTAGCCAACGCCTTCTGTCTGGCTGCCATTTGCTGTACTTGGCCAAAGTTGAGCCGCGAACCACCGGAGGGCTCTGTAGCTGGCGTCCAGCTTCATCTCCTCCTGGACTAATCTTTTAAGCTCCGTCTTCCATTCATCTCGCGGTCGTTCCCTCAGGAATACCTCTCGCGCACAGTACTGCGTCCAGTACATCTCTGAGGAGGAGGGAAGGATCTTCCCCTGATGGTGCCGCTCATGGCTTAGCACCTCATGCCAGAGTTGCCGGCGGATCACATCCTCCTCCCAGCCGAGCATGGTGTGCTCTGTCACTGGTCCCCGATGTTGCTTCCGCATGCCTTGAAGCCTCCTCCCGAACTCTGCTCTCATGCTGGCTGGTCCCCGTATTACTCCTCGGCGGCTGCCCAGATCTTGAATCCTGGTGGTGGTTTGGATGTCCTGGACTGCAGGAGATATCCCGCATGGGGGGAAAAGGGCTGTAACATTATATTACTCAATGGCAGCATGTCCCAGGTCTCCAGTATTTTTCTGGCCCATAGTCTGTCGTTAGGAGGCACGCCTCCAGTCCCTTCCAAAACACACAGTGACAGTGGCTTCTGTCACATTGGAAATTGTAGTTCCTGAACAACTGGAGGGCCGTAGTTTGAAGACCCATGAGCTAGGTTGTGAAGTGTGTTGGGACTACAGAAGACCTCCCTCTCTCCATAACATAAGGAGGAGGTAGTCTGCAGTCCTAACACACTTTCTGATAACAATGTTTGTGATAGGACTGCAGTGCCCACTGGCACAGGGCCACACTATATTTCTAGCGCATAAGCAGATTTTTATTTTTTATTTTTGCAGTTATCAAACTGATCTAAGAAAACACTAAATTATATATTTAAGGGAACAAAAGAGAACTTTATCATTGGGGTTTACATAGACTTTAAACATTGATTTGATTGTTGCCATCTTCTGTCTTTTCACAGTGGAGCAGCGAGTACCACTCAGAATTCATCTCCTCCGCCAACTCTGTGCTCCGTTCAGTCGTATCTCTCCTCATGCCGAGTGGAACCCCCGCACGCCAGCTTCCTCCCAGCGTCTCCGCTGTTGGAGAGAAGAGTAGGGCTGCTTTTCCGCTGGGATTGGGTCACGCCCCTGAATACGTACGCCAGCGAGTGGCTTTAATTGGGTAAGGTGACAATCAGTAGATAATTATTATTTAATAGGGTGAGGTGATAACAGGTTATTGAACAGCTCTGATTAGATGACATGTAAAGATCAAAATGTTGTATGTTATTTTCAGAGACGCTGCACACAGAGTCCACCCGCTGGCAGGACAAGGAGTTAACATGGGCTTCGCTGATGTGGCCAGTTTACTCAATCATCTGAGCAACGCTGCATTTGATGGACGAGATTTAGGTAACTGCAATACGGAGACATCATTGAGCAGTGAGGGAGGAACCTTGGCACCCCAGATGTTTTGTAACTACATTTCCCATGATGCTCATGCACTCTGCAGTGTAGTTGAGTATCATGGGAAATGTAGTTCCAAAACATCTGAGGTGCCAAGGTTCTCCATCACTGCCCCATCTCCGTTCACGCCCCTAGCTTTGTTCATCACTTCACAAACCATGCCCCATCTTCATCTATTGCTTCATAGCCACCCGTTATCTTTATCCATAACCCACGCCCCTACAATGTCTTGAAAAAGTATTCATACCTCTTTAAATTTTCAACATTGTCATGGTACAACCAATCTTAGAAGAAAACCTGTTAGAGTCTGCAAAAGACTTGACTTCCAGCAGGTAAACAAACCTAAAAATACAACCAGAGCTACAATGCAATGGTTTAGAATAGATCAAAGCATACTCGTGTGTTATCGCCCAGTTACAGTCCAGACCTAAATCACATTGAGATTTTGTGACAAGACTTGAAAATTGCTGATCACAATGTGATTTAGGTCTGGACTGTGACTGGGCTATTCTAAGACATGAATATGCTTTGATCTAAACCATTCTATTTTAGCTCTGGCTGTATGTTTAGGGTCTGCTGGTTCTAATGATGCAAGGTGCCTAACTTATTTTTTTTGGATCCTCTGACTTCAATACCTTTTTGAGTTACTGACCTGGAACAAGTATGCATAACAGGAATGTAACGGTAAAGTCCTTGCCTGCTTTAGGTAAGTGGGGGGGGGGGGGGGGGTGTGTGTGTGTGTGTGTGTGTGTGTGTCAGTGTGGCAGGTCGGCAGTTAGGATTTTTAGATTGCAGCCCACAATGTTTCTCTCCAGAATGGATTCCTTCATTTGTAATTTCATGTAATGTAAAAATTTACTAAAACACATTTGTATTATATTTTTATTTTTTGTGTGAGTAGACTGGTTTTCTGCTTAGTTATTATCAGTGCACATACCAGCAATGGAGAACCTTGGCACCCCAGATGTTTTGGTACCACATTTCCCATGATGCTCATGCACTCTGCAGTGTAGTTGAGCGAGTGAGTGAGTGAAAAACTTGTAGAGCGCAACACCTGCGAACTGAATCGCCTCTGGGCAGTGTAGTTGAGCATCATGGGAAATGTAGTTACAAAACCTCTGTGGTGTCAGGGTTCTCCATCACTGCCCTACACAGTCCTGCTTGTCATTGTGCATATCCTTGTTTAAGCACTGCAAGTCCTTGCACTGTGACAACTACAAGTCCTAGGCTGCTCTCCCTTTTACACTTTGGATGCAGTGCTGGTTCTCCATTACACAGGCCGCCTCCTTGTCTCTGCTGTCCTATAGGGACCTCTGCAGATCTGAACAGTCTTTACCTTTCTCTTTGTCAGGATCCACAAGACATCTCCTGGCATATGAGACAGAGCGGCAACGCCAGAACCTCCCTTTAATGGCTGCTATTGACTTGCTGAAAAGATTATACAACACAAAGCAGCCTCCACTTGTTCTTTTGCGCACTTTTGGTCTCCAAGCTACGAATGCAGTGACACCAATAAAGGTAGGCTGTCTTCCACATTCTGTGTGCTGTTGATGACTAGGTGGGATCTGTGTAACTTTGTATTTTTCTGTCATCTCCAGGAACAGATCATGGCATTTGCCAGTAAATGATGATGGTGCTTCATCCAATGACAATCAATATATAATTTATTGTCCGTTATTTCTTGTTATATTTTGTTTATAATAAAGATATGTTTTACATGGATTTTAAATCTTTTTATTTTCGCTATGACTTATCACATGAGATGAAACCGTAAAATTAGTGCAGTGTAAAAATAATGACTGAGCTTATAGCCATATTATAATTACAGCTGGGTTTGAAAAACCTCAACAATTGGTTGTAAACCCTTAAAAAAAAACTACAAGACAAAAGGTATAATGAGCTAGTATGCATAGCATGTATTACTTACCCGAGATCAAAGCCAGCCGTCCTCGACTAGCTCATTATGAATGATTAACCTGAGATCGAAGTGCTCCTTGTTCCCCCCTCCTTGGCTGCCACCATGTTACCTCTGAGTGCCTTCCAGGTATCGCCGGCACTGTGACTGGCCGGAGCTGCGATAACATCACTCATGCGCGCGGGACCGGCAGATCCCATTCAAGACCCAGCACGCTCAGTGTGCCTACGCCGTAGACAGTGGTGCATTCTTTTTGGCAAATATCTTCTAAACTGTGTAGGTTTAGGAGATATTGCAAACACCTACAGGTAAACATTAATCTAGGCTTACGTGTAGGTAAAAGTAGTCAGTCATAGAGGGTTAACAACCACTTTAATATAGGCTTACCTGTAGCATAAAGTTGATATAATGGGTTTACAATCATTTTGTAGGTCAGAGGGGTTAAATCTCGGCCAGTTCAGCAGGGATAGACCAAGATTTAATCCATCTATGGGCAGGCTGATTATACCCAAGTCGATCTGTACGTTCTGCTTGGGTACAACCAGCATGTTGGATTTTGCAATTATTGCCAGTAACTATAGCCGCTAGCAGTAATCCCTGTACCCCCCCCCCAGAAGAACACAATAGCTCCGCAAGGAAAGAGAAATCGCATAATCTATCGCCTGTCTAAGCCTAGCTGTGCTGCTACCTGCACTGGAAGTGAAGGGCACCTGTATTTTTAATGTGAATAAAGGGAACAGCGTCCTCTAAGTGTAGAAAGACATAACTCTACTTATTCATTTTAAAAATGGCAACTCACAAAAGTAGAGAGAGATGTGCTGTTAAAACAATGTGGTCCACTGAGCAGCTCCAGAGTAGTTCAGCTGTGTGGTTCCCAAGGGTATAACAATGGTGACCGTGCTTCCTGATGGACTCATGGACATGCAGAGAGTGAGGAGATTACATCACTTCCGGGTATTCTAGCGGTGGATAGAGCCTGCGTTCAGAACGTGCATACTCCATCAGGCCTGATGAAGGGGCCCCAATGCCGCATCTGATTAAGTGCCCGGAGGTGACATCTCTTCACTCTGCATGTCCCCCAAGTCTATAAGGAAGCTCTGAAATCCACCAGCAGTGTTCTACCCTGGAAACCACACAGCTGGACTACTTCAGAGCTGCTCAGCAGACCACGTTGTTCTAATAGTTCATCTCTCTACTTTTGTGCGTTTCCATTTTTAAGATGAATAAAGTCTCATGTCTTGTTACACTTTGTGGAAAACATTAATAAAGAGAACAGCATCTTCCGAGTCCCTTCTAGCTCTTCTGGAACTGGTTGCCCCTGAGAACAAGTACCTTAGGGCACTTTATCTTGAGACCTATCCTATCGCAGGGATGTCAAACTGGCAACCCTCCAGCCGCTGCAGAACTACAAGTCCCATCGTGCCTTTGCCTGTGGGAGGCATGCTTGCAACTGTCAGCCTTGCCATACCTCATGGGACTTGGGGTTCCACAACAGCTGGAGGATTGCTAGTTTGACATCTGTGCATGTATAGTCCATTTAGTTTTTAAAGGATTAGTTTACTTTTGGAAACATGTTCACCTGATTTTAGGGTGGAGAATCAGATTGTGA
Organism: Rana kukunoris; assembly: GCA_029574335.1. Lineage (NCBI taxonomy): Eukaryota > Metazoa > Chordata > Amphibia > Anura > Ranidae > Rana > Rana kukunoris. The sequence goes on from CM056059.1 coordinate 166,522,462, forward strand.
CTGCAAAACTAGTCGAGATGTTATCCATGACCAACTATCCCACTGTTATCTTGCCCGTTTGGGGACCATTATTTTGGTGATACATGTGGATTGTTACCGTGCTTTCAATCTGTATTTGGTTATTTGCCATGTTTTATCGATTATGTATTGATAAATATTCATGCATTTGAATCTCCCTTAGGCCCCTTTCACACTTATAAGACTTGTCCCACGATTTGGGACTGCAAAGTAGCATGACAAGTCGTTCCCAACAATTTCCAATGGCAACCATTCATATTAGTACCACTTCAAAGTAGTCCCTGCACTACTTTGATCTGATTTTGATGCCCCTTACACAGACATTTCTTGAAATCGCAGCCATGAATCACAGTTAAATCGCGCAACTTTGAAGTCGCACAAGTGTGAAAGGGGTCTTAGTTTTAACTACTTCCCAACGGCCGTACGACTTTAAACGGCCGAAGGGACATGAATCTCTGACAGGCCGTGTTTTTACGGCCTGTTCTTAGCCAGGCCACTGGGGGGCGGCGCGCGTGAACGCCGCATCGCTGACATGCCGATGCGCGTGCCTGGCGGCCGTAATGGCCGCCAGGCACTCGGGATCGGCGGCTGCAGGGACAAGACATGGATCTCTGTGTAAACACAGAGATCCATGTCATGTCAGGGGAGAGAGGAGACGGATCTGTGTCTCTTGTACATAGGGACACAGCATCAGGCACCTCCCCCAGTCACCCCCCCTCCCCCCACAATTTAGGATACACATTAAACCCTTCCTCACCCCCTAGTGTTAACCCCTTCAGTGCCACATTTATACAGTAATTAGTGCATATTTATAGCACTGATCGCTGTATAAATGTAATTGGCGTCAAAAGTGTCCGATGTCTCCGCCATAATGTCGCAGTCACGAAAAAAATGCTGATCGCCACTATTAGTAGTAAAAAAATTTTTTTTATAAAAAATAATAATTCTGTCCCCTATTTTGTAAGCGCAATAACTTTTGCGCAAACTAGACGCTTATTGCAATTTTTTTTATTTTTTTACCAAAAATATGTAGAAGAATACGTATCGCCTAGACTGAGAATTTTTATTTATTTTTTAAATTGGGCTATTTATTACAGCAACAAGTAAAAAATATAGTTTTTTTTTCAAAATTGTCGCTCTATTTTTGTTTATAGCAAAAAATAAAAACCGCAGAGGCGATCAAATACCACCAAAAGAAAGCTCTATTTGTGGGGAAAAAAGGACGCCAATTTTGTTTGGGAGCCACGGCGCACAACCGCACAATTGTCAGTTAAAGTACTGCAGTGCCACAAGCTGAAATTTCACCTGGTCAGGAAGGGGTATATGTGCCCAGTAAGGAAGTGGTTAATTTGTCCCAAGATAGTCCAATTCCCCCTGTCCTCTAAGGAGGCTCCCGCTCCCCCTCTCCTGTGGCTGCAGTATGGGGAGAAGAATCCCCGTACTAGCTGTCACTGTTTGAAAAAAAAAGTGTGGCCGCATCATTCAAACACACAGCTCCGTGTGTCTGTATGAACCACAAGCCCCAACATCCTTAGCGGCTGTTGCATTGTAGTGCTCAATGAACTACCGTGGCGCTGTGGTAGATCATTGAGTCTTCCAGTCAGGGAGAATCAGCTTACCCGTATGGGATATACAGGGACACAGATACACCGACCGTGTTAAAGGGGTTGTAAAAGTACAATTTTTACCCCCCCTAAATAGCTTTCTTTACCTTAATACAGTCCTCAGGAAGTGAGGATTTCTCAGAAGAAATAAGGACATTTAAAAGCAAAATGGAAGGATGAGGTAAGTGAAGGAGAACTGCACTAAGGTAAAGGAAGCTATTTAGGGAAAAAATTGTACCTTTACAACCCCTTTAACCACTTAAGCCCCGGACCAATATGCTGCTAAATGCCCAGAGGCATTTTTACAATTTGGCACTGCATCACTTTAACGTGGCTCCCAAACAAAATTTGCGTTCTTTTCTTCCCACAAATAGAGCTTTCCTTTGATGGTATTTGATCGCCTCTGCAATTTTTATTTGTTGCGCTATATACAAAAATAGAGCGACATTTTTGAAAAAAAATATATATATTTTTTACTTTTTGTTATAAGAAAAATCGAATAAACTACATTTTAGTCAAACATTTAGGCCAAAATGTATTCAGCCACATGTCTTTAGTAAAAAAAAAAAATTAGCTACCTAGCGGCAACAGTGAGACTAATACAGCGATCAGAAAAATGATTGCTTAGTGACACTGGCAATAGGGGGTGAAAGGGTTAACTAGGGCGGTGATCAAGGTGTTAAAACTTTATTGGGGGGGTACGGGGGCTACCCTGGACCTAACACTAACTGACACTAAATGCAGTGATCAGTAAATATATGATCACTGCATTCAGTGACACTGACGGGGACAGGGGGGGGACTGATCGGAAAGGGTTAATGTGCCTACATGTCCTGGTGTCAGTGTAGTGTTGTGCAGACTCACTTGTAATGTCTTCTCTCCTCAGCGGCGGTTGAAAATACCGCCGAGAGGAGAGATTACATCTCTTCCCCCTTCCTGTGTTTACAATGGGCTGGGAGCGATCCAAAGGGGGTGGACAAAAACGAACAGCCGCCCCCTCGTCCCGGATCGCTCGCACAGCCACGGGGACCGCCAAACCACATCTAGGCAGGGACGTACAGGTACGCCAATGTGCCATTCTTCCGACGTAAATGTACATGCGGCGGTCCTTAAGTGGTTAACCACCTGTCCACCGTCAAATGACGGCGGGCGGAGGACTCCATTGTTCTGCCTCCATTGTTCTCTGCGGGGATCCCGTGCAAATGCCCGGCGGCAACGATCGCCGCCGGGCACACGCGATTGCCCAGTAACTGAGCGGGGACATGGAGCTCTGTATGTAAACACAGAGCTGCACGTCCCTGTCAGGGAGAGAGGAGAGCGGTTGTGTCCCTTGTACATAGGGACACAATCGGTCACCTCCCCCAGTCACCCCCCCTACAGTTAGAACACTCATAGGACACACATTTAACCCCTTCCCTGCCCCCTAGTGGTTAACCCCTTCACTTTCAGTCACATTTATACAGTAATCAATGCATATTTGTAGCATTGTTCACTGTATAAATGTAAATGGTCCCAAAAATGTCACAAAAGTGTCCGAAGTGTCCGCCATAACGTTGCAGTCCCAATAAAAAAATCGCAGATCACCGCCATTAATAGTAAAAAAAAAAAATGCCATAAACTATCCCCTATTTTGTAAACACTATAAATTTTGCGCAAACCAATCGATAAACGCTTATTGTATTTTTTTTTTTTACCAAAAATATGTAGAAGAATACGTATCAGCCTAAACTGAGGAAAAAAATTTTTTTTTTATATATTTTTGGGGTTATTTATTATAGCAAAAAGTAAAAAATATTGCATTTTTTTCAAAATTGACGCTCTATTTTTGTTTATAGCGCAAAAAATAAAAACCGCAGAGGTGATCAAATACCACCAAAAGAAAGCTCTATTTGTGGGAAAAAAAAGGACGCCAATTTTGTTTGGGAGCCACGGCGCACAACCGCGCAATTGTCAGTTAAAGCGACGCAGTGCCGGAAGCTTAAATTTCGTCTGGGCAGGAAGGGGGTGTAGGTGCACAGTAGGCAAGTGGTTAAGGAGACCTGCATGGCATCCGATCTGGTGCAATGCTTTCCAGGCTCCCAATAAATGCAGATTTTTTTTTTTACCCTGCAAAAAAATTTGCCTTTATTTTTTTTAAAGTGAACTTATCCTTTAATGACTTTTGTCACCTGCCTGTAGTGGCTGCAAATACCCACTCTCCTCACATCTCATACACACAAGTCTTGTGCTTCTTGCTGGGCTGTGACAAGCAGGCCGAGTACAGAACTTACTTTGGCTAATCACTGCAATCAATGGGAAAAAAAACGGGAACATTTTTCAGGCCGACATCCAGGGACACAAACACTAGAAAAAAAATGAGACGACATCAGTGACTAAATAAATGATTTAATTTTCTGTAATCATTACATTTTAATAAATTAAAAATATAAATATCAGTACTGCAATAAAGAGCAGCTGGTTAGAGATGGTCAGTGCGAATTGCATATTATTCTAGATTAGGACATGAATAAGAAGAATATACAACTACGATGAGCTCTCTCTCCTCCCTTATCAGAGAACATTAGAAAACACATTTTTGGGCTAAATTCCGAGGTGTGCAATAAGACTCATGATAAGGCACTGGGTTGTGAAATTGCTGCTGGCGCTACTACAACAGTAACAAGGACTGCAACACATGGAAAGCGGCTCCCAGCGTCCAACTCATCTCCACATCTCGCACTTTTTTGCTTAGCTGAAATGAAAAACCAAAACGGGATTCAGAAGGAGCAAAAAAGAAAAACCCATGAAATGAGTAACAGGAAAGTGCATTTACCTGCAAGACTGTTCCGTCCTCGAAGCCAAAGCCTTCCCTGAGCAGAGCAACGATGTAGGTCAGATCCATACACAGGAAGTGGCTGTGAGAAGAGTCGCTGGTCATGTGATCACACACTGCGGGAAGACGCACTCACTTTAGTTTGCCATAACACATTCCCTCCATGTCTAAAGAGCAACTGCTGATACAATAGGGCAGGGGCAGCACAGTGGTGCAGTGAGTAGCACTTTCGCCTAGCAGCAAAAGGGTCACTGGTTCGAATCTCGACCACGACACCATCTGCCTGGAGTTTGCATGTTCTCCCTGTGTCTGCGTGGGTTTCCTCCGGGTACTCCGGTTTCCTCCCACACTCCAAAGACATGCTGGTAGGTAAATTGGATCTCGTCCAAATTGGCCCAGTATATATGTATATGTGTGTGTATGACTGTGTGTCCCTAGCGTGTCAAGATCCTACGGGGTAAAAATGACCGCACCAGCCAAGCAGACACTGGCTGGAAAAAGCACCCAGAGGCGATTCAGTTCGCATGCGTTGCGCTATACAAGACATTCATTCACAACCTTTTCCTGGCCTTTCTAAGCTTCAGGTGGTGCAAATATGCCTTCAGAAGAGCTTTGCATAACATTTTTATTTATAAAAACACAAATTGTCAATTTTTTTAGGCAAGCAGAAGTCCCCCTGATGGCAGAAGCTATGCTAGATGAAAATAGATTATGATGATGAACACAGGGGAGTTAACGCGATATTAAAGTCTTGTTTTTTTATAATAAACATGTCTTACTTACCTGCTCTGTGCAGTGGTTTTGCACAGAGCAGTCCGGATCCTCCTCTTCTCGGGTCCCAGGCCAGCGCTACTGGCACCCAAGCTGAGCCGCTGCTCTGTGTGTCTATTCACACATTGAGCCATGGCCAGGCCCTGCCACTGTCGCCTGACTGGCTGTGACTGATGACAGCGGGAGTCAATGGCTCCTGCTGCAGCCAAAAGCCAATCAGGAGTGCGAGTCCCTGGAGAGGCAAGGCTCTCCTGGACATACCTGAGCACTCTCTCTCTCCAGCTAATTATTGGGGGGGGGGGGGGGGGGGGGGCTGTTGCACACAAAAGATTTTTTTACCTTTGTGCATAAAAAAACCTTGTGCCTTTTACAAACGCTTTAAACTGCTTGCCGACCAGTGCGCGACTGTATATTACGACAGCATGGTCACACAGACTCAGTCGCTGCGGGGATACCCACGATCGTCTCACGCTGAGGGAGAACAATGATGTAAACAAGCATTTCCCACGCTCTGCCTAGTGACAATGATACTGATCACAGCTTCCTGTAATCGGAAACAGTGATCACTGTCTTGTCGCACACAACCCATCCCCCCTACAGTAAGAATCACTCACTAGGGCACACTTAATCCCTTTAGCGCCACCTAGTGGTTAACCCCTTCACTGCCAGTGTAATTTTCACAGTAATCAGTGGATTTTATAGCACTGATCGCTGTAAAAATGACAATAATCCCAAAAATGTGTCAAAAGTGTCAGATGTGTCCGCCATAATGTCACAGTCACGATAACAATTGCTGATCACCACCATTACTAGTAAAAAAATAAATAAAAAAAATGCCATAAAACTATCCCTATTTTGTAGACGGTATAACTTTTGCCCAAACCGATCAATAAACGCTTATTGCGATTTTTTTTTCCAAAAATATGTACGTATCGGCCTAAACTGTAGAAATTTTTATTTTTTTTTTATATATTTTTTGGGGATATTTATTATAGCAAAAAGTAAAAAATTTGTTTGGGAGCCACGTCGCACGACCTCGCAATTGTCAGTTAAAGAGAGGCAGTGGCGAATCGCAAAAAGCGGTACGGTCTTTGACCAGCAAAATGGTTTGGGGTTAAAGCGTTACTAAACCCAGGACCCTGTACTCACTATATCTTGTCTCTCACAGTACACAGAACATGGAAATGTAATCATTTTAGTAAACATAAACTGCTAAATATATTTTCTCATCAGCAGTATATAGCAGTCTCGTGACTTCTATCAGTGCTTGGTTAAAGCTTGTAGGAGGAGTTTTGATACTGTACTGACTGTCCTAACAGGATGCAAGACCTCTGACCCTCTGAACAGTGCCGATTGGCCCTGTGCTGATCACATGGAAAATAAATAAATCAATACACACCAAACTGAGCATGTGCAGCCTGACTCCAGTAACTGTCTCATCCAGATATGTTTTGGAGTCAGTGCAAGAATTGAAGAATCTGTTTATACAGGATCAAATGGCCTTTTTACACAATTAACACACAGTGAGTTTAACAAACATGCTTTACTGCAAATACAGACTTATTTTACTGTTGTGAGTTTAACTTTACTTTGAAGCGGAGGTTCACCCAAAAGTGAACACCAGCTTTTCGGAACCCTCCCCCACCTCAGGTGTCACATTTGACACCTTTCAGGGGAGGGGGATGCAGATACCTGTATAAAACAGGTATTTGCACCACTTCCGGGTATAGACTCCTGCGGGAGGCCGGCCCCTCCGCGTCACCCCCCCCGTTGTGTTCTGGGAAACACTCGGCTCCCAGAACGCAACGGGGACCAGTGGAACTGCACAGCGTGACTCGTGCATGTGCAGTAGGGAATCGGGCAGTGAAGCCACAGCGCTTCACTTCCTGAGGATAGCGGCGGGGGAAGCCGAGAGCCAAGCTACCACTGGGCTTCGGCGGACACGCTGGACAGGTAAGTGTTACTTTTTTTAAAGTCAGCAGCTGCTGTAGTTGTAGCTGCCGGCTTTTAAAAAAAAACCCTGCTTTAAGTATAAAAACCACAGGATTTTCTTGTAAAATTTTAGCTTAGCCACCCACAAAGCCTGCTTACTGGCCATCAAGGTCACTCATCACATTGAAGGGTCAGTTGGGTTTATAAGGAGGACAGAAAGGAGCATTACCAAGACCAATAATTATAGGAAAAGTCAGGATCAGCATATAGCTTTCTTTGGCTACCTACAGGGCACATCTATATGGACAGAGTCTGGGGGTGCACCATTTTTTTCTACAACACAAGAACTGATTATGTGCGATTACTTAAAGTTTTTATAACTTAACCCCCCTGCCGGTTTTCCCGAGCGCGACTCGGGGTGGATTTTTTATGTAAATATCGATATCCCAGAGTCGCACTCGGGGTGAATATGCAGAGCCTGCAGCGCGCGCTGGCTTACCTTGTATCCAGGCATGGTACTGTACTTACCTTGTCCCTGGATCCAGCGATGCATCCCCGCTGTGTGAGCGAGTGGCGTCCTCCATTCGACTCACACAGTGCCCGCACGCCGCCGATCTCCGTTCCCTGCGACGTAACGGCGCACGGGGGTGGAGACCGGCGGCAATTTCAAAAAAGTAAACAAACACATTACATACAGAATACTGTAATCTTATAGATTACAGTACTGTATGTAAAAAGTACACACCCCCCTTGTCCCTAGTGGTCTGCCCAGTGTCCTGCATGTTCTTTTACATAATAAAAACCTTTTTATTTGTGCCTGCAAACTGTAGATTGTCCATAGCAACCAAAAGTGTCCCTTTATGTCAAAAGTGATTTTAGAGCAGCTAGAAAACAGCGATAATAAATGATAATCACTTGCAGAATTGAGCGATAGCGATTTGTGGGGAAATTCGTCATAAAAAAATAAAAGTAATGACAGCGACAATTCTGCAACTGAGCAAATTTCAGTGATTTTGATTTGATTACATTAGTGAATAATTTTTATTATAATTACATTATTATTTGTTATAATTATTTATAGTTATTTATTATATTATAATTTTATGATTTTGTGTTTCAAACTTTATCATACCCGGGATGTCTACTAGACTCTGGTTTGGACAAATTTAAGCGAGTTATTCCTAAAAATTGCAGGCCTACAGTATAAAACGCAGAATTTCCATGCAAAATAATTGTACCGCTTTTGGTACGTAATTCCAGACAGAATCATACCGCCAGGGAGGTTAAGATGTGTGGAGGGGACTGAGATTTGTGACACACTTGTGATGACGTAAAATAAACCAAAGGGGGGGGGGGGGTTTGGGGGAGAAAGCCTTTTGTAAATCTGCTCCTTACGATCCAAATTCTTACCTTCTCTTGCTTTTTGGGCAAAGTCCCGGACTTCCAGCACACCTCCGTTCTCCAAATCTGAAATCACAAAAATACTGCATTAGGAGTAGAAGCCTGAACATCAGTCAGGCTACATAGACGGGGAGCTCAGCACTCACCAATCAGGCTGCTGTCCACAGCGCGGTCATAGTAGTATGAGAAGGCATAGAATGGGCTGTGTCGGATCTCATCCACCTGGTGCAGCTTTCCTTCTACAATACGACGAACCTCCAAGTAACATAAATTAAATCCAGAGAGACCTGAAAGGAAGAATGGAGGTTACCTGATGTACAGAGCCAAACATAAGGCAAGCCCACATATGTAATACATCAGCAATATCTTAGATAAAGAATTTAGAGGACAAACCCACTTTTGAAGCACATTATAAAAACTGGCCTATCCAATCACATTAGAGGCTCCATGAGCAACGAAATAAGCGCCTCGCCCCCCCTAGCCAAGAGTTGCTTATAGGCTTCATCAAGGCATCTTTGAAAATCTATAAAGAGACTATAGAGCACAACTGAAGTCAGAGAATTAGATATTCTGTTGGATAGACATTTGAAAAATCGAAATGTTTTGTGTCTTCCCATCACTTTTTTGTTCCAGTGCTTACACAGTAGTGTCTAAATTGGCTGTGCAGTCCAATAGGCACCAGAGATTGACCACTGTGCCCAGTGCCCTCTGTAACCCTTTATAGCAGTGGTCATCACCCCTGTCCTCTGGGCCCACTAACAGGCCAGGTTTTATGTATTACCTTGGGGGGATGCAGACTAGAATACTGCAATCACTGAGCAGCAAATGATATCACCTGTGATGTATTTCAGTTATCTTGCAAACCTGGCCTGTTAGTGGGCCCTGCAGGACAAGGTTGATGACCACTGCTTTATAGCACCTACCTCAGTCTGTATGAGGACACCTGTGAAGAGTGTGGTTTTTACTTATCCAAATTAGCAAAAAAATCAATAGTTTCCACCAAGAGAAAAACATATTTTAAAGGCGTTTCCACCATATATTGGTCCTGCAAGGGGATTTCATAAAATAAATTACAATTGTCACCACAACAGGAGTAGATGGGAAATTTCCCAAATGGGACAACTCAGTGAGATTTAACCACTTGCTTACTGGGCACATAAACCCCCTTCGTGCCCAGGCGAAATTTCAGCTTCCGGCACTGCGTCGCTTTAACTAACAATTGCGCGGTCGTGCGACGTGGCACCCAAACAAAATTGGCGTCCTTTTTTTCCCCACAAATAGAGCTTTCTTTTGGTGGTATTTGATCGCCCGTGCGGTTTTTATTTTTTGCGTTATAATGAAAAAAAGAGCGACAATTTAAAAATATATATATATTTTTTACTTGTTGCTATAATAAATATCCCATTTTTTTTTTTTTTTTTATATTTTTTTTTCTCAGTTAAGGCCGATACGTATTCTTCTACGTATTTTTGTAAAAAAAAAAAATCACAATAAGTGACTGCTTTGCGCAAAAGTTATAGCACCTACAAAATAGGGGACATAATTATGATTTTTTTTTTATATTTTTTTTTTACTAGTAATGGCGGCGATCTGCGATTTTTATTGGGACTGCGATATTGCGACGGACACATCGGACACTTTTGACACATTTTTGGCGCCATTCACATTTATACAGCGACCAGTGCTATAAAAATGCACTAATTACTGTATAAATGTGACTGGCATTGAAGGGGTTAACACTAGGGGGTGAGGAAGGGGTTAAATGTATTGCCTGGGTGTGTTCTAAATGTGTGGGGGGAGGGGGGTGACTGGGGGAGGTGACCGATGCTGTCTCCCTATGTACAAGAGAAACAGCATCTGTCACCTCACTGACAGGACGTGAAGCTCTGTGTTTACACTAAGAGCTCCACGTCCCTGCTCTCTCACCGAAGATCGCGTGTACCTGACGGACATCGCGGCCGCCGGATACACGCATCGGATCCTCGGTGATGCGTCGGGACTGTTTTTCCCCGCGGGGAATTACAAGCAAATCACGTCCAAAGACGTGACCCCGGCGCCTCAGGTCCGCGCTGTTCACGTATTCTGTTAATAGCGCGGACCTGAAGAGGTTAAAGGGGTTGTAAAGGGAAATGTTTTTTCACCTTAATGCAATCTATGCATTAAGGTGAAAAAAACATCTGCTTCTGCCCCCTCCCCCATCAGACTGCCCTCTTCTTCCTCAGAACCTAAGTGCTTCCTCTCACTCAGACTGTCCTCTCCTTCCTCAGAACCTAAGTGCCCCTCCCCCATCAGACTGTCCTCACCTTCCTCAGAACCCAAGTCCCCCCTTCTCCATCAGACTGTCCACTCCTTCCTCAGAACCTAAGTGCCCCCTCTCCCTCAGAACTTAAGTGCCCCTCCCCCATCAGACTGCCCTCTCCTTCCTCAGAACCTAAGTGCTTCCTCTCACTCAGACTGTCCTCTCCTTCCTCAGAACCTAAGTGCCCCTCCCCCATCAGACTGTCCTCACCTTCCTCAGAATTGCCACTCCTTCCTCAGAACCTAAGTGCCCCCTCTCCCTCAGAACCTAAGTGCCCTTCCCCCATCAGACTGCCCTCTCCTTCCTCGGAACCTAAGTGCCCCCTTCTCCATCAGACTGTCCACTCCTTCCTCAGAACCTAAGTGCACCCTCTCACTCAGACTGTCCTCACCTTCCTCAGAACCTAAGTGCCCCCTTCTCCATCAGACTGTCCACTCCTTCCTCAGAACCCAAGTGCCCCCTCTCCCTCAGAACCTAAGTGCCCCCTCCCCCATCAGACTGCCCTCTCCTTCCTCAGAACCTAAGGGCCCCCTCCCCCATCAGACTGCCCTCTCCTTCCTCAGAACCTAAGGGCCCCCTTCTCCATCAGACTGTCCATGCCTTCCTCAGAATCTAAGTGCCCACTCTCCCTTTAGAACCTAAGTGCCCCCTCCCCCATCAGACTGCCCTCTCCTTCCTCAGTACCTAAGTGCCCCCTCCCCCATCAGACTGTCCACTCCTTCTTCAGAACCTAAGTGCCCCCTCTCCCTCAGAACCCAAGTGCCCCCTCCCCCATCCGACTGTCCTCTCCTTCCTCAGAACCTAAGTGCTCCCTCTCACTCAGACTGTCCACTCCTTCCTCAGAACCCAAGTGCCCCCTCTCCTTCAGAACCTAAGTGCCCCCTCCCCCATCAGACTGCCCTCTCCTTCCTCAGAACCTAAGGGCCCCCTCCTCACCATCAGACTGCCCTCTCCTTCCTCAGAACCTAAGGGCCCCCTTCTCCATCAGACTGTCCCTTTATGCCTTCCTCAGAATCTAAGTGCCCACTCCCCTTTAGAACCTAAGTGCCCCCTCCCCATCAGACTGCCCTCTCCTTCCTCAGTACCTAAGTGCCCCCTCCCACCATCAGACTGTCCACTCCTTCCTCAGAACCTAAGTGCCCCCTCTCCCTCAGAACCCAAGTGCCCCCTCCCCCATCCGACTGTCCTCTCCTTCCTCAGAACCTAAGTGCTCCCTCTCACTCAGACTGCCCTCTCCTTCCTCAGAACCTAAGTGCTCCCTCTCACTCAGACTGCCCTCTCCTTCCTTAAAACCTAAGTGTGCATCTCACCATTAGAGTGCCACTCCCCTCCTAAGAAACTCGAGTATGGCCCTTGCCTTCTCCTTCCTCAGAACGGAAGTGCACCCCACACCATCAGACTATTTCGCCCTTCTAGAACCTCAGAACCCAAGTGCACCCCTCGCCGTCAGACAGTCTTTCCTTACACAGAATGAAAGTGCATCCCTAACCTTTACACCGTTTTCTCCTTCCTCATAACCTGAGTGCAATTTTACCAAAAGACCATCAGCCTGTCTTCCCCTTCTTAAACCCAAGTGTGTCCCTCACCATCAGACTGTCATCTTCTTTATCAGAGCCTGAGTGCGCCCCTCACCATTATACTTCCCAAGTTCTCACATCTTATTGCCCCCCTCAATATCAGACTTACCATCAGCGTGCCCTCCATATCTGTAGGTTACACCATCAAATACCCATGATCCATTCAGGGCTGAGGGGAAACAATGGCTGTGAAAGGTCTGCTTCTGTTGGGCTGATAGGAGAAATAGGGTGTCACACATGTAGTATGTTATTTAATATTATCACTATAGTTTTACTGATGGTTAAGCCCCACTGTTGTTCACAAAGTCAGAGAATGAAGATTTCTCAACTTTTTATCTGGACTTAAATAAATGTATCCATAGACTTTACAGGGCAACTTACGCGCGTCCCTCAGCCTGAGATCACCAGAGAAGACCACATCAAATGGTGGGGATGATTTACTATAAACCGGAGAGTGAACAATCTGGTGCAGCTGTGCATGGTAGCCAATCCGCTTCTAGCTTGTTTAATTAAAGGCGTTGTTAACCTTTGTTTTTTATTTTCTAAATTGGTTCCTTTAAGCTAGTGCATTGTTGGTTCACTAACTTTTTCCTTCAATTTTCCTTCTAAATGTTTTTTTTTTGTCTGAATTTCTCACTTCCTGTTCCTCCTCAGTAAACTTGCCTCATCATTCGAGCCGTTCTGGCTGGGGGTTAGTCAGCGTGCTCGCCCCCTCCCTTGGGACTACATCCCTGCGGGGAGATGTTGTGTTCACTAACGCCAGCCAGAACAACTCGGATGATGGGGACAAGCTTACTGAGGAGGAACAGGAAGTGAGAAATTCAGACAAAGAAAAAAACATTTAGAAGAGAAATCAAAGGAAAAGGTAAGTGAACCAACAATGCACTAGCTTAAAGTGGATGTAAAGCCACTCTCATCCTTTCTAAACTACTGCCATAGTGCTGATCTATAAGGATATAGATGCCTCCTATATGTATCCTCACCTGTCACATGTCTCCCCTCTGTCTGTTATAAAAACTGAAAAACTGCAGATTCTGTGGGTGGATCTGTTGTCTGGAGCTCTGTGGGTGGAGTCGTGATGTCAGTAGGCTCCCTACCCACCTCTACACTCCCCTTACACTAAATTCTGCAATGATCACCAACATCCAGTCAAAATCCAGAAAAGTAATCACATGACTTCAGAAAAGGAGTGGGGGTGGGAATTAAAAAATAATGTCTGTCTCCAGCCTAGTGCATGAGATATGTAAATAACCCGTCACTCACAGCAAGGGGGCGGAACGGACTAAGGTTTTTCTCTGTAAGTCCATTTTATTTCACTGAATAAAACGATTGCTCAGAGCTGGATTAACTCCTTGTGACAGCAAAGAATTTTTTTTTTTTCAGGTTTACATCCACTTTAAATTAACCCATTTAGAAAATAAAAAAAAATGTACTTTTTAGCTTTGAAAAAAAAAAAAAAGGGGAGGGGGGGAAACAACAACATTGTTCAACTTGTCTGATCTTAGTATCCATGTAAAGCTGGATACACACTATACAATTTTCTTTAGATTTTTTTTCTTTTGTATTTACCAAAACCATATAAATATGAGGTCAAACCTAAACACTTTCAATTTGTATAAATCAGGCAGGTCCTTCCACTACATAGTTGAAGGTAAATCTAAAGGAAACCGAACAAAAGTTGTATAATGTGCATTCAGCTTAAGAATGGTCCCTTAAGCCAGACAGACGGTACAATTTTCTTTCTTTCTTGACTGCAACACAATCAGTAATGATTGGGGAATCCCTCCAGTAGATCTATCGTGTTCTCCCAGTAGGGGAGCCATCCAGGCTGGAAGAACACACAGTGATAATTGCTAGCGGCTATAGCCGCTGGCAAGATTCGCTTGAAAAATCTGACCTAGACATGGTTGAAATCTCAGCCAGTCCCTGCTGGACCGGGCAAGATTCGACCTGTCTATGGCCAGCTTTAGGGCTGTTTGAAGCCAGCGTAAACATTAGATGGTCAAAACTTTAAGCTAAATATGGACAGATCGACTCCACTTTATATAATGATCGTCTCACCCACACACAAATAGCAACCCTCCACTTGGTGACAACATGCATTTTAAGATTTACCTACAGACACCGAAGCGTCAAGAACTGCAAGACGAGCCTCTTTCAGACCGAGACCCAGATAACTGGAACAACAAGGGCATTAATTAAGATCAGAAATGTCCTCTATGAGAAGCTGACCCACGGCACAGAAGACCCACCTACGTGTGTAGAGGCGATATGTGCTATTAAACAGCTCAAAGGAAGCCAACGACTCCCGTGGAGTCTCATCTAAGGTAGCCTAAAATAAAAAAGAGAAAGGACCAGTCTACTAAAGAGAGCGACAGACAGCAGTCAGTGTTGTACATAGAGAGAAAAATAAAAAAAACTTACTTTATTAAGAGGAAGGAAGGTGATCTGTGTAGATGCTCCACCCAAATCCAAAGTGCCCACACTACGATCTCCATGTAACCGACCTAGTGGGTGGCAGAGATTATAGGTGGTGCACACAGTGACCTGACAGTACTCCCACCTACACGACACACTGACCCAACTGTACCCCCCCCCTCCCCTACACTACACACAGTCATACCGACACAACTGTACCCCCACCTACACTACACACAGTCACACTGACCCAACTGTACCCCCACCTACACACAGTCACACTGACCCAACTGTACCCCCACCTACACTACACACAGTCACACTGACCCAACTGTACCCCCACCTACACTACACACAGTCACACTGACCCAACTGTACCCCCACCTACACTACACACAGTCACACTGACCCAACTGTACCCCCACCTACACTACACACAGTCACACTGACCCAACTGTACCCCCACCTACACTACACACAGTTACACTGACCCAACTGTACCCCCACCTACACTACACACAGTCACACTGACCCAACTGTACCCCCACCTACACTACACACAGTCACACTGACCCAACTGTACCCCACCTACACACAGTTACACTGACCCAACTGTACCCCCACCTACACTACACACAGTCACACTGACCCAACTGTACCCCCACCTACACACAGTCACACTGACCCAACTGTACCCCCACCTACACTACACACAGTCACACTGACCCAACTGTAGCCCCATCTACACTACAGACAGTCATACTGGCCCAACTGTTCCCCCCATCTACACTACACACAGTCATACTGACCCAACTGTTCCCCCCCATCTACACTACACACAGTCACACTGACCCAACTGTACCCCCAACTACACTACACACAGTCACACTGACCCAACTGTACCCCCACCTACACTACACACAGTCACACTGACCCAACTGTACCCCCCATCTACACTACACACAGTCACACTGACCCAACTGTAGCCCCATCTACACTACACGTCATACTGACCCAACTGTACCCCCATCTACACTACACACAGTCACACTGACCCAACTGTACCCCCATCTACACTACACACAGTCACACTGACCCAACTGTACCCCCACCTACACTACACACAGTTACACTGACCCAACTGTAGCCCCATCTACACTACACACAGTCATACTGGCCCAACTGTTCCCCCCACCTACACTACACAGAGACATACTGACCCAACTGTACCCCCACTTACATTATACACAGTCATACTGACCCAACTTGAACCCCCACCTACACTACACACAGATACTGAGTCAACTGTTCCACCCACCTATATTACAAACATAGGCATACTAACCCAACTGTTCCCCCACCTACAATACACACAGACATACTGACCCAACTGTTCCCCCACCTTCACCATACACAAATACTTGACTATACCCTCCACTTACACCATAAACAAGGCTGTAGCCTGCCTGGATTTACCTGTGAGAAAGTTTACACTAATCCAGGCTAATATTCCTAAGGAGAAAAAAAAAACAGACAAAAAGAATCCAGTAAGTACCCTAAGGAATATCTTTTGTCTACCATGTCTATGATCCCATCATATAGAGACCAAAGCAATGTTTTTAAGATCTCTAGAGAAGTCCACAATATAATTATCTGCAAAATATAATCAATATGTATTGATAGGAGAGTATTTGGGACAGAGTAATGTTCTGCAAATCTCTAGAGGCCAGTGATGGAAGAATTTCAGAACATACTGTATGTAAAAATGTGTTGGTGCTCATCACTGATCACTTGCCGATCTCCCATCTTCTGTATTATGCTAAAAAATTAGATTCTCATGAAATGGGCATCACCAACCCCCCCAGCTATATCCTTATGATAAATGCGGCCTTCCCCATGTATAAGGTTACTTATATGAAGGGTGTTCATGGAAATATGACAAGGTTTGGTCCCCATGGACTTCCACCTGAAGATAATTGTTGTATCTGTATAATAATGCAATAAGCATAATGACCAGGGTATTGGGATGGGCATCCGGGCCCCTTACTCCCCTTTTCTTCTTCTCTCCTCCCCTTCCTTCCCCAATCTCATGGCCTGGCCCACCCCTGTCCTACTACACTTTGTCTCCGCCCCTGGATATAGTTAATCAATAAATTCATCCTTCATGTTAAGTAAACCTTGGGCATGAATATTGTTTTTCTCGCACAAATTCATTTTTTTTTTTTCTCGTTTAATTGCAGTAGGATATACCAGTCCATGTCATTATGTAGATTTTGATATTGTTCTATTTTTAATACCAAAAAAGCACTCCTGTTTTGTTAAATAAAATAAATGTGTTGGTGGTGTCTGCAGATTGTGCACATTGGAAATATTTGCCGTTTCTGTGTTCTGTGATATTTATCACCTTCGTCAGTTCCATCCAGAATGGTGACGCTGTTTTCCGGTACTAGAAAAGGAGACGAATTGAAGACTTTCCTCACCTAAATAAGAGAAAATTTTGATTCGCTCATAACCTATAAAAAAAAAAAAACATCCCATCCATTCACCCACCTAAGCCATAAAACCAAAGCACATATTCACGCCACGCACCCAGGCTACATACCCCAATTGCACCTTGAAATGAAGACAGACAGTTTTTGTTTTATCCAGCTATATTTACTCATTGCAACTTCCTTGAACCTCCTCCCCCCAGTCTCAAGTCTTTGCAGACTCTAACAGGCTTTCTTCTAAGATTGTTCTGTATTTGGCTCCATCCATCTTCCCATCAACTCTGACCAGCTTCCCTGTCCCTGCTGAAGAAAGACATCCCTACCACATGATGCTGCCACCACCATGTTTCACGGTGGGGTTGGTGTGTTCAGGGTGATGTGCAGTGTTCGTTTTCCACCACACAGAGTTTTGCTTTTAGGCCAAAAAGTTCATCTGACCAGAGCACCTTCTTCAAAATGTTAGCCCTGTCCACAACATGGCTTCTCGTAAATTGCAAACTGGACTTCTTTCAACAATGTCTTTCTTCCTCTCACTCTTCCATAAAAGATCAGATTTGTGGAGAGCACGACTAATAGTTGTCCTGTGGACAGATTCTCCCACCTGAGCTGTGGATCTCTGCAGCTACTCCAGAGTTACTATGGACCTCTTGGCTGCTTCTCTGATTAATGCTCTCCTTGCCCGGCCCGGTCTGTTTAGGTGGACGGCCATGTCTTGTTAGGTTTGCAGTTGTGCCATACTCTTTTCATTTTCAGATGATGGATTGAACAAAGCTCTGTGAGATGTTTAAAGCTTGGGATATTTTTTTATATAACCTAAGCCTGCTTTAAACTTCTCCACAACTTTGTCCCTGACCTGTCTGGTGTGTTTTTTGGCCTTCGTGATGCTGTTTGTTCTCTAAGGTATTCTAACAAACCTCTGAGAGCTTTACTTTATTTATTCTGAAATTAAATTACACACAGGTGGACTCTATTTACTAATTAGGCGACTTCTGAAGGCAATTGGTTCCACTAGATTTTAGAGTAAAGGGGAATGAATACAAATGCACCCCACACTTTTCAGATTTTTTTTTGTAAAAAGGTTTAAAACCATTTAACAATTTTTCTTCCACGTCACCATTATGTGCCACTTTGTGTTGGTCCATCACATAAAATCCCAATAAAATACATTTACGTTTTTTTGGTTGTAAAAGGACAACATGTGAAAATTTCAAGGGGTGTGAATACTTTTTCAAGACACCGTACAAACACATACCCAGGCCACATATTTAGGCTGTGTGCCCAGCATTCCCATCCCTAGCCACGCACAAATGACATGAACCCAGGCTATGCATCAAGGCCATACATTGCCCCTTCCCAGCCAAGTTCATGTACCCAGTCTATATACCCTGAGCTTGCATACCCCTCTCTTGCCATGTACCCGTCTCACCTCAGAGAGCAGGCCTTCAGCCTGGTGTACAGGAAGCAGTCGGAAGCCGGCAGTAGCTTTCAGTATCAGAGGAGTTTTCTGCCAGTGAGGAGATGGGACAGCGTCTTGTGCCAGTTGAAGTAAGGAACGCACAGCATCTGCGCCCTGTAAGAAACATTTTATTATTTCAAGGGAGCTCATCTCTGCTCTAGTAATGATTCACAAGGCTTTCCCCCAACCTTTAAAAAAATCTGACATGCTGGACATGTACTTTTTTTTATGGGTTCAGATCCTCATTACAAATTTCAGCTAGTTTTTGTAGACATTCCAATCTTTACTAAACATTATCTGCTAAATTTGAGCTCAAATTGACATTACCCATGAGCGAAATTGGTGTTTTACGTAAGATAACAATTCTGATAATTATTATTCGTTTATTCTCTTGCCGACTGACCAATAGTAAAAAAAAATACATCATTACTTTGACATGTAAAACTGGTGTTATGGGACCTGCATTAACCCCATATTTTTTTTTACTATGGCTGGTTATGTGTCATATAAGGGGTTTCGTGGGCAGATTTGCTACAGGATCAGATTTAGAAGCAGAAAGTACTGAAGGTATAGACTGATGTTAAAAACAAACAATAAGAGGTATTGAATTCACCAAAAGGAATGTTCATACATAACTTTGCAGCTTAGGAGGGAAATAGGAGTCTCTTCTGTTGAGGGTCACTAAATGATATGGCTTAATGGCCCCTAGTCCATATGGACCATATGTATGATCATTTTAAATGCAAATAACAAGCCCTGTTGGACATTCACCCAATTGACACTCAAGCTTGACTTTCAAGATACTCTTACAGGGGTAAATAAAAGGATTTTTAATAACAGCTTACCTGTAAAATCCTTTTCTTGAAGTACATCACGGGACACAGAGCGCATAGTCATTACATATGGGTTATATGGGTACCTTCAGGTGTGGACACTGGTGTAATCAACTTCACAGGAAGTTCCTCCCTATATAACCCCCTCCCACTGAGAGTGCTTTAGTTTTGTAGCAAGCAATTTCTCTGAGGTTACACAATGTTCCCAAAAAGAGGGGTGGGAGCTCTGTGTCCCGTGATGTACTTCTTCAAGAAAAGGATTTTACAGGTAAGCTGTTATTAAAAATCCTTTTTTCTTTATCGTACATCACGGGACACAGAGCGCATAGCCATTACATATGGGATGTCCCAAAGCAATGCTCCATGAAGGGAGGGAGACCGTAAGGCCAAAAAATAGCCAAACAGAAAATATATCAGGAGGTAAAAAATAGCTCCACCAACAGAAAAAAAGGGGGCGTGAACCGGGCCAGAGGATTCTATACTGCTGCCCGTAGGACCGCCTGCCCAAATGCTGCGTCCGTAGCCTTTGCGACGTCCAACTTATAGAATTTAGTAAACGTATGTACGGAAGACCAGGTTGCCGCTTTGCAAACCTGTGCCATAGAGATCTGATGGTGTGCCGCCCAGGAGGCACTCATGGCCCTCGTAGAATGGGCTTTAACTGATAAGGGAGGTGGAACGCGCTTCAGACCATAGGCCTGAAAAATCAGCTGCTTAATCCACCTAGCCAAGGAAGACTTGGCAGCCGGCTGACCCTTCTTGGGGCCATCCGGGAGAACGAAAAGCACATCTGTTTTCCGAATCTTTTCTGTAGCCTTGAGATAAACCCTCATGGCTCGAACCACGTCCAAAGTATGAAGCAGTCTTTCCTCTCTGGACTGGGGAGTAGGAAAGAAGGATGGTAGGACTAGGTCCTGATTCAAGTGAAAACTGGATATGACCTTAGGAAGGAAAGAAGGCTGAGGCCGCAGAACCACTCTGTCCTTATGCAGAATCAGGTACGGTTCCCTGCAAGACAAGGCTGCCAGCTTGGAGACCCTTCTGGCCAAAGCCATAGCCACCAAGAAAACCAACTTTCGGGTTAGCAGCACAAGAGGGATTTCTGTCAGAGGTTCAAACGGCTGCTTTTGTAAAGCTGACAAGACCAGATTTAAATTCCAGGGGCAGAGGGGAGCTCTAATAGGGGGATTTACATGCAAGACCCCCTGCAAAAAGGTTTTCACAAGCGAATGTGTGGCCAAAGGCCTTTGAAACCATATCGATAAGGCAGACACCTGCCCCTTTAGAGTACTAAGAGCCAACCCCTTGTCAACGCCAACCTGGAGGAATCGCAAGATCCTGTCAATAAAAAACTTGCGAGGATACCCTCCTTGAGACTCGCACCACTCCACATAGGTTCTCCAGACTCTGTAATAGATATTTCTAGAGACTGCTTGGCTTTCTAGCTTGAATTAACGTAGATATGACTTGGGCTGAGAGGCCTCTGCCCTTAAGAATTAGGGATTCAGCCGCCAAGCCATCAAATTTAGCTGCTGTGAAGCAGGGTGGTAGATCGGGCCCTGAGACAGCAGATCTGGGCGCAGGGGGAGTGGCCACGGTGCCCCTACTGACATCCTCACGATGAGTGCGTACCAAGCCCTTCTGGGCCAGGCTGGGGCCACCAGGATCATCGGCCTGCGCTCCACCCTGATCCTTCGTAGAAGGCGGGGAATCATCTGTAGTGGAGGGAACGCATACAAGAGAGAAAACTGGTGCCAGGGGCAAACCAACGCATCGGTCCCGTAGGCCGAGGGGTCCCTGGCTCGGGATACGAATTTGTCCAACTTCTTGTTGAATCTTGTTGCCATGATGTCCACATCGGGAACTCCGAATCTTTGGCAAATCTCTTGGAATACCTGGGGGTGAAGAGACCACTCTCCCGGGAGTAACTGTTGACGACTCAAAAAATCTGCTTGAGAATTGTCTATCCCTGGGATGAACACTGCTGAGATGCAGGGTACATGGGCTTCGGCCCATGAAAAAATCAGGTTTACTTCCCTTTGAGCCGCTAGGCTCCTTGTGCCCCCCTGGTGGTTTATGTATGCCACCGCCGTGGCATTGTCGGACTGTATCCTTACTGGCAGACCCTGCAGGGGGAGAGTCCAGGCGACCAGGGCCAACCGAGCCGCTCTGATCTCTAGGACATTGATGGGAAGCAGACTTTCTGCCTCTGACCACTGTCCCTGCTGGGTCCGTTTTCCTAAGATTGCCCCCCAACCTGTTAGGCTGGCATCTGTGGTTACTATTTTCCACGAGATGGGGCAAAAGGTTTTCCCTTTTGATAATTTTTGAGGGATCAGCCACCAGTACAGGCTGCGCCTGACTCCTGGGGAAAGAACTAATGGACGGTCTAATGCCTGTATGGACTTGTTCCAAGCAGAGAGAATAGCTGCCTGCAGAATTCTGGTATGGATCTGGGCATAGGGCGCTGCTTCGAAGGCGGCCACCATCTTTCCCAGCAGTCGCATGCATAGGCGAATAGTCGGCTTCTTTTTGCCCAAGACTATTTGAATCGTTTGAATCAACGACCTGATCTTCTCGAGGTAAAAATACCCTCTGGCATTCTGTAGCTAACCGAAAGCCTAGATATTCCAACTGTCTTGTGGGTTGTAACCTTGATTTTTCTTGGTTCACAATCCACCCGAACTCTTCTAGATGCCGCACTGTGCGGACTACTGCATGATTGAGGTTGGAAGCTGATCTGTCGATAACCAGGAGATCGTCCAGGTATGCCAGGACCAAGATGCCTTCTGTCCTTAGGACGGCTAGCACCGGGGCTAACACCTTTGTGAATACCCGTGGAGCTGTTGCCAACCCGAAAGGGAGGGCTACGAACTGGTAATGACTTTGATTTATCGTAAAACGAAGAAACTTGTGATGTGCTGGGTAAATCGGCACATGCAGATATGCATCCTTTATGTCTATAGATGCTAGAAAGTCGCCCTGATGCAGGCTGGCTGTCACTGAACGTATGGAGTCCATACGAAAGGTCTGAATCCTTAGAAAGCGATTTAGGCGTTTGAGGTCTAATATAGGCCTGACGTCGCCATTGGGTTTTGGTATAACAAAAAGGTTGGAGTAGAATCCCAGACCCCTTTCTTGGGTTGGTACTTCTACAATTACTCCTTGGAGCAAGAGGCGATCCAACGCCTTTACGAGAGAGGCCCTCTTTAACGGGTCGCTTGGAAGACTTGACCCCTGAAAATGAGGAGGGGGGATTTCTCGAAACTCTAGTTTGTAGCCTGAGGCTACTACGGACCGAACCCAAGAGTCGGGAATTCTGGCCTTCCAGACTTCGGAGAAAAACTGAAGTCTTCCCCCCACCCAAGAGAGTGGGGGCGCCCCTTCATGAATCTGACTTGATGACTGGTTTAGCCGGCTTGCGAGACCAGGGCCTCTTGTTTGCCGGCGCTTGTCCCTGTGGGCGGCTATTAACTGCTGAACGCCCGGGAGGCCGTCGATACTGACGGGAAGTCGAAGGGGCCGAGCCTGCAATGGCCTGTCGTTTAAACGTGGGCCCACGCGGTCTTTTCTTGACCGGTAAGGAAGTACTTTTTCCACTTGATATGGGTGTGGATATATTTATCTAGGTCTTCCCCGAATAGTCTTCCCCCATGAAAGGGAAACCCTGCTAAAAGCTTTTTGCAGGGTGCCTCTGCTGACCAGTTCTTTAGCCACAAAAGGCGACGCATGTGAACCATCAGTAAGATGAACGGGATGCCTGTTGGATGGAGTCCTTAATAGCATCTATTGCAAAGCAGAGAGCCCTAGGGAATTCTGCTAATTCATGAGTATGCTGAGCCGGCATGTCCTTTATATATATGTTTTGCCTGATCCTTCAGGGCCTGACAAACACCAATGGCTGCTACTGCTGGCTGAACCATGGCACCTACTGAGGTGAAAGCTGCTTTCAGTAGGGTCTCGAATTTTTTGTCGACCGGATCCTTGAACATATGGACATTTTCAACCGGACAAGTCAGGGATTTATTCACGCAGGAAATGGCGCGTCCACTGTAGGGAGTGCCCATTTCTTTACATATTCCTCTTCCATAGGGTAGAGAATAGAGAATCTTTTAGGAGGGACAAAGATTCTATCAGGTCGAGCCCAATCCTGGTAAATCACGTTCCGCAGAAGGGGGTGCATTGGAAAAGACGCACAAGTTAATGGAGCCTTTAAAGAACCCAATGAGGATACCTCCGGGGCTACTAGTTCTGGCACTGGAAGTTTAAAGGCAGTGCGAACCATATCTGTCAAAGACTGGATCCACAGGCTCTCCGCTTGAGAGGCCGAAAAAATATTCATCTATAGTGGAATTTTCCCTGTCTGAACCGTCGGGACTTGGGTCTGCCTGATCCCCTTGTGGGTCCCGTTCCTCTGAAGAGGAGACCTCCGCCTCTGAAAACCCCACACTGGGTGAGGGGGATCTAGCCCGCTTGCTACTTGGGCAAGGACGGGAAAACAACGCAGTTAACCTTTTCTCTAGCCCCACTCATGGTGGCTGCTAGCATTTCTTCCGTCACGTAAACGGGAATGGGTGGATCGGGGGCCGCCTCTGCCCCCAGCACCCCCAATGGCTCTTGTACTATGCCACTCGGTGTCCTAACTGGCGAGGGTGGGGCCGTAGAAGCCTGGCCCAAATCCTCTGACCCCGATGGAGACCCCTTTTGCTTTTTGGCACCTTTAGCAGCCTTGGCTGGTCCAGATCCCTTTGGAGCCATTGTACAACCTTGGGTCACCCCTATAGCCAACACCTGACTGTTGCAGCTAGGAGTAACCAATATGAGGGCAGGTATGAGGAAAATGAAAAGAACTAATTTCTCTCTTTTTCCAGAAAAATTTTTATTTTATTTTTACCCGCCTGGGAGGTGGCAATACTGAGGAAACCTGTGAGTATTGACACACCAATGCCCGTTAGCCGGAGTCCAAGGTAGACTCAGATACTGCTGGATCTAAGGCTGAGTCCCTTTAAGCAAAAAACTTCCTTTTTTTTTTTTTTTTTCTGGTCAATAGTGGACCTAAGTCCTAGACCTGAAGATCCACAAAACCGCCACTAGGTGTCCCTGTGTGGCCAAAAGACCCAGCTGCACGCTCTGTATCCTTTCTTCCTCTGCCTCCAGGAGGGAAAGACCAGCCAGAGAAAAAGTTTTTCCCTTTAAACAGACCCTGACGCTGCTGGCCCGCCCCCCCCGACGCACGCCGACGCTATAAAAGGCGGCGTGCACGCGCATGCGCGCGCGCGCGCACGCGCGCACGATCGCGCGCACACCACGCTGAAACCACATGGAGGAAGCAGAGCAGAGGAAACAACATGGACCAGCGTTTAGGCAGCACCACAGACACCAGGTAAGCACTAATCTTATTGTAGTGCACACATAGCGAGGAAGCTGTCCCCATGGGCTTCCTAAGAAACAGGAGTTTTTACCCAGCAATTTCCTCTTTAAAACATGTGGGGTTGCAGTATCAGTGTTAACAGGCAGACCTGGGGTGAGTAGCAAATATATAACTTACACAAGTATACATATATCTACATGTTATCTGGGTAAACATTAGTATCCCATCCTGCCTACACAGACATAGTGGAGATAGTGGCTGATGCACAAGCATACTGTTAGCCAACCCAGAACCCCCAGGGGGATACCTACTGTCGAACCAAGTCCCGCAGGTTCCCTCTTACCTGCTCCACGCCGCAGGGTATTGCAAAATGCAAGAGGCCCAATCTTCCCCCATCTCCGTGGGTATTGTCTTGGACCTTCAGGGACCGGGGTCCTGTGTTAAGGAACCCACACCCCTGGACCTATATAGCATCCTGGCATCAGTAGCGTTTAGTTCTTGGAAGAGAGACTAAGGCACTGGAGCCCAGAATCCAGCCCTCCAAGGAGAGGCATTATAGGCAAAACCCCACTCCAGCAGGGCCCGGGTACCGTACACCTTGGCTTTGAAGCACTTCGGACGGATCCGGCTAGCTATCCTGGGTCCCGAGACCTCCGAGGGACAGCTAGACGTGACCAACACCTAAGACACTGGCGAAAAAACTAAAGCACTCTCAGTGGGAGGGGGTTATATAGGGAGGAACTTCCTGTGAAGTTGATTACACCAGTGTCCACACCTGAAGGTACCCATATAACCCATATGTAATGGCTATGCGCTCTGTGTCCCGTGATGTACGATAAAGAAAACCAGATTATTGATCTCAAAAAGTGATAAGTTAAGGTGGGTTTGGACACACCTAAGCAATCCCGCGAGGAAGCTGTGAAAGCTGACAGCCAATCATAAGTGTCGGAGGTATTCCATGCTTGCAGCCGCACATATACACGCCCCTTGAATACATGCGGCTGCGGGACAGGGTATGCCTCTGCTGGATAAGACTGGCTGTCTGCTTTGACAGTTTCCGGCAGGATAGTCAGGCAGGTTCGGACTCGTATTTTAATACGCCTGAGACTCCTTTCAGACTGGGTCGCTTTGCAGGCGCTATGACGCTAACAAATAGCGCCTGCAAAACGACCTGAAACAGCCACTGGGGTCTCTCCGGTGTGAAAGCCCCGAGGACATCTATAGTCCTTTAACGGTCGCCCACTGAAGCCAAGTTCAAGTCTTCCATTATTGGTGAGCCAAGCGTTTCATGATTGGAGGAAAGTTTCCCAGAGGATTGCATTGCGCTAAAATGGCAATGTGTGCAATGGCTAGATGTTAAGGATAAACTCAAATACTTCAAGCTCCTTCAACCCCCCCCCCCCCCCCCCCCCCCCCAAAAACACTACAGTCATTGGTGCCAAGTGCCATTTTACTGCAATCCCCTGCCTACACACACAATGGTCACTGGCACTTAAATCTCTTAAACAACACAACTGTTTACATTTGTGATTGTCAATCATGTGGCCCTCGCTCCTCTCCTGCAGCAGCAGCACCCCTACCTTGTATCAGAGGTTGGCAGCATAGGGGAGGCAGAACCCCCCCAACCTCCCGATAGATCCTGTGCTTCTTTGTGCAGCTGCCGAGAGAGGCTCGTCTCTGCTCCCCTAGTCTCAGCAGAGAGGAGGACAAAATGGCTCCTACAGATCCTACGCCTCTCTGAACACCCTTGTCTCCGCCTCCTCTGGTCTCAGCAGACTCTGGCAGCTGACTCCAGCCCTCCTCCAGACCCTGCACGTTCTGCTTTCCAGTTCGCCCCCAGCAGCACATGGTAAGGGGGGTGCACTAT
This sequence comes from Rana kukunoris, assembly GCA_029574335.1. Lineage (NCBI taxonomy): Eukaryota > Metazoa > Chordata > Amphibia > Anura > Ranidae > Rana > Rana kukunoris. The sequence continues at coordinate 166,549,310 of CM056059.1, forward strand.
GATACAAGGGTGGGGCTCTAACATCTGATGCTGGGGGGGGGGGGGGCATCTAGTCTAAGGCCGCGTACACACGAGGAGACATGTCCGATGAAAACGGTCCGCGGACCGTTTTCTTTGGACATGTCTCCGGGGATCTTTTGGTCTGAGGGTGTGTACACACGATCAAACCAAAATCCCCGCGGACAGAGAACGCGGTAACGTGGCGGTAACGTTGTCACCGCGACGTCCGCAAACAAGGAAGTAAAATGCTTCCACGCATGCGTCAAATCCATTCGACGCATGCGGGGGATTTCGGTCCGCTGGGACATATGCGACGGGCAGGTTTCCAGCGGACAAGTTTTAAAGCATGCTTTAAAACTTTTGTCCGCTGGAAATCTGTCCGCTAGGCCGTACACACGATCGGATATGTCCGCTGAAACTGGTCTGCGGACCAGTTTCAGCGGACATGTTCGATCGTGTGTACGCGGCCTTACAGATACAACCAGCCCTTTAAGGACAATTATAATGCTAATGCGACTCGCTATGTAATTGAGTTTGACATTCCAGTGCTGGACCCCGCAGGTTGTTTTTCTAGAAGAGCTGATTCTAAGGATATTTCCAATTTTATTTAACAAATGTTACAAGTGTATTAGGAGTTATCATCCGTTTATAATGGCTGAATTAAAAAATGTACAATAACTCGGCTCACCTTCTCAGGCTGATTGGCATAAGCAGAGAGACCCGGCTTTATCGACTCAAAGATTTCTCCTTCCAGCTCCAGAGGTGAACCTGAATAATGAAAGAAATGTGACCAGCAGATTAGTTATGGACACAAATCCAATGCAAATAAATTCTTAGCAGCAATAAATGCAGAGTCATACAACACCGCCTGGAAGCTTTAAGTGTTTGTAAACCTCAGACATGAAATAAGAACAAAGCCTATCCCTCTATAGTGTGTAATTGTTTCAATCCAGAGCACTGAGTGCCATTTCTGTGTGCTGCTTCCTTCTTCTGCTATCAGCAAAAGTCCCCTCTGACAGGTTTTCCCGACACCAAGAGGTGACATGGAGAGACCTCTAGCACAGAGTAGGTTATGGACAACCTCAGCTCTGTTTCTGTGTGCTGTGTGAAGGGGTTGTGTCCCTTCCCTCTAATCAGCTCTCAAAACTTTCCTTACTAAGCTCTGCAGTGTATAACTTCAGCTCTGTGCCCCTTTTTTTCCCCCGACAGCTCAGGCAAGCTTCATGATTTCTGGACTTTGAGGAGAATAGAGGACTGTAAACAGGTACAACTAATATAGGAGAATTTTTTTAACCCCCCGTGTATCACCTGAGGCCAGTCACTTCACTGGATACATGTAAGCATTTAGAACCACTTTAAAGTGCGTGCCATGAAAACAGCTTGCCATGAAATATCTGTGTGCTGATGGTCCCACCACCATGAAATATCTGTGTGCTGATGGTCCTACCACCATGAAATATCTGTGTGCTGATGGTCCCACCACCATGAAATATCTGTGTGCTGATGGTCCTACCACCATGAAATATCTGTGTGCTGATGGTCCCACCACCATGAAATATCTGTGTCTGATGGAGTCCCACCACCATGAAATATATGTGTGCTGATGGTCCCACCACCATGAAATATCTGTGTGCTGATGGTCCCACCACCATGAAATATCTGTGTGCTGATGGTCCCACCACCATGAAATATCTGTGTGCTGATGGTCCCACCACCATGAAATATCTGTGTGCCGATGGTCCCACCACCATGAAATATCTGTGTGCTGATGGTCCCACCACCATGAAATATCTGTGTGCCGATGGTCCCACCACCATGAAATATCTGTGTGCCGATGGTCCCACCTCCATGAAATATTTGTGTGTTGATGGTCCACCACCATGAAATATTTGTGTGTTGATGGTCCACCACCATGAAATATTTGTGTGCTGATGGTCCCACCTCCATGAAATATTTGTGTGCTGATGGTCCCACCTCCATGAAATATTTGTGTGCTGATGGTCCCACCACCACAATATATCTATGTGTTGATGGTCCACCACCATGACATATCCAAGTGTTGATAGTCAATCACCATGAAATATTTGTGTGTTGATGGTTCACCACCATGAAATATCCAAGTGTTGATAGTCCACCACCACCATGAAATAGTGTGTTGAAGGCCTAATACCAAGGCAACATTTTACAGTGAGTATTTTCCTCTAAACTCATGGAGTGTTGAGGGCTGTGCTCCCACCAACATTAACAAGAGAACCTTAAACATTTCATACGCTCACCTGCAGCTCTTTGGTGAAAGGTGTAGATGTGAATTCGAGTCCCAGTACTGCCGGCATCAAAAACGATGCCATAAATGGTGTTATTCTTGGAGTTTATTGCGGATGGTAAAACAGACCTCAGATCAGGGGCAGGATCCGTATCGGATGAGCAGAAGCCAAGAAGAAGGGTAAACACAGAAATGGGGATCCAGGAGCACATGCTTTCAGGTAGTCACCAGTCCTACAAGGATAAGACATGAAGTGAGAGGGCTATGGGAGAAGAAGCAAACTCAATGGGAGAAAGTCTCCAACCAGATAAAGAGAGATAAGAAAATAATTAAAAACAAAACATTTTTTTTCACAAGACCACCCAAAATTCTTACGCAAACATGGAGCCTTTTATTATTAGGAACCAGTATAGGAACATTACTATCACGATATAAGCTGAATTGTGCATTTACGGCATCTACCCCCCTCTAAAATAATCATTTGATCCCCTGCAGATTGTGTATGTTTGCCCACTGACAAAGAAATGAAAGGTCTATCATTTTTATAATAGGTGTATTTTAACCACTTCATTACTGGGCACTTAAACCCCCCTCCTGCCCAGACCAATTTTCAGATTTCAGCGCTGACGCATTTTGAATGACAATTGCACGGTCATGCAACACTGTACACAAATTTAATTTGTATATATTTTTTTCACACAAATAGAGCTTTCTATTGGTGGTATTTAATCACTTCCATACAAGGCACTTATACACCTTTCCGCCCAGATCAATTTTTAGCTTTCATCGCTGTTTCACTTTGAATGACAATTGCGTGGTCGTGCTACACTGTACCCAAACTAAATTTGTATCATTTTGCTCCCACAAATGGAGCTCTTTTGGTGGTATTTGATAACCTCTGCGATTTTTATTTTCTGCAAAAAAAAAAATGACCGAAAATTGTTTCAATAAATAAGTAAATAAGAACATTTTCTCCTTCACAGATGGGCACTGATAAGGTGGCACTGATGGGCACCGATGAGGTGGCATTGATGGGCACCGATGATGGGCACTAATATGTGGCACAGATGGGCACTGATGGGCAGCACGGATGGCACTGATGGGCGGCACAGATGGGCACTGATAAGGTGGCACTGATGGGCACTGATAGGCGGCACAGATGGGCACTGATAGGCGGCACAGATGGGCACTGATAGGCGGCACAGATGGGCACTGATAGGCGGCACAGATGGGCACTGATAGGCGGCACAGATGGGCACTGATAGGCGGCACTAACATGTGTTGTACTAATGGATGCCAATCAGTGCCAAACAGTGCCTGACAATCAGTGATGCCCATTGTGGACACTGATTGGCATCCATTATTTGTGTCATTTCTGGTGGTCTAGGGGGGCATTACTTTGTTTTACATCCCTAGTGGTCCAGTGGGCATCCCTGGTGGTCCAGTGGGCATCCTGGGCGGGGGCTGTGCTGATAATTGATCAGCACAAACCCCCCTGTCAGAGGAGCAGCCAATCGGCTCTCCTCTACTCGCGTCTGACAGACGTGAGTGGGGAAAACCCGATTACCGTCTTTTCCTGTTTACATTGTGATCAGCCGTGATTGGACATGGCTGATCACGTGGTAAAGTGTCACCGTGAGAGACTCTTTACCTAGATCAGTGTTGCGGAGTGTCAGACTGACACCTTGCAACAACGATCGCCGCGATGCGCGCCCCCTCTGACGTCCACTTAGGATATTGAAACCACTTTGCCGACGTCAATATGTCATTGGCGGACTGCAAGTGGTTAATCACAGCAAAAAAAATAAAAAATCATGTTTCAGTCGTAAAAGAGATTAAAAGAAGAAAGTAGGGGGCCCCGGCAGAACGCCCCCCTGTGTAGTGTGTTTTAAAAAAAAAAAAAAATTCTGCCAGGTAAAAAGGTTGGGGTACCTAGGGTTCACCAAGGTTGGGGGGGCCGGGATCTGGGGGCCCCCTTTTCCGATAAGCTCCGCGCCCGCAGACCCCGACAACCAACGGCCAGGGTTGTCGAGAAGAGGCCCTGTTCTCATCAACATGGGGACAGGGTGCTTTGGGGTGGGGGGGCTGCAGGGAGCCCCCCGCCCCAAAGCACCTAACTCCCCATGTTGAGGACATGCAGCCTGGTACATTTAAGGAGGGAGGAGAGGTTTGCTCGCTCGATTTTTTTCAAATCAAACAAGTTGTTTATTTGCTGTTAATGCGTTTCTTATTTATCATACTTTGATATTTTTTATTTACATTTTTGACAGTGGACTCGAATATTTGTTTTTTATTTTGTAGTGTAATGTAACAAGAACTGGAGTTGAAGGTCCAGATACAACTTTTTTCCATTAAAAATCAGGGGTAAAATTCAAAAAAGTAATCAACGTGTTTCAGGGGTCCAGTGTCAGGGTTTTTCCAGTGTAAGTTTTTTTTTTTTTTAAATCAGATATGCAAACATTATTGAGACAATACAGACAAATTATACAAACAAAATCACATTAAACAACACAACCCAAAAGGAAAAACAAAAAATTACAAGCACATAAATAAAATATAAATGAGACAGCGCTGCATAGGCATACAAACACAAAAAAATAAGATAAAATAAAGAGGAGAACAAATTTAGTGTGCAATATAAGTGTTCAAAACAAAAGTTTAATATTAGTGTGCAGAGAAACCTCGGATTGCGAGTAACGCGGTTAACAAGCGTTTCCCAATACGAGTATATATATATATATTTTTAAATCCTGTCTCCATTTGCGAGTGTTGACTTGCAAAATTAGCAGGATTCAAACCACAGCGGTGTGCAGTACCGCATTTGGCCAGAGGTGCAGGGGCGCCAGAGGCAATTCGAAAAGCTTGAAAATACTTCATCCCCGAGCCTTTCTGAGGATTTCTGAGTTCAGCTGGAGTATTTCCAAGGCTCTCTGCCCCGCCCACCTCTGGCCACATCCAGTATTGCATGCCATAGTATTCAATGCAGAACAAATTATTTTAGTTTCCATTGACTTCTATGGGAAAACTCGCTTTGATTATGCGAGTGCTTTGGATTACGAGCATTCTCCTGGAATGGATTATGCTATTATTCCGAGGTTTCACTGTATTAGTGTATAAAGTAATAATTTATTTTGCTGACATGTGGGAAGATGTGAAGTGTTTCTTCGCTTCAAACAGCCTCCATATCCATAGTGCTCCCACCACCACCTGCAATGCTCGCTCACCTCCTTACAAGACCCTACCAGGGGGTCAAACACTCTGTGCAATTCTCCCTTCAGGAAATCCTCACAGGTCCTTGGTGACCTTTGTTGGACTCTCAAGAAGCAAGCAATGATCTATATCTGATAAGGGTTCCTTCCACTGTTACTTCAGACTTGAATCCAGTATATTCCACGTTAGCTCTCCATACAATGCTTCTTGTCTTTTCACCCCTGGGGGGGGGGGGATTGGGGGGGGGGGGGGGGCGAAAAGACAAGAAGAAGCATTGTAAGGAGAGCTAAACGTGGATTATACTGATTCAAGTCTGAAGTAACACAGTGGAAGGAACCCCAGAGGTGAAAAGACAAGAACAAGCATTGTATGGAGAGCCAACGTGGATTATACAGTGGAACCTCGGATTACGAGCATAATCCGTTCCAGGAGAATGCTCGTAATCCAAAGTACTTGCATATCAAAGCGAGTTTCCCCATTGAAGTCAATGGAAACTAAAATAATTTGTTCCACATCGACTTCAATGGCATGCAATACCGCATGCTGCCAGAGGTGGGGGCGCCGCAGAGCCTCGGAAACTGACGGAAAGGACACCTCAACTGACCTCGGAAAGTCTGCGTTCCCGAGGTCAGCCAAGCTGTCCTCGGGCCTTTCCGTGCATTTCCAAACAGCGCCCCCCCCCCCACCTCATGCCAAACGCGGTACTGCACACCGCTTTGGCCTGAATCCTGCTAGTTTTGCGAGACAACACCCACAAACAGAGTTACGTTTTTTTTTAATACAGTGCTCGTATTGAAAAAAGCTTGTTAATCTGAGGTTCCACTGTGCTGGATTCAAGTTTGAAGTAACACAGTGGAAGGAACCCTTATCAGATATAGATCATTGTTTGCTTCTTGAGAGTCCGACAGAGGTTACCAAGGACCTGTAAGGATTCCCTGAGGGGAGAATTGTAAGGAGGTGAGCGAGCATTGCATGTGGTGGTGGGAGCTCTATGGATATGGAGGCGGTTTGAAGCAAAGAAACACTTCACATCTTCCTGCATGTCAGTGAAAGAAATTATTACTTTATACACTAATAATATTGGACTTTTGTTGTGAACACTTATATTGCACACTAAATTTGTTTATATCTTTATTTTATCTTATTTTTGTGCGTTTGTGTACCTATACAGCACTGTTTAATTTATATTTTATTTACTGTTTTTTTCTGTGGGAGCACAGCAATCTTAAAGCGGGGTTCCACTTTTAATAAGGACACTTACCTGTCCTAGGCTCCCACGATGTCTGCCCCCCCCCCAGGCCAATTGCTCGATCCTGGCAGCTCCCGGCGCTGCCATCCTTACTGAGGGTAACAGGCCCATTTCCTACTCCATATGCGCGAGTCTCGCGGCGCTTTTGTGAATGGGCGGCTGCTTTCTGGGATACACACAGTTTCCAGAAGGGAGGGCACCCATTCTCCAGAAGACAACGTGGGGAGGACGAGGAAGAAGACCAGCCGCGGTATGTGAAGAGGCAGATTAGGAACATCCACATAGCAACCGCCATTTCTGGCAAGTAAAAAAAAAAAGTTTTCAATTATTATTTTCATTTTTTTTACAGGTATTGTGTGTGTGTTTTTTTTTTTTAGTGGAACTCCACTTTAAAGTGGTTGTACACCCTGTACCTAAATTAAAGGATCAGTAAAGGACTTTTTTTTTAATGCTAAATAGCTTGCTTTACATTATAGCAGTCCTGCTTTCATGTCCTCCATGTCCGTTTTTGCCTAGAAGTTGCTGTAATCCCTTGCTGAACTCCACACTTTCTGCTTGTCTGGCTCTTTATGAAAAAAATCATGCCAGCTTCTCACTGTGGTCCAGACATGCTCGTCCCCGTCCTGTGAACTACAGCAGTACGTCTGATCGTGAACTAGAGACTTCAAGGGGGTGTGATCAGTGTGTGTCTAAAAGAGCAGAGTACCTCCCCCTTTGGCTGGCTGTGTGGGTGGGTTGAATACTTTGAATATTGATCGTTGGGCGGTATAGTGGGAGTTATTTATAGTGGGCGGGTTAGTCAAATTTTGTTACAGAGCACTCGTCCCGTTTTTTCTCAACAATAATGGACACCGATGTCAACGGCACATGCGCCATAGACAAGGGGGCAGGCGCACCTTAGAAAACGGCAATCGTGCCATTTCTAAAGGAGATCATGCCTTGACTGGTGGCACCAGCCAATCACAGTACTGGAGCCGCGATACCCCGGAAGTAACTCTGGGTGCCATGTCGACGGCTGGTGCTGTGTCGGGCACTGCAGTGGGGGATTCGATCCCAGGTGAGTATTACATAATGAGCTAGTATGCTATGTATACTAGCTCATCATGCCTTTGTCTTGCAGGTGTTATTTATTTTTAAAGTAGGTTTACACCCACTTTAAAGTGACACTAAAGTAAAAAAATAAATAAAAAAATAACAAACATGTCATACTTACCTCCACTGTATGGCTCGTTTTGCACACAGTGGCCCCGATCCACGTCTTCTGGCGTCCCTTGGCGACTGTCATGTTTCCCCTTCCACAAGAGCTTTCCACCTTCATGCGAGCAAGCTCGCACGGTGGAAAGCTCTTGCGGGTGTGCTCCCGTAATATAGCAGCGGGCATAGCCGCCGACTGTATCACGCGGCCCCGCCCCCCAGCACGCTGCGTCATTGGATGCGATTATCAATTCATCCGACCTAGCCAATCAACAGCCAGGCTGGGAACCGAAAAGGGGTGAGGCAAGTAAAACGGGGGCTGGGGGGGCGTTGCTGTTGGATGTTTTTTCACCTTAATGCATAGGATGCATTAAGGTGAAAAAACATTTACCTTTACAACCCCTTTAAGTCTTAACATTTCTCTGCATAACAGCGCACAACTATCTTGCTTTTAAATTACAAGCACATGCCTTATCAGCAGCTTGTTTGGCTGCCACTCTAGGAGCAGATTTTGTCCAGCTCCACTTGGCACAGAGTATTGGTCTCTCTGGCCATCCCTTGCCATGTGTCCCTCACCCCCAGCTCTCCAAGCAGACATGGCCTCCGCCAGGCGGCAGCTTCTCACATAACAATTGTCAAGCAGCACTGCCTCCACCACCAAAAAGAGGGCCCATCAAATGCTTAATGGGCTTTAGGATAACCCAGGTGAGAGCACATCAACTGCTCTGCACATTCTGATGGTATTGATGGCACTGTGCAGCCTAAGGCCCCTTTCACACTCCTACGACTTCAAAGTCGCGTGATTTTATCGAAATTTCACGGCCATGATTTTGCTACGTTTTTAGGGAGACTTGAGGTCTATGAACCTGAACGTGCATCAAAGTCGAACCACTGTGAAGTCGGCACGACTTGAAGTCTTACTAATATGAATGGATGTGAACGGCGTGGGGGTCCCCCCAAAATCCATACCATACCCTTATCCGAGTATGCAGCCTGGCTGGTCAAAAAAGGGGTGGGGGCGAGCGAGCGCTCCCCCCCCAGAACCATACCAGGCCACATGCCCTCAACGTGGGTGGGGATCAACTTATAATATTACCCGGTGACCCGACCCCATGCCTATATAAGTCGTTACGCACCACACACATGGCATTACAGGGGGAGAAAGCATTGTGGAGACGAGGGAAGAAGAGACGAGGGAAGAAGAGACGAGGGAAGAAGAGACGAGGGAAGAAGAGACGAGGGAAGAAGAGACGAGGGAAGAAGAGACGAGGGAAGAAGAGACGAGGGAAGAAGAGACGAGGGAAGAAGAGACGAGGGAAGAAGAGACGAGGGAAGAAGAGACGAGGGAAGAAGAGACGAGGGAAGAAGAGACGAGGGAAGAAGAGCAGAAAGATAGTGGAGGAGGCCCAGCACAAGACACTTAATAGCGGGAGAAGAGGCCAGAAGAGAGCGTGGAGAAGTCAGAATGGAACCCCCAAAGACGGAAGAGAACGACAGAAGAGAACTTCCAAAGACAGAAGAGAACCCCCAAAGAAAGAAGAAAACCCCCAAAGACAGAAGAGAACGACAGAAGAGACCCCCGGAGCTGCCTTACTTTAGAAACCTATTTAGTGTGTTGTTTTTTTGACACTGCCAGGATCTGGGGGCCCCCTTTTTAAAGTGGGCTCCCAGATTCCGATAAGCCCCCCCGCCCACAGACCCCAAACAACCAACAGCCAAGGTTGTCGGGAAGAGGCTCTTGTCCTCACCAACAGGGTGGGAACAGGGTGCTTTGGGGCGGGGGGCCGGAGGGGAAGAGGGTTCTGAAAAGTACATTTTTGGGTGGAACTCCGCTTTGAGGAGCTTAGGTTAAAAAAAAAAAACACCAAATGGGGTAGGCTGTAAGGGGCCCTGTCTGATAGACTGTATAGAGCCCCGTAATTTCTAATGGCAGCCCTTCCCTCGCCTGTCACAGCATACAACACGCGACACCCCTCGCCTGTCACAGCGTACAACACGCGACACCCCTCGCCTGTCACAGCGTACAACACGCGACACCCCTCGCCTGTCACAGCGTACAACACGCGACACCCCTCACAGCGTACACCACACTATACCCCTTGCCTGTCCCAGTGTACAATACACTACACCCCTCGTCTGTCTCAGTGTACAATACACTACACCCCTTACAAGGGCCATCAGCAGTCCTAATGTACACTACAGCCGATTATTTCTACAATACCTCCTGAATTCCTGAGCTGTCCTCTGCCCTGGGTCTTCTGGTGGTCTGTAGTTTCAGATATCGGGTGACCGGCTTGTGCCAAAATGTAGTCAGTTGGTACACCTGCTGTGATCCGTTACCAGCTGAATCACACTGCAGATAACCAGGGTGCTGTGTGTGTGTTGCATGGACTTGCACAATGTACAATGAGGTCTAAAGTACACCATGAATCACATGATAATTTGTGTAGACAGATATATGATATATGGCGATGTTAACGGATATCTAATACTCATTAGTGCACGGTATGTGAAGTACTATCCTTGTTACAGGCTGAGAATGTTCCCGGTGTCAGATGGCTGTTTTATAAATTCACTCAACCATTCAGTAAATGTAGAATCTGGGTGACGGGGTGATCGCCTGAATGCCCCGCCCACAAAAAGACAAACCATATAGTATATTTGAAGGACATAGGAGCCAATGACTGTGCAGGGTCACCCAGTGTATGTACATATGTACAGTGTACATTCATTGTACAGCAAAATGGCAGGAGCTAATGCTTTAACCACTTCATCTATGGAAAATTTACCCCCCTTCATGACCAGGCCATTTTTTTCGATACGGCACTGCTAAATTATATATATATATATATATATATATACATTTTTACTTTCTGCTATAAAAAAACATACCCAATAAAAAAAAATAGAATTTCTTCTTCAATTTAGGCCCGTATGTATTCTGCTACATATTTTTGGTAAAAAAAAACATTTGCGATATTGTGGCGGGCAAATCGGACACCTGGCACTTTTTGGTGACCAGTGACACCAATACAGTGATTGGTGCTAAAAACTATGCACTGTCATTGTACTAATGACACTGGCAGGGAAGGGGTTTAACATCAGGGCCAATCAAAGGGTTAAATGTGTTCCCTGGGAGTGCTTGCTAACTGTGGGGAATGTTCTGACTGGAGGAAGACAGAGGTTCGTGTTCCTGCTTAAAATTGCCATCTTCTCCCCTGTCAGAACGGGGTTCTGCCTTGTTTACGGTAACAATGGCGAGTGACCGGCAGACATTGGCTCCCCCTCTGTCCAATCAGCATGTGATCGGGTCTCCGGTGGAGCCAAAACCAAGTCTACTTCGCTCTACTGCCACCATGAATTGATATCCTCATCTTCCAGATTCCATGTAGTTGTTAATTGGTTATATACAGTTACATTGTTTTATTTTTTGATTCATTAATGTGGATTTTAAATATACAATATGTGAATCATAAAAGTATATATTTTTTACAATTACTGTCGGGCCTAAAAAGTCCAAGCCTTTTTTCTTCAAATTATTTTCAAAAGCCTAAATGTGTTCCCTGGGAGTGATTACTAACTGTGGGAAGGTAAAGATCCATGTCCCTGCTTAGCAGGAACACAGGATCAGTACATTCCCCTCTCACAGAACAGCGAACTGCCTTTCTCCTGAACGATCGGTGGGTTCTGGCAGACATTGCCCCTGCCAGACCATTTAGCTGGCTCCTGCTGTGTCCAATAACAGCGGGAGTGGGTCACCAGTGGCACGCGCCCCAGAAGTGTCAGATCATGTACTAGGTACATAATCTTGTGCAGAACGGCCGCCCTGACGCATATCTAACGTGGGCGATCACCAAGCAGTTAAAATACACAGGTCAACTTTCTAACATTATGCAGTTAAAGTAATGCAGTGCCGTATCTGAGAAAAAATGGCCTTGTCATGGCGGGGAGGGGGGTAAAATCTTCCAGGGCTAAAGTGGTTAACATAAACACGAGTCACATGTCTATCTCAGAGGGCACCAGATGGTAAATAAAAAATCCAATAAACCTAAACATACAGGCTATAATTGTTCCCCTGAACAGTGGAGATAGTTCTGTCCTGGGTAACAGATAATAAATATAAGCCAAGTAATAGCTCACATATTATCATCAAACACAGGAGCACATCCAGGGGACAGCCGAGCGGCACTGACCTTTGCCTCCTCGCTCGGTGACCTGCACCTTCCCCGCCATTTACGTTCTCGATCATCCAGAGAAAAAAAGAGAACATTTACTAATTTTCTGTAAATGTTCTCCAATTTACAGTCATGTGTACAATATATGAGTATAGAGTTTTGCCCAGGCGAAAATTTCAGCTTTCAGCACTGTCACGCTTTGAAAGACAATTGCGCAGTCATGCGACTTGGCACCCAAACAAAATTGACGTCTTTTTTTTCTTACCACAAATACAGCTTTTTTTGGTGGTATTTGATCATCTCTGCGGTTTTTATTTTTTGCACTATAAACCGACAATTTTGAAAAAAAAAACGCAATATTTTTTACTTTTTGCTATAATAAATATCCCTTTTTTCCCCTTAGTTTAGGCCGATGTGTATTCTTCTACAGGGAGTGCAGAATTATAAGGCAAATGAGTATTTTGACCTCAATAAGCGTATATAGATTTTGCTCAAAAGTTATAAGCATGTTTACAAAATAGAAGCTCGAAAGCCTGACTACCAATTAAGCATATTAGGTGATGTGCATCTTTGTAGGATGAGATATTGGGGTGTGGTCTAATGACATCGGAACACCCTAAATCAGGTGTGATAATTATTGGGGCAACTTCCATTTATACCTTTGGCAAAATGGGTCTATAAAGAAGCACTGACTACTGTATAATGTGACTGTCAGAGGGAACACTAATCATTAAAATAGTGAGTGATATCTTACTGTGGGGCAAGAGGGGGAAAATAACTGCAAATAACTGTGTCCCTATGCTGCAAGAGCCACCACCATTGGGCAAAAGCTTCAGAGCTGACAGGACGTGGATCACTGTGTTTACACACAGAGATCATGGCTCAAGTAAGAAAGGCTGCTGACGCGGGTACCAACTGAAACAAGACTGGTCAAGACTGTAAGAATTTTTTGTATAGGCAGGCGCCAAAAAATTGAGAGGGTTGAAATGGGCCCGATGACTGAGTTGAAGCGTGCAGGACTGTGGCAAGAGCTAGCCACTTCAACGCCAGCAGGGTGGACGGTGGGGGTACATGTCGGGGGGTTGTCTGTATTATCAGAGCTCAACATGTATTCACTGGGTCTTATGTGGAGTCAAAATAATTTGTATGCTAGCAGGTAAGCCATCTGCATTCAAGAAAAAAATACTTTGTTTTATGTTGCCCAATCAGTGTTCGGCAAGAAAGAAGGGTTTTAAAAGAACTGAAAGACCCCACCACATGAACCCCATGACACAGCTAAACAGTGTCCCTCGTGCAGCAATGTGATGGGAGGGAATAATCCAAAATGTTACAGTTTTGTGGACTGTATGCTGCTAAATCTATTTGGCTGTTTGGTAACAGAGAGCCCCTTGCAGGGTGGAGGCAGGTGGTTCTCAAAGAAAGCATATTGGTCACTGATTGTTTTTTTTCTTGTTTTTGAATGTACTGATAAACATTAGACTTTCATATATTTTAGATTCATTACACACAACTGAATAATTGTAGTAAGTTTTCTTGTTAGTTGCTAATATTGATGAAGGCACACACTCATGAAAACCCCCCTATCAAAAAATTAGCATATCATGAACTAAAAATGCTCTTCCAGAATCATCTGAATCAACTAATTAACTCTTTGCAAAAGGGTATTCCTGAGGCTTTTAAGAAAAAAATGGTTCATTACTCCTCAAAAATACAACTTGCCTAATAATTCTGCACTCCCTGTCCACATCATTTTTGGCAAAAGAGGGTAAATACAGAAAAAATTTCTGAAAACCTCAATAAGCTGTATATAGATTGGTTTGCTCAAAAGTTATAGCGTTTACAAAAGTGTGGAAGAAAACACAACGAGAAGGGGTTCTGACTTGTGGAGAAGGACCGATTCCAGAAATGTATATTGGGGGACCTGCGGAAGCAGTGGATTGAGTCTGGAGTAGAAACATCCAGAGACACCGTGTACATTTTGGGACCCGCATTCAGGTCATTTATACAGCGAGACACCTGCTATAAATATGCAACTGACTACTGTAGAAATGTGACTTTTGTCATTCGGAATCAAGGTGGGTTAACACTAGGGGAGAGGGAAATGCCAAAATGCCTGAAGTCCAGTGTCTATTTTTGGACCCACAGTCAGTGATGGTCTGGGGTGAGTCAGACTTATAGCTGGTGTTGGTCCACTATGTTTTACAAGGGACACAGCTAGCTATTGGAGAGCTCCTCTCCCTGACTTTATGGACGATGGATCTCATGTGTTTACACACAGAGATCCACGACTCACCTGGCTCTGTGACCACTGCTGTAAATCGCGGGTACTGACCATGGCATTACTGCTCAATTAGCCCGCGTGGCAACTGTGTTCCCCATAGACATCTTTTGTGGGATATAGCGCGGGAGGTTGAGAGACGCCAAGTGGTTAAAAATAGGGCTCCCGATACTAGTATCGGGACTGTGGCCTCCAAACCTAGCCACTGCTGATCCTGGAACGCTGGACGTTGGCATGTCGGGGGGTTGTCTGTATTATAAGCTATGTATTCTGCCGGGTCTTATTGAGTGGCATAACTGTAATTGGGTATGCTGGCAGCCGTATTAGCCACTAGCATTGGTCAAGTATGCTTTGTTTTATGTTGCCCAATCGTGTTCGGCAGTTTTAAAACCGAACTCCCAATCACAACACATTAACCCTAGACAAGGCTATCAACCGACTTTTCCCTCGTGCAGCAATGCCTGATGGGAGAATAATCCAAAATGTTAAGTTCCCCATGTGGTCCTCACTGTATTACCCCTGCTAAAATCTATTTGGCTGTTTGGAAACCCTTGCATGGGGAATTATATAAATATGGAAGCCTGTGAATAAAAAGTCAGTTGACTCTCAGAGCTGTGTGTCGTCTGGTTACTGGGGGGGATTTGGGACATTGCCTTACTTTTCAACGCTGACTGTGGATTTACCCTGGTTACCAGCGGAGATCGTGGAGTTTAATATTGTACTCCGCTACAGGGATTGATACTGAGAATTTGTGTGAGTACTTGTGCAAATGCTCCCTATGCCTGGCCGAATACTTTTATTTTGAGTGCGGGTGGAGTGGGGGCGGAGAGCGGAGCACAGCAGTTCTCGTATGGGGGAGAGGAGAGCTGCTGCCGCCTAGTCCCCTTAGACAAAGCCAAGTCAATCCCCCCCTCCCCCCGCCGCTGCCGACATCTAATTAATATGCGCTGGACGGATTGGACGGGTGATCTGTCTATCAAAGTGCCTGGGCAAGGGGGAGGGGCTATACATGACGAGGCGCAGCGGGGAACACACAGCTATTCAAATGAAAGCTGTTGTGTTCCCCCAGCGCATATTAACTAGATGTCGGCAGAGGCGGGGGGGGATTGACTTGGCTTTGTCTTAGGGGACACATGGCCGCATCCAGGGACGTGGCCGCATCCAAAAAAAGTATCGGTAATCGGTATCGGCGAGTACACGAAAAAAAGTATCGATACTTGTACTCGGTCCTAAAAAAGTGGTATCGGGACAACCCTAGTTAAAATGTAAATTTGTAGCCATATAAACAGAGAAAAAAAAGAGAAATAAAGTGGAAAGGGGTTAGCACAACTGTGGCATTTTAGCACCGCAATCCTATTCAAATCACATGCGATTCTTTGCAGTGCCATTTCAGCTCGTTCATTTTATTATGGTACAGAATTTATATAGGGCCAACAGTTAGAATAGGAGGAATCAGAAGGCTCTGCTCTTTAGATCTTACAATCTATGAGGGAGGGTCAAAAGATACAGGAGGTAATAACTGTGTGGGATGGGCTGATGGAGAAAATAAAAAAAATGTACAGTTAGGTGAGGGTCATATAGGC
Source organism: Rana kukunoris (assembly GCA_029574335.1). Lineage (NCBI taxonomy): Eukaryota > Metazoa > Chordata > Amphibia > Anura > Ranidae > Rana > Rana kukunoris. The sequence continues at coordinate 166,565,262 of CM056059.1, forward strand.
TTCCTTGAAGAGATGAGTTTTCAGGGATCACCTGAAAGTGGACAGAGCAGGAGATAGTCTGACAGATTGGGGTAAAGAGTTCCAGAGTAAGGATGAGCTTCGGCGTGTTCGCATGGAACACGTGCAGAGCCCGCCAGGAAGACAGCGCGGCATTGCGCTAATCACACCCGGGGAGACATTTCCCGATCTCTGCAGCCGAGCATCGGGACAATGTCTCCCCGGCTGTGATAAGCGCAGCTCCGTGCTGTCTTCCTGGCGGGCTCTGCACGTGTTCTATGCGAACACGCCGAAGCTCATCCTTATTCCAGAGGATGGGAGAGGCACTAAGGAAGTCCTGGAGGAGAGCAATTGATGAGGTGACAAGGGAGCTAGAGAGCATGAGGAACGAAGAGAAAGATTTGGTTGGTATTTGGAGACCAGGCTAGTGATGTAGCTGGGGGCCAAGAAAAAGATGAAAAGGTGAACTCACCATTTATATAGTAGAGAAGAACCATCAGGATACTCTGCACCCGGCACCCAGACATCCTTCTCTCAAAGGAACGGCAGCTTCCATCTCTAGACCGCTCCTGAAATCAGATGGAACGATTCCTTAGTATAAAGGAACATTAAACCCCTTTATACCCAACTTATCTCCAGTGAGGTGGGTTGGGATCCTTTCTGCCAACATGATATTCCTCTAGGTAGGCTGAAGAATATCGGGGACTGAATGGTCCCTGTCATGTTACTGTGGAGTCAGTGATAGCCCAAATGTTCATACAGGACATCCAAACTTCATATCCTACCATCATCACTAGGGTCAGTGTCCCCCCCCCCTCCATCATACAGGGGTCAGTGTGTCCCCCTCCTCCTCCATCATACAGGGTCAGTGTGTCCCCCCCTCCTCCATCATACAGGGGTCAGTGTCCCCCCTGCTCCATCATACAGGGGTCAGTGTCCCCCCTCCATCATACAGCTCCCCCCTCCTCCATCATACAGGGGTCATCATACAGGGGTGTGTCCCCCCTCTCCTCATACAGGGGTCATGTCCCCCCCCCTCCACATACAGGGGTCAGTGTCCCCCCCTCCTCCATCATACAGGGGTCAGTGTCCCCCCCTCCATCATACAGGGGTCAGTGTCCCTCCCCCTCCATCATACAGGGGTCAGTGTCCCCCCCTCCTCCATCAAACAGGGGTCAGTGTCCCCTCCCCCTCCATCATACAGGGGTCAGTGTCCCCTCCCCCTCCATCATACAGGGGTCAGTGTCCCCCCTCCTCCATCATACAGGGGTCAGTGCCCCCCCTCCTCCATCATACAGGGGTCAGTGTCCCCCCTCCTCCATCATACAGGGGTCAGTGTCCCCCCTCCTCCATCATACAGGGGTCAGTGTCCCCCCTCCTCCATCATACAGGGGTCAGTGCCCCTCCCTCCTCCATTATACAGGGGTCAGTGTCCCCCCTCCTCCTCCATCATACAGGGTCAGTGCCCCCCCTCCTCCATCATACAGGGTCAGTGTCCCCCCTCCTTCTCCTCCATTATACAGGGGTCAGTGTCCCCCCCTCCTCCATCATACAGGGGTCAGTGTCCCCTCTCTCCTCCATCATACAGGGTCAGTGTCCCCCCTCCTCCTCCATCATCATACAGGGTCAGTGCCCCCCCCCTCCTCCATCATTATCATACAGGGTCAGTGTCCCCCCCTACTCCTCCATTATACAGGGGTCAGTGTCCCCTCCCTCCTCCATTATACAGGGGTCAGTGTCCCCCTCTACTCCATCATACAGGGGTCAGTGTCCCCCCTCCTCCATCATACAGGGCCCCTGTCCCCCCCCATCTCCATCATACAGGGGTCAGTGTCCCCCCCTCCTCTTCCATCATACGGGGTCAGTGTCCCCCCCTCCTCCACCATACAGGGGTCAGTGTCCCCCCCTCCTCCATCATACAGGGGTCAGTGTCCCCCCCTCCTCCTCCATCATCATCATACAGTGGTCAGTTTCCCCCCCTCCTCCTCCTCCATCATCATACAGGGGTCAGTGTCCCCCCTCCTCCATCATACAGGGGTCAGTTCCCCCCCATCAACAAAATTACAGGGTCAGTGTCCCCCCTCCTCCATCATACAGGGGTCAGTGTCCCCCCTGCTCCATCATACAGGGGTCAGTGTGTCCCCCCTCCTCCATCATACAGGGGTCAGTGTCCCCCCTCCTCCATCATACAGGGGTCAGTGTCCCCCCTCCTCCATCATACAGGGGTCAGTGTCCCCCCCTCCTCCATCATACAGGGGTCAGTGTGTCCCCCTCCTCCTCCATCATACAGGGGTCAGTGTCCCCCCCCTCCTCCATCATACAGGGGTCAGTGCCCCTCCCTCCTCCATTATACAGGGGTCAGTGTCCCCCCTCCTCCTCCATCATACAGGGTCAGTGCCCCCCCTCCTCCATCATACAGGGTCAGTGTCCCCCCTCCTTCTCCTCCATTATACAGGGGTCAGTGTCCCCCCCTCCTCCATCATACAGGGGTCAGTGTCCCCTCTCTCCTCCATCATACAGGGTCAGTGTCCCCCCTCCTCCTCCATCATCATCATCATCATCATCATCATCATCATACAGGGTCAGTGCCCCCCCCCCCTCCTCCATCATCATTATCATCATACAGGGTCAGTGTCCCCCCCTACTCCTCCATTATACAGGGGTCAGTGTCCCCTCCCTCCTCCATTATACAGGGGTCAGTGTCCCCTCCCTCCTCCATCATACAGGGGTCAGTGTCCCCCTCCTCCATCATACAGGGCCCCTGTCCCCCCCCCATCTCCATCATACAGGGGTCAGTGTCCCCCCCCCTCCTCCATCATACAGGGGTCAGTGTCCCCCCCCTCCTCTTCCATCATACGGGGTCAGTGTCCCCCCCTCCTCCACCATACAGGGGTCAGTGTCCCCCCTCCTCCATCATACAGGGGTCAGTGTCCCCCCCTCCTCCTCCATCATCATCATACAGTGGTCAGTTTCCCCCCCCCTCCTCCTCCTCCTCCATCATCATACAGGGGTCAGTGTCCCCCCTCCTCCATCATACAGGGGTCAGTGTCCCCTCCCCCACCATCATACAGGGGTCAGTGCCCCCCCTCCATTATACAGGGGTCAGTGCCCCCCCTCCATCATACAGGGGTCAGTGCCCCCCCTCCATCATACAGGGGTCAGTGTCCCCCCTCCATTATACAGGGGTCAGTGCTCCCCCTCCATTATACAGGGGCCAGTCCTCCTCCCTTCTTCATCATACAGGGGTCAGTGTCCCCCCACCTTCATCTCACAGGGGTCAGTGTCCCCTCCCTCCTCCATTATACAGGGGTCAGTGTCCCCTCCCTCCTCCATTATACAGGGGTCAGTGTGTGTCCCCCCCCCCATCTCACAGGGGTCAGTCCCCCTCCCTCCTCCATTATACAGGGGTTCAGTGTCCCCTCCCTCCTCCATTATACAGGGGTTCAGTGTCCCCCCTCCTCCATCGTACGGGGGTCAGTGTCCCCTCCATCATACAGGGGTCAGTGCCCCCCCTCCATTATACAGGGGTCAGTCCTCCTCCCTTCTTCATCATCATACAGGGGTCAGTGACCCCTCCCTCCTCCATTATACAGGGGTCAGTATCCCCTCCCTCCTCCATTATACAGGGGTCAGTATCCCCTCCCTCCTCCATCGTACGGGGGTCAGTGTCCCCTCCATCATACAGGGGTCAGTGCCCCCCCTCCATTATACAGGGGTCAGTCCTCCTCCCTTCTTCATCATCATACAGGGGTCAGTGACCCCTCCCTCCTCCATTATACAGGGGTCAGTATCCCCTCCCTCCTCCATTATACAGGGATCAGTATCCCCTCCCTCCTCCATTATACAGGGGTCAGTATGTCCCCCCCCATCTCACAGGGGTCAGTGTCCCCCCTCCTCCTCCATCATACAGGGGTCAGTGTCCCCTCCCTCCTCCATTATACAGGGGTTCAGTGTCCCCCCTCCATCATACAGGGGTCAGTGCCCCCCTCCTCCATCATACAGGGGTCAGTGTCCCCCCCCACCATCATACAGGGGTCAGTGACCCCTCCCCCACCATCATACAGGGGTCAGTGACCCCTCCCCCACCATCATACAGGGGTCAGTGCCCCCCCCCCCTCCATTATACAGGGGTCAGTCCTCCTCCATTATACAGGGGTCAGTGCCCCCCCATCTCACAGGGGTCAGTGTTCCCTCCCTCCTCCATTATACAGGGGTCAGTGCCCCCCCATCTCACAGGGGTCAGTGTTCCCTCCCTCCTCCATTATACAGGGGTTCAGTGTCCCCCCCCCCCTCCATCATACAGGGGGTCAGTGTCCTCCAGCATTGCTCACCTCATTTATAACGGGAACCGGCTTTCTGCACCACTTCCGGTCATGTGACTCGCAGGGGGCGGGAGAAGTCTCGGATCCGTCGCCATGGAGACGCAGTAACAGAGCAGAGATGGTGGGAAAGGGAGCGAAGCGGAGCAAGAGCAAGAGGTGAGTCCAGCGGGTCTGGAGACGGAGAATGCGGAGTGTGCAGTCAAGTTCTGTATACATGGAGAACCCGTCATATAATGTCACTGAAAGGAGCCCCAATCTCGTATGACATCACTGGAAGGAGCCCCAATCCTTTATGACATCACTGGAAGGAGCCTCAATCTCATATGACATCACTGGTGGAAGCCTCAATTGTGTGACATCACTAGTGGGAGCCCCCATTGCGTGTGATGTCAGTGGTGAGAGCCCCCATCGTGTGTGTGCGCCCCATTGTTTGTGACATCCCATGTGGCAGCCCCCATCAAGTGTGACTTCACATGTGGGAGCCCACTCCCATTGCGTGTGACGCTACTGGACAGAATCGCCATAACAAGGGCCCTCATTTGGGGGGCAGCCCCCCCCCCCCATCGTCACCGTTGGGAGCCCGCCCCCCTCCCATCGCGCGTGTGACGTCACCGGTGGGAGCCCGCCCCCTATTGCGTGTGACATCACCGGTGGGAGCCCACTTTATGTGTGAACGTCACTGGTGGGAGCCCACGTCACATGTGACATCACTAGCCCCTCCATTATGTGTAAATTCATTGGTGGGATTTCTTATTGTGTGGTAGGAGCCCCCATCACATGGTGTATCACTGATGGAAGCCCAGTGTTTGTGACATTGTACTGTTCATGTGATCACTGGCGGAAGTCCACATCATGTGATGTCCCTGGCAGGAGCCCTGATTTTGTAACCTCATTGAATGGACAGCATGGTCCTTCTTCCCATCACTGGAGTCTTCTTTCCCATATGGACCTCATTATAATTTCATTCTACCCACAGGAAGAAGAAGGTGGGCAAACATGAGCCCAGAGCAGATAAAGAGTCAGAAGCAGAAAAGGCAAAGGCCAATGCGGCCATCTGGGAGGCCAGACTTAAGATGGCGGAACTGTCTCGTACACAGTACCGCGACACCGCCCGAACCTTGGCACACAATAATGAAGAGCTGAGTAAGAACCAGTACCAGATGGAGAAGGATATGCTGGAAGTCATTGGTTTCCTGAAGAAACAGGACCTGAAGAAGGATGAAATGGTACCACCTCTACCATATATAGCTCACCAGATGATCCCCCTCGGTGTGCCCCCTCCTCTGCTCCTCCTTCTATCTTATACCTTTGACCTCATCCACGCTGGCCCCCCCTCTTCTTCTTCTCCCTCTGCCATAAACCTCCGACCTCATCCCTGCTGGTCCCCTTGTTCTTCTCCTCTTTCTATCTTAAACCTCCGACCTCATCCACGCTGGTCCCCCCTCTTCTTCTCCTCTTTCTATCTTAAACCTCCGACCTCATCCACGCTGGTCCCCCCTCTTCTTCTCCTCTTTCTATCTTAAACCTCTGACCTCATCCACGCTGGTCCCCCCTCTTCTTCTTCTCCCTCTGCCATAAACCTCCGACCTCATCCCTGCTGGTCCCCCTCTTCTTCTCCTCTTTCTATCTTAAAACTCCGACCTCATCCACGCTGGTCCCCCCTCTTCTCCTCCCTCTGCCATAAACCTTCCAACATCATTCCTGCTGCTCCCCATCCCTGTTTGTCCCCCGGCTTATCCCTCCACCTTTTACCTCTGAAAACCCTATATGTTGGGCCTTTAAAAAAAAAAAAGAAGAAATATAGGAAAATATATATATAAAAAAGTGGGGTAGCCACCCGGGGCCCTTGGGAAACTCTGGGCCCTTTAATAAAAAGAAAAAAAGGGGGGTTGCCACCCTGGACCTCTGGGCCCTTTAATAAAAAGAAAAAAAAAAGAAACCTCTGGGCCCTTTAATAAAAAATAAAATATATATATATATTATATATAAAAAATAAACATTTATAAAAAAAAAGGGGGGGTTGCCACATGGGGACCTCTGAGCCCTTTAATTATATATACAGTGCAGAAAATAAGTATTTGAACACCCTGCTATTTTGCAAGTTCTCCCACTTGGAAATCATGGAGGGGTCTGAAATTGTCATCGTAGGTGCATGTCCACTGTGAGAGAGATAATCAAAAAAAAAATTCTGAAATCACAATGTATGATTTTTTTAACTATTTATTTGTATGATACAGCTGCAAAGAAGTATTTGAACACCTGTCTATCAGCTGGAATTCTGACCTTCAAAGACCTGTTAGTCTGCCTTTAAAATGTCCACCTCCACTCCATTTATTATCCTAAATTAGATGCACCTGTTTGAGGTCATTAGCTGCATAAAGACACCTGTCCACCCCATACAATCAGTAAGAATCCAACTACTAACATGGCCAAGACCAAAGAGCTGTCCAAAGACACTAGAGACAAAATTGTACACCTCCACAAGGCTGGAAAGGGCTACGGGGAAATTGGCAAGCAGATTGGTGAAAAAAGGTCCACTGTTGGAGCACTCATTAGAAAATGGAAGAAGCTAAACATGACTGTCAATCTCCCTCAGACTGGGGCTCCATGCAAAATCTCACCTCGTGGGGTCTCAATGATCTTAAGAAAGGTTAGAAATCAGCCCAGGACTACACGGGAGGAGCTGGTCAATGACCTGAAAAGAGCTGACCACCACTAAGACGTCATGGTTTGAAATCATGCATGGCACGGAAGGTTCCCCTGCTTAAACCAGCACATGTCAAGGCCCGTCTTAAGTTTGCCAATGACCATTTGGATGATCCAGAGGAGTCAAGGGAGAAAGTCATGTGGTCAGATGAGACCAAAATAGAACTTTTTGGTCATAATTCCACTAACCGTGTTTGGAGGAAGAAGAATGATGAGTACCATCCCAAGAACACCATCCCTACTGTGAAGCATGGGGGTGGTAGCATCATGCTTTGGGGGTGTTTTTCTGCACATGGGACAGGGCGACTGCACTGTATTAAGGAGAGAATGACCGGGGCCATGTATTGCGAGATTTTGGGCAACAACCTTCTTCCCTCAGTTAGAGCTTTGAAGATGGGTCCAGGCTGGGTCTTCCAACATGACAATGACCCGAAGCACACAGCCAGGATAACCAAGGAGTGGCTCTGTAAGAAGCATATCAAGGTTCTGGCGTGGCCTAGCCAGTCTCCAGACCTAAACCCAATAGAGAATCTTTGGAGGGAGCTCAAACTCCGTGTTTCTCAGCGACAGCCCAGAAACCTGACTGATCTAGAGAAGATCTGTGTGGAGGAGTGGGCCAAAATCCCTCCTCCAGTGTGTGCAAACCTGGTGAAAAACTACAAGAAACGTTTGACCTCTGTAATTGCAAACAAAGGCTACTGTACCAAATATTAACATTGATTTTCTCAGGTGTTCAAATACTTCTTTGCAGCTGTATCATACAAATAAATAGTTAAAAAAATCATACATTGTGATTTCTGCAATTTTTTTTTTGATTATGTCCTCACCGTGGACATGCACCTACGATGACAATTCAGACCCCTCCATCCTGATTCAAAATAGCCTACACTGAGAATATATATATATATATATATATATATATATATATATATATATATATATATATATATATAATATATATTATATATATAAAAATAAAAAGGGCATCCGTGGGGGCCCCTTAGGTGTACTGCCTGTGACAACTCTCCTACCTGCCGACCATACACCTGATTGTGTCCCTGGAAGGTCCACACAAATTGAACGATCCCCCCCCCCCCCCCACCATCTTGGGAAACTCCCAGCCGACCATTGCAGGGCACATGCGCAGTAGGGAACCGGAAAGTGAAGCCGCAACGCTTCACTTCCTGATTCCCTCACTGAGAATGGCAGTGGGGGCAGCCGAGAGCCGATCGATTGCTTGGCCTCGGCTGCCGACATCGCGGGCACCCTGGACAGGTAAGTGCCTGTTTATTAAAAGTCGGCAGCTTCAGTATTCGTAGCTGACCTCAACCTGAAAGAATACCTTTGTGATGAATTAGAGTGGAGACTGCGATCCAGGCCTTCTCTTCCAACATCAGTGCCTGACCTCACAAATGCACTTCTGGAAGAATGGTCAAACATTCTCATAGACACTCTTAAACCTTGTGGATGGCCTTCCCAGAAGAGTTGAAGCTGTTATAGCTCCAAAGGGTAGGCCAACTCAATATTGAACCCTACGGGCTAAGACTGGGAGGCCATTAAAGTTCATGTGTGTGTAAACTTTTGATAAAAGAGAAGTATGGGATTTTTTTATTAAGTTATACTTTAACTAGGAAGATCAGTGTGCTGCTGTTTTTCCACCCTCATCTTTCTATGCAGCAGGGGAAAAAAGGTATTTACAATGTTTTTTTTTTTTTTATACTGTATACAAATGTTTTGTTTTTCATTTCTTTTTTTAAAATGAATTTGTTTGTTTTACAAGGTAACAGTCTATGGCACTCACTACAAGTAGAAGCCTAAACCTGTATAGAGTGCACCATGTCCCCTTAATCTGGATTCTCTCTGTTTCCTCCCATAAGATTGAAGAATTACAGCGACAACTGTCAGCGGAGAGGAAACAAGCAGATGAAGAGAGACAACAGCTGGTGAGTGACTGTCCTTCCTCTGCAGTGCCATTCCTAATTACAGTATCGATCAGTAGCGGCCGATGCTCAAAATGTATGGGGGGGGTGAAACCAAACTGAAAAAAAACATCAATTGCAGCCAGTGCGCCCATCAATCGCAGCCACTGCGCCCATCAATCGCAGCCACTATGTCATCAAACGCAGCTACTGTACCCATCAATTGCTCCCAGTGTGCCCATTAATTGCTGCTAATGTGCACATCAATTGCTGCTGGTGTGCCTATCATCTGCCACTACTGTGCCCTATCAATTGCTGCCAGTGAGCCCATCAATTGTCGCTATTGCGCCCATCAATCGCAGCCATTGCGCCCATCAAACGCAGCCAGTGTGCCCATCAAGCGCAGCTACTGTACCCATCAATTGCTGCCCGTGTGCCCATTAATTACTGCCACTGTGCCCATCAATTGCCGCCACTGTGGCCTATCAATTGCCTGCCAGTGAGCCAATCAATTGCCGCTACTGTGCCCCATCAAATGCTGCCAGTGTGACCACCAATTGCCACTACTGTGCCCCATCAAATGCTCCCAGTATGCCCATCAATTGCTACCATTGTGTATCGCCTGGCACTTACCTGTCTCGCAGCGGGTCACGGTGGCATCCTCCACATCCACGCTCCTCGATGTCTTTTACCGTCCTCTCTATCAGGCGTCCAATCACAGTGCCTGTTGTTTCAGCCAATCAGGTGACAGGTAACAAACCCGAGCACCTGATTGGTTGAGAGGCGGGTCAGTGTTAAGAAAGCAATTTATTTGCGTTCCTAACACAACGCTGAGTGAACAGCGCCCAGCATGGTGCCCGCTGTTCACCATTTTGGTGAGAGAGGTGGCAGGAGAGAGGGGGCAGCGCCCATGCGCCCTTTATGGACAAACCGCCACTGGTATCGATAGAGAGTACAATATTCATAAACTGTTACACAAATAAATAAGATAAAACTTTTCAATAAAGAGAAAAATAGAAAAAACATGACATTGTATAGGGACAATAATGATTCACAGTATACATTAATAGTGGTTGATGTGAGTTATTAATGGTGCACATACATAATCATAAATTAGTATATATTAATTATGATCATAGATAACGTGGTTTATATATTGTGTCCTCTTTTTAGTCTAAATGGAGCTAAAATTGTGGCTGAGCTTTGCATGAAAAAACAATTTTTGAAGTAAATAACTTACTGCCTGGCATTGAGCCCATTTGCCTTGGCTATTGGTGTGTGCTATTACAAAAGAGCATCATATTGCCGTATTATTCACTTCTTAAGATGCTCTTTTTTCCCCCCCAAAAAATGGGGAGAAATGTCTGTGCGTCTTATGGAGTGAATATTGACCCGTCGCCAAGTTAAAATAGTCGGGCCGGGGGGCACGGCTGCTGCGTCCAGGCGGCAACTAGCTGACGCACACTGACATTTGTATGGTGCCCCCCTGAGTCAATACTTTGTACAACCGCCTTTCTCTACAATTACAGCTGCAAGTCTGTTTGGGGATGTCTCTACCAGCTTTGCACATCTAGGGAGGGACATTTCTGCCCATTCTTCTTTGCAAAATATCTCAAGTTCTGTCAGATTGGATGGAGAGTGTCTGTGATCAGCAATTTTCAAGTCTTGCCACAGATTCTCAATGTGATTTAGGTCTGGACTGTGACTGGGCCATTCTAACACATGAATATGCTTTGAGTTAAACCATTGCATTGTAGCTCTGGCTGAAAGTTTAGGGTCATTGTCCTGCTGGAAGGTGAAACGTCTTTTGCAGACTCTAACACACACATCGGTTTGAAAACGGTCCCGCGGACCATTCTAAGATTGTCCTGTATTTGGCCGGACGGCGCAGGTCCACCCGCCGCCGCGTCACCCGCCACGTCCACCGCACCAGGAAGTTCCCATCAACTCGGCGGCGGCGCGGCGGCGGTGACATGCTTGGTAAGTGTACCATGTCCCTGGATGGATTTCTGAAGGGGTGGAGAAATCTGTCCGCTAAGAATTCCCACACCGTTTTCACATATCCCCTCGATGCTGCCACCACCCATCTTCCCATCAACTCTGTTTCACAGTTCCCACAACATGGGCCACACCAAGATAGTGTGTTCAGGGTGATGTGCAGTGTTAGTTTTCCTCCACACATATCATTTTGCTTTTAGCCCAAAACATTCAATTTTGGTCTCATCTGACCAGAGCACCTTCTTCCACATGTTTGCTGTGTCTCCCACATGGCTTCTCACAAACTGCAAACGGGATTTCTTATGGCATTCTTTCAACAATGTCTTTCTTCTTGTCACTCTTCCATAAAGACCAGATTTGTGGAGAGCACGACTAATAGTTGTCCTGTGGACAGATTCTCCCACCTGAACCGTGGATATACTGAGAATAAATTACCCACAGGTGTAATTTGGTGCAGTTTGGCATCTTTTCCCTGTACGCTGGATGACCTTGTCCCACCACTGGTTGCACAGATCTCATGTAGCTTTTTTTCTGCCCGAAGCATGCAATCTGTCCACCTCGCTTTTCTTCTCCAATTATCTGTTTGTCAGTACTCTTTCTCCCTATTTGCCACCACCCTGAAAGTGTGAAGTCTTTTCACAGATAGAGGCATACAAGAAGCAGATTGCCAGCTTGGAAGAGAAATGCTCCCAGAAGACTCAGGAAATGCAGATAATTCAGGCAGAGTTCAGGATGATGAAGGAATTTCGCAGACGTAAAGGGGAAATGGAGAAAGAGTTGGATGAGGTGATATCACGTTCCTTGTTTCTTACTGCCATGTTTTCTACTGATATTGACTCACCCAAATGCTCTTTCTACAGATTAAAGGGAGCCTGCGCCGAGCTAACCAGGAGCATAAAGAGTCGCTGGCGGCTATGGAGAGACGCTTCTTCCAGGACAAGGTGAGAACAGTGCAATGGTGGCCTTACGGGTCATTTGGGGTAGTGACGTATCTCATCATTTGTTTTCTTGAGGCCCAAATATGCCAGGACGGTACAAATACCTCACACCTCCCAATTACCCTTTTTAGAAACTAGACACTCTGATATTTAGTAAGAGGCACAGTGCATTTTTTTGAAGTTGTATTTTTTTATCATTTTTTTTTGTAAAATGTATTTTGTTTTACATTTTTTACATACAGTACTGTCACCAGTGCAGTACAGCATCATCATATAAGGGGCCCGACGGTGAGCAGGGACACTGACTGATGAGACTACGTAAAAAAAATATATATATATATATATATATATATATACACACACACACACATATTATATATATATATATATATATATATACACACACACACATTTATTTTTATTATATATATATATATATATATATAATAATATATATTTTTTATATTTACATTTTCTTAAATTTCTTTTATATATATATATATATAATATAAGCCCCAACTCGGTTTGTGAGTGTTGTCTCGCAAAACAAGCAGAATTCAAGTTAATGGGGTGTGCAGTACCACATTTGGCCAGAAGCGCAGGGGGGCGGTGACACTTGGAACGGTTCGGAGCCCTTTCAGAAATACTCAGTTCCTGAGTGTTTCCAAGATCAGCCTAGCTGTCCCTGAGTATTTCTGAGGCTCTCCAGCGCACCCCCCCCCCCCCCACCTCTGGCCACATGCGGTTTTGCATGCCATAGAAGTCAATGCAGAACAAATTATCTGTGTTTCCATTGACTTCTATGGGGAAACTCCCTTTGATATGCAAGTGCTTTGGATTACAAGCATTCTCCTGGAATGGATTATGCTCGTAAACCAAGGTTCCACTGTATTAACAAGCATTTTTACTGAATTCCGTGTGTACTTGTGTGATTAGCTGTAATTTGCCACAGCTAATCACATGGTACAGATGAGTTGTGATTGGCTCTGACTGTACCATGTGATCACTGTGACCAATCACAGCTAGCAACACAATTGTACACAATAAATGGCATAAATCTAAGCTATTCATTGTTTACTGTCATTTGTTCTGCTGTGATCGGTCACATGGTACTGGCACCAGACCGGTACACTGATCAGTCATACACTTTTTCAGGTGACAGATTGTGCAAGGGCACAGCCATGACGGGCACGAACAAGGTGCGTTCAGGGAAGGACATCATATGACATCCACCTAGAAGAACAATAGTGTTCTTGCTCGCTCATCATTTTACAATGGCCCGGGCTGGAAGCAGTCCAAAAGGATTAAAAACACTTACATGGTATTAGGAATAAAAAAGCGCTCTGTTAATGAAATAAGACTCCTGCTTCATACAATCTTTGGTACTGGCCAGTAACTAAGATGTGTGTTTTGAATTTGCACATATTAGAACGACAACGTCATTTGGCCTTACATTTTATAATCGGCAGTGCAGAACTAATACATTTTACCAGCACTGTGTTGGAGACTTTCCAGCATACTAAACAGTAGAATCATATCAGGTTGATGAGTACTAAACAGGCAGATTGTCAGAAACCATAAAACAGACCGAGACAGAAGTACAGTTAAATCACACTTGTTTAATAATAATAAAAAGATAAACAGAGTAAGCGTAGTCAAAACATAGCCAGAGTTCATGAACCGGATCACATAGTCAGCCAAGCCAAATGTCAAAGAGCCAGAGATATATGTAGTAGAACAGCAAGCAGGATCTGGAGCCAGAAGGAACGTCAGCCAAGCAAGTCTTCAACAGGAACGCAGGAGATTGTCTCTGTGATGTTGACCAAGGCGAAGGCAGAGATCAAGTGAGCTGGACGGCTTAAGTAGGCAGGACTGACGAACAGATCATCAATAGGTGAGTCACTGTGGAGAGATAGAAGCTGGCAATTAGCCGATAGCTGAGTGGCCAGATCAGATAAGGAAGGGCTGAGCCCAGCCCTGACACAGATGACAGAAGAACCATCTATGTCTGGTGTCCAGATCTGTACAATATTGTGTGCAAGTCACACAGAGCATCATGATATGGAGGGCAGGAAAATGCCACATCCAAGGAAGGACTGTTATTCAATCATCACACAGTACAATGCATCATACATCAGGATCAATAACAGGTGTCCTACCAATCCTCTATTAAATAGTCTGCTGTACTACAATTAAAAGGAGAAGTACAGTCAAAGCTAATTTGGTTGTACTTCAACTGTGGATCACAGGAGTGCAGTTTGTTCTGCACTCCTGTGACCCGTTTTCAGCAGACAGTGTGCTGAAGCCCACTGTGGGCCGATGTTACAGAGTCAGTCCAGGCTGGGAAAAGATGACTACCATATGGTCGGAATCCACCCTGACGCCTTGACCGGCACCTGGCTCGGCCTCTTAGCGAGCCGCCAAGAGCCTGACCCACCCATTCCCGACCCACTCCAGTGACCTTGCGGGGCAGTGCAGAGAGTCGGTAGCTGACAGTCACCAACTCTGTGCTCAGGGAGCACTGAGAACCAAGCGATCAGCGGTGCTTGATCACTCAGTTCTCAGTCTTAGAAGTGACTGGGAACAGATGCAGCATCAACCTAGATAAGTATGATTTCTTTAAAATAATAAAGCCAAACATATATATATATATTGTATGTATTTTCTTCTAGGTTTCTTCTGGTTGTTTTGGCAATATAGTGCAGTGTACACCATAACTAATCACACAGTACAGTGTATCACATAGCAGTATCTAACTATGTAAATATCAGCAGACCAGCCTGACTGGAAGTCTGTCTGGTTGGATTTTTCATGTGATCCTTTGTTGTATATGTACAAATAAAAGTAGATGACTTGACTCTAGAGGTGAGATCAACACCCAGAACACATGAAGAGTGGATGAGGATTTTTCCGAGTGTTGTCTTGTTTCAGATTATGAGATCCCGACCTACATGGCATGACAAGGCTTCTTCCCGGTGTTCTGCCGAGCTGGGTGCTCCTATCGATATGGTTCCCTTCGGAGTGCGCAGGCGCAATCCGAGCCGACAGAAAACTCTGAGTGGGAACAGCTGTTCGTCAGCTACAGACGTGCTCTCTCCTGATGGCCGATTATACACTGTATAGTACACGCCGCTCTACACAGCAAGGGGCGGATGTGATATTGAACAGTGCTTTTTTGATTGGTTATCTACGCCGCTCTTTACAGCAAGGGGCGGATGTGATATTGAGCAGTCCTTTTTTGGGGGATGGTTTTCTCAATAAAATAGACGTCTCACATCTGCCTTTTGCTGTATAGAGCGGCGTGGATAACCAATTAAAAAAAGCACTGCTCAATATCACATCCGCTCCTTGCTGTGTACAGCGGCGTATACTATAGAGCGCCATGTATAATCAGGCATCGGGAGCGAGCTTGTCTAAGAGATTTCCCTGGCCTCCTACTGTGCATGCCCCGCTCCTGGCCACGCCTGCGCAGTGGAGGCAGGAACCTATCCGATAGAGGAACCAGCTTGACAAGACACCGCACCAGCTGAGTCAGTTTGGTGTTTGCAGTCTAGGACAGAAGGTGTCCAGGGTTTGCTAGTTCTGACTGCTTCCAGGGCAGATATCACAGTTGCGTATTTCAGGAGGGATCATTTACTATCTTCTGCTAGATAAAGTTTGTCAGTTTCCTGTTATTCAGAGCATTGATGATGGCCACATCCAATTTAGAATAAAGCATTTTCTGAGCACAAAATGAATCAAAGTGTCCCGTGTACTCTATCCATAACATACATTTCTATACAAAGTTTTTGGCATCCCTGGTCAAGTTAGGTTGAGCCTGGATGTCCCTTCTACAACGAAAGTCCGTCTCCTGCAAGGCCTCTACATCAACCAGTGCCACAATATCTGACATTTATTGACCTAACAGTTCAATGTTTTTCTCAGCAACGTCTGGAGAAAGAGGCAGAGAAGAAAATTGTGATGCTGGCAGAAAAAGCTCATAATGAGGCCATCATGTAAGAATAAAATCCTGATTGTCTGAGCCTTCTTTCTACAATCATCTGTTCTCTACAGATCTGCTCTTCCTGCCTGGCACTGACTGGTCTAAAGCTCCTTTTCCCAAGAGTTCTACTGTAACTACCATGTCTGTCCTTTATGAATTCTGCCTGCTGCGTGTTGCTCTGAGTGTACAGTTCATGCCTTCTCCAGGTTTTCAACCTTAAAGTGGATGTAAACTCAAACACTGTGTGCCCAGTCTTGCCACACAGAGTTAATCCAGCTCTGAGCAATCCTATTTTATTGTTCAGTGAAAACAGACTTTCAGATAAAAACCGGTCTGAATAAAATGTCCTTTCCTCCCTCCTTGCTTTGAGTGACAGGTTATTTACATATCTAGCTTGGACATGTTTATCATAATAAGAGGTGAACCACAGTTAATTGTATATTACCGGGATGTGTTATGTGGGGGAGGAGGGAATTTCTCACTTTTTATACTGTGGATCACCTCATATTATGATAAACATAACATATGATAAACATGTCCAAGCTAGATATGTAAATAACCTGTCACTCAAAGCAAGGAGGGAGAAAAGGACTTTTTATTCAGACAGGTTTTTATCTGGAAGTCTGTTAATTTTCACTGAACAATAAAAGAGGATTGCTCAGCGCTGGATTAACTCTGTGTGGCAAGACTGGGCACAGATGATAGGAAATCTTATACTCTACATTGTGACATCAAGAATTTTTTTTTGGGGGTTTACATCCACTTTAATCTACAGTCGGTGTTAATCCTATGTCTGTGTGTACATGAGGTTTGTCTACGTAGATCCAGTCAGTTGGGTCTCAGCATATAGTTTTAGGTCTGCACGATTTACAGATGGGCCTCAGTGTTGATTTTTGGTGCACAGTCAATGTTTGGTGTTTTGGCAGAAATAAAATGTTTTATTATCCAAAGTTAAAACAACAAGGGCAGACGAAGGAGCTGTGGTGGCTCAACGTGATTGGCACTGCGCTGACAAGCCATTCACCTCTGCAGCCAAGGGTTCGGACCTCTGTCTCGCTAGCCAAGGGTTCGGATCCCGGTCCTCGGCTAGTCCCCCGGTGGGTGTGCTAGTTTTGTTGGTCTCAGCCCGGCTCCCGGTGGGTGTGCTAACGCCTGTGCTTAGGTACGCCTGTGCTTACCCCCCCCCACAAAAACCACCACACTACGCCCACCCCCCCCCCACAAAAACCACCACACTTGCACGCAACACGAAATTGGTTTAAAAAAACCTTGCACTTTGGCCATGCGGGTCTCTTAAAATAAAGAGAGGCGAAGGACCTACGGGGCTGGCTGGGTGGGCTAGGCCCCCTCACTCCCTCATAGGGGGAGTCCCTCTGCCCCATTTCACGTCACGTTGGGCCCCAAAGAGGAGCTCCCAAGAGGAGCAGGTAGGGCGGGGTGAGTGGGAGGCCCCCCTTCACACCCGCCATTGCCACCAGGGGCATGGAGAAGGATGGCGATTGCCTCCGGGGGGAGGGTCTGCCTACTCCCAACTCCTGCAGTCCGGCTCCTCTCTCTTGAGTTCACGCACAAAAAAAATACACTTTAAAAAAATAAAAAAAAAAAAAAAAAAAAAAAAAACAACAAGGGCAGAATATTTAATAGAGGGGAAGTTGAAAAAAAAAACTCCTAAGAGTCGGTGCACACTACAGCGGCACGACTCCGGAGGCGGCTCTGCAAGTTGTCCTGAGGACGACTCCAGAGGCGATTTGCAAGACGACTTCTGTATAGAAGTCAATGTAAGTCGCCCCGAGCCGCCCCCAAAGTCGTACAGGGAGTATTTTTCTAAGTCGGAGCGACCCATTACATTGCATGGGAAGCGACACGTCAGGCGGCTGAGCCGCCTGACGCGTCGCCCCAGTGTGAACCGACTCTAAAGGTCCACTTTTTTTTTTCACCTTGACCCTTTAAGACTAGGACCATTACGCAGGTAAAGGACCTGCCCAGTTTTTGCGATTCGGCACTGTGTTGCTTTAACTGACAATTGAGCGGTCGTGCGACGTGGCTTCCAAACAAAATTGGCGTCCTTTTTTTCCCACAAATAGACCTCTCTTTTGGTAGTATTTTTTTTGGTGGTATTTGATCAACTCTGCAGGGTTTTTTTTTTGCGCTATAAACAAATATAGAGCAACAATTAAAAAAAAAAAAAAAAAAACTATATTTTTTACTTTTTGCTATAATAAATATCCCCCCCAAATTTGTATACATATATATATATATATATATATATATATATATATATAATATATATATATAAATGTTCCTCAGTTTTGGCCGATAAGTATTCTTCTACCTATTTTTGGTAAAAAAATAAAAATTAATCGCAATAAGCTTTTATCGATTGGTTTGCACAAAATGTATAGCATTTACAAAATAGGGGATAGTTTTATTGCATTTTTATTAATATTTTTTTTTTTTACTACTAATGACAGCGGTCAGCGATTTTTATTGTGACTGTGACATTATGGCGGACACATCGGACAATTTTGACACATTTTTGGGACCATTGTAATTTTCACAGGAAAAAGTGCTATAAAAATGCATTGTTTACTGTGAAAATGCCAATTGCAGTTTGGGAGTTAACCACTAGGGGGTGCTGAAGGTGGTTAAGTGTGACCTCATATGTGTTTCTAACTGTAGGGGGGCAGGGCTGGACGTGTGCCGTTATTGATCGCCTTTCCCTATATTAGGGAACACACAATCAATGACAGTGCCACTGTGAAGAACGGGGAAGGTTTGTTTACACACACCTCTCCCTGTTCTTCAGCTCCGGTGACCGACCATGGGACACCGGCGGTGATTGGGTCCGCGGGCGCGTTCACGGAGCTTCGGACAGGGGCGCGTGAGTGCGAGTGACCCCACGGCTGGGCTTAAAGAGACGCGTACAGGTACGTGATTGTGCCCAGCTGTGCCATTCTGCCAACGTATATCGACGTGAATGGGTCTTTAAGTGGTTAATCAAATTCTCTGCATAAAGGTAAACAACCTTACAAGTGCAGCTCCTCCCTTTGGTTTTTTTGTACAGCATTGGGTCCGAGTGTACAGTAAGTTCTGTTGGTTTGCATTGTGCTGTTGGGTCGGGTAAACAGCTAATGCTGAGTCTTGGTGTATCATGTTGGGTCTCGATGTACAGTGTTGGGTTTTGGTACACAGTCGATGTTGTTGTGTTTCAGTGTACATTGTTGGTTCTCGGTGTACAGTCATTGCCAGGGCTGGGTATGGTGTGGGGGTCTCTGTGCACAGTGTTGCTTTCCAGAGTGTGGTTGGGTCACAGTATGGTGCTGGGTCTCAGTGTTGATTTTCAATGTGGTTGGAGTTGAGTCTTGGTGTATATGATGTTAGGTCTCAGTGTACAGTGTTGGTCCTTAGTGTACTGTCATCGTTGGACAGAAATGTGCAGTGCCCAATTCTGTATTTGGTCCTCGGTATGAATCATTTAATACAAAATTTTACTGGCAACAGAACCCTGAACTCAATGCCTTGTTATTCTCTCACAGGCAGCTGGATGATGCAGGAAGATCTGTCTTTAAGGAGAATGTACGTCTGAAAGAGGCCATTTCCTATCATCTGGATGAGGCACGAAATTTAAAGAAGGCCAACACACAACTAAAGGAGGAGAAGGAGCGTCTCCTGCAGGAGAAGGTTCTTTTCACATTTTGAATACAACAGGCCCCTGCCTCCTTTATAGTAATATATATATATATATATATATATATATATATATATATATATATATATATATATATATATATATATATATATATATATATATTATATTACTATGAAGGATTATAATATATATTTCCAGTGAAAAAATTATTTGATCCCCTGCTAATTTTGTATGTTTTGTCCACTGACAAAGAAATGATCAGTCTATAATTTTAATGGTCGGTTTATTTAACAGCAAGAGGCGGAATAACAAAAAAATATCCAGAAAGACACATCTGAAAAAAGTTCTAAATTGATTTGCATTTTAATGAGTGAAATAATTATTTGACCCCCCCATCAATCAGCAAGCTTTCTGTCTCCCGGGTGTCTTCTATACAGGTAACAAGCTAAGATTAAAAGCACTCTCTTTGGCTGGGTTCACACAGGTGCTCTGCGACATGGATCCTACATCCAACTGACTTTCATGAACAGAATGCTACTTTGATCCGACTTAGCCCTGCGACTTGAAGTCCGACTTTCAATTAGCGGGGATCCGACTTCGATCCCTGCCAATATCAAGCACTGTGTTTGATATGAATCTTGAGGAGGAACTCCATGCCAAATTTTAACAAAAAAAAATGTCATGGGTTCCCCTCCAAGAGCATACCAGGCCCATGGGTCCTGCCAAAATCCATGCCAGACCCGTATCCGAGCAGCAGCCCGGCCGGTCAGGAAAGGGGGTGGGGAGGAGCCAGCGCCCCCCCCCCCCCCCATTAACCATGACAAGCCGCATGCCCTCAACATGGGGGGTAGGTGCTCTGGGGCAGGGGGGGCACCCTGGGGCCTCCCCACCCCAAAGCACCCTGTCCCCAAGTTGATGAGGACAGGGCCTCTTCCCGACAACCCTGGCCGATGGTTGTCGGTGGGCTGGGGGCTTATCGGAATCTGGGAGCCCCTTTAACAAGGGGGCCCCCAGATACCGGCCCCCCACCCTAAGTGAATGAGTGAGTATGGGGTACATCGTAGTCAGCTCCGCTCTCACGGGGTCTTCTTCTGACTTTGGGGGTCTTCTTCCATCTTCCCCGATTCTTCTCCCGGGCTGCGCCGCTACTATCTTCTTTGTAGCTCTCTTACCAGCGGCGGTCAGCCCAGTCTTCTTCCGTTGCCTTCTTCTTTTCTTTCGGTGTTCACTCGATGCTCCCTCCCGCTGTAATGCCGGATGCGCGGCTTGCACCGATTTATATAGGCCTCTTATGACATCACAGTCCCAGCATGCTCCGGGTGGTGACGTCAGCATTACAGCGGGAAGGAGCGTCGAGTGAACACCTGAAGAAAAGAAGAGGGAATATCAAGGCGACGGAGGAAGCCCGGCCTGGCCGCCGCTAGTAGGAGAGCTACAAAGAAGATAGCGACGGCGCAGCCTGGCAGAAGGCACCGAAGAGTGGGAGAAGAACCGGGGAGTGTGGAGAGCAGAAGAAGAGAGCGGAGAAGACGGAAGAAGACCCCCGAAGTCAGAAGAAGACCCCGGAGCTGACTAATAAAATATTTTAAAAACCTGTGTAGTGCGTTTATTTTTTTTGACACTTTTCTTCCAGGTGAATGGGTAGGAGTATGATGTACCCCATACTCATTCACCTAGGGTGGGGGGCCGGTATCTGGGGGCCCCCTTGTTAAGGGGGGCTCCCAGATTCCGTTAAGCCCCCCGCCCGCAGACCCCAACAACCAAGGTTGTCGGGAAGAGGCCCTGTCCTCATTAACATGGGGACAGGGTGCTTTGGGGTGGGGGGGCCGCAGGGTGCCCCCCTGCCCCAGAGCACCTACCTCCCCATGTTGAGGGCACGCAGCCTGGCACGGTTAAGGAGGGGGCGCTCGCTCGTCCCCACCCCCTTTCCTGACCGGCCGTGCTGCTACTGGGATATGGGTCTGGTATGGATTTTGAGGGGACCCTCACGCCGTTTTTTCGGCGTAGGGGGTTACCCTTTAAATCCACACCAGACCCATGCTGTTTTTTTTTTTTTTTATTTGGCGTGGATTTCCCCCCTCAAGATCAGCAGAGTACAAGTGGCATGCCAAAGTCAGAGCGTGCAAGACTAGGTTCCGACTTTGATCCGACTTCAGTGATATTTAATGGAGTGAAGTAGGATCAAAGTCGGACCAAAGTAGTACAGGGACCATTTGCAAAGTCGCTCCGACATGTGTCGATCCATGTAAGATGGCTCCCATAGGGAAACATTGATTTCTTTCTCGTACATCACGGGACACAGAGCGGCATATTCATTACTATATGGGTTATATGGAGTACCTTCAGGTGTGGACACTGGCAATCTCAAACAGGAAGTCCCCTCCCTATATAACCCCCTCCCCTAGAGGGAGTCCCTCAGTTTTTTCGCCAGTGTCTTAGGTGTTGGTCACGGAATAGCTTTGCTCCACATCCTTGGGATTAAGGGCGGGCTAACCGGATCTGTCCAAGGAGCCTCAGTGCCAAAGTGGACAGTACCCGGGCCCCAAGCCGTGGGGTTTTGCCTATAATGCTCCTCTTTGGAGGGCTGGACCCTGGGCCCAGGACTTGGAGTTTGTAAAAACCATAAGTTCCTGTTTGCCAGGGTGCTATATAGGTCCAGGACAGTGGGTACCTTCATAGGACCCCAGGGCCTGAAGGTCTACTACGCTACCCACGGAGATGGGAGAAGATTGGATCAGTTTGCTGGACAAACATCCTGCAGCATGGAGCAGGTAAGGGGGAGCCTGCGGGACTTGGTTCGACAGCAGGCTCTCCGGGGTAACCTAAAAAGGGGGATAGCCTAAGTATGCTCTGCATGGGCAACCTTGCTCACTATGTCTAAAAGAGACAGGATGACACCCTTTTCTCCCCCATCACTAGGTCCCCCTGTCTAAATATGTGTTGCTAGCTAAACCTGCTGTTTCTTCCTAGGGCTAGTAAGGATCCCTAGGGGCCTTTGGAGAGTCCTACCTGGCCGGGGGTTTGAATCTGCCGCCTGTTTCTGCGTTCCTGGATCTCCAGCAGCGCGGCTCCTCCATGTTCCTCCTGTTTCCGGCATACGCGCGCGCACGTCTTATTGACGTTTTTCGCGCCGTTCAGACAGGGGGGGGGGGGGGGGGCGTGCCTGCGGCGTCATACAGGGGCGCGCCTTTGTGCTGTTATAGACAGCAGGCATGATCAGTGCTCAGTCTGAGGCTGATTTTCAGAGGAGAGGACGCAGAGCGGTAGAACAGTGACTCCCGGTGGCGGAAGAGGGGTAGTACATGTGGACTTTTGTTTTGTTCCAATGCCTTTTTTGTTAAGCCAAAAAATCCCCCTTTTTTGCAGCAGGTTGGAGGCTGGCAAACTTAGTTTGGGGTCACTGTATGTTGTCAAAAGTAAATATATAATATATATTTAAAAAAAAAAAAAAAAAAACATACGGGATCCCATCAGTTTTTGGGCATTAGTGATCTATTGTCCCCTAAACTCTGGTTTTGTACTCCTGCCCACTACAGTCTGTTGTGTGGGCGGAGTCCCTCGATTTTGTATTATGGCTTCCAAAGGTTCGGGGTCAAAGGGTACAAAAAAGACCAAAAAACAAAAGGGTTCCCTTTCTGATTCTGATATGCCGATACTTTCCCCGCAACTTATTAACATAAAAAGTGCCTTGGATGAGCCATTAAGGGGATCTGGTGCGGAGGCTGGCCCAGATCAGCCCAGCCCTGTGTTTATCACAGAGGAGATGCTAGCCGTATCCCTAGGGGGGCTAGAAGAGAGAATAGCAGCATTGATCGCTAGAGCTATTCCTGGTAAAAAACGGGTTAGATCCCCATCACCAAGAGGTGTATCCTCAGATGCTGAGATTCTCTCTCCGGAGGAATTAGAATCACAGGAGGATCAACTAGACCTGAACCAAGAGGGTTCAGGGATTGAGGGGTCTGCCTCGGAGGAACCATTTTCAGACTCCCAGACAGAAAGACTGTGGGTACAGTCTTTGACGGACATGGTCCGCTCGGCATTTAGTTTACCATGGCCAGAGCCTCAGGTTCCTCCGGTATCCTCTCTGGGCTCTTTGAAAGCTCCGTTAAGCAACGCAGTTTTTCCAGTCCATCCTCTTTTGAAGGAATTGATCTTTCGGGATTGGGTACGCCCGGACAGGATTTTTCTGCCACCGAAAAGGTTTGCGGTCATTTACCCCATGGAGGAAAAATTCTCCAAGAGGTGGAGGCTCCCAGTAGTGGATGCAGCCATCTCATGTGTGAATAAATCACTAACTTGCCCGGTGGAAAACATACATATGTTTAAAGATCCGGTTGATAAAAGGTTAGAGACACTTTTAAAAGCATCCTTTGCTACGGCAGAAGCAGTGGTACAGCCAGCTGTGGCTGCGATTGGTGTTTGTCAGGCGTTAAAAGACCAGACAAAGGAGATGTTAAAGGACATGCCTACCCAACAAGCAGAAGAGTTTTCTGACATTCCCAGAGCTCTGTGTTTTGCTGTAGATGCTATAAAAGATTCCATCCAGCAGGCCTCTCGGTTATCACTATTTTTGGTACACATGAGAAGGCTCTTATGGTTGAAGAACTGGGCGGCGGAGCCCCCATGCAAAAAGCTTCTGGCAGGGTTTCCCTTCCATGGAGGACGACTCTTCGGAGAGGATCTGGATAAATATATTCAGACTATTTCAAATGGCAAGAGTACCCCTTTTACCGGTCAAAAAGACATTCCGGGGTCCTACATTTAAAAGGCAGCTCTTTCCTGTCTCGGGGCCCTCAAATTCCAGGCAGTATCGACGGCCGCCTGCACGATCCAACGTTAACGGTAGATCACAGGGACAGGCCCCTGGGGGTAAGAGGCCGTGGTATCGCAACTTCGCGGTGGGGCAGCGACACTTCCAATTCAGGGCGCTCCCCTTCGGGCTGGCCACGGCCCCCCGAGTATTCACGAAGATCCTAGCCCCAGTTCTGGCCAATTTAAGGGTCCAGGGGGTCACAGTCCTAGCATACTTGGACGATCTTTTAATCATAGATCACTCACGGTCGGGTCTGCAAAAGGCAGTAAACCTCACGGTTCGGTACCTCGAAGAATTCGGCTGGGTCCTAAACCGGGGAAAGTCAGCGTTCCAGCCTACAAAGCAGTTGGAATACCTCGGCATGAGGTTAGACACAGAACAGCAAAAGGTGTTCCTGCCCCTGGTAAAGATCGAAGCTATCAAGGGGTTTGTTCAGTTGGTTCTAAACAAGAAAAGACCAACTATTCGTCTGTGTATGCGAGTACTAGGCAAGCTAGTAGCCACGTTCGAGGCAGTACCATACGCTCAGATCCACACTCGCGTCCTACAGGCAGCCATTCTAGCAGCCTGGGGCAAGAGGGCACATGCCTTAGAGTCCCCTTTGACGCTATCTTCAAGGGTCCGACAAAGCCTGGCCTGGTGGTTGAACCCTCAGAACCTTCTAAAGGGAAAATCCTTCAGCCCTATTGTCTGGAAGGTAGTTACCACAGACGCCAGCCTGGCAGGCTGGGGGGCGGTCTTCGAGGGGTTCTCTCGCCAGGGAACTTGGGTGAAAGCGGAGAGGCAGCTCCCCATCAATATCTTGGAGATCAGAGCTGCTCGCCTAGCCCTTCTGGCATGGACCTCCAGATTAAAGGGGTTCCCGGTGAGAATCCAGTCAGACAATGCCACGGCGGTGGCATACATAAACCACCAAGGGGGAACCAGGAGTCAGGCCGCTCAGAGGGAGGTGAGCTTGATTTTTCTGTGGGCAGAGGTTCATGTACCCTGCATTTCGGCGATATTCATTCCCGGAGTGGACAACCTGCAGGCAGACTTCTTAAGTCGCCAGAGTCTGTTGCCAGGGGAATGGTCTCTGCATCCCCAGGTCTTTCAGACAATCTGCCAGAGGTGGGGAATGCCGGACGTAGATATAATGGCATCCAGGTTCAACAAGAAACTAGACAGGTTCGTGTCTCGAGCGAGGGATCCTATGGCCTGCGGAACCGATGCGTTGGTTTGCCCTTGGCATCAATTCAAACTTCTATATGCATTCCCTCCGCTACAGTTACTCCCTCGCCTGTTGCGCAGGATCAGAGTGGAGCACAAGCCAGTCATTCTAGTAGCTCCGGCTTGGCCCCGGAGGACTTGGTACTCACTAGTCCTGAAGATGGCAGTGGGAGACCCTTGGACTCTTCCTCTACAACCAGACCTACTCTCACAAGGCCCGATCCTCCACCCTACATTACAGCGTCTAAATTTGACGGCCTGGAGGCTGAATCCCTGATTCTCAGGGGTAGAGGTCTGTCTAGGCAGGTAATTCCTACCCTGATTAGGGCTAGAAAGCCGGTCTCCAGGGTGATTTATTACAGGGTGTGGAGGAACTACGTAGGCTGGTGTGAATCCAAAAGATGGAATTCCCGCAAATATACTATTGATAAGTTTTCTCCAGCTAGGAGTGGATAAAGGCCTGGCACTAAGCACAATCAAGGGACAGATCTCAGCTCTGTCAGTGTGGTTTCAGAGGCCGCTGGCCACCCACTCGCTGGTAAAGACCTTCATACAGGGGGTCTTGCGTATTAATCCTCCTGTCAAGTCACCAATTTGTCCATGGGACTTAAATCTTGTCCTGTCCACTCTACAGAAACAACCCTTTGAGCCGGTGGCTGAGATTCCTTTAGTCTTACTGACAAGAAAGTTGGTTTTCTTGGTCGCCATAGTTTCGGCCAGGAGAGTGTCAGAATTAGCAGCCTTATCGTGTAAGGAACCATATCTCGTTCTGCATAAGGACAGGGCAGTTCTCCGGCCCCATCCTTCCTTTCTACCAAAGGTTATATCCAAATTTCACTTAAACCAGGATTTGGTACTTCCATACTTCTTTCCAAAAACCTACATCTAGAAAGGAGGGGTTGCTGCATACCTTGGATATTGTCCGGGCCATGAAGGCCTATCTTAAAGCTACAGAAAAAATCCGGAAGACAGATGTATTATTCGTTCTACCAGATGGCCCCAAGAAGGGGCAGGCAGCTGCAAAATCCACCATCTCGAGATGGATTAGACAATTAATCATTCAAGCCTACGGTTTGAAGAGGTTGCCTCCTCCGTTGTCGGTAAAGGCCCATTCTACCAGGGCCATGGGCGCCTCTTGGGCAGCACACCATCAGATCTCTATGGCTCAGATATGCAAGGCGGCAACGTGGTCATCAGTCCACACGTTTACAAGGTTTTATCAACTAGACGTGAGAAGGAATGCGGATTCTGCCTTTGGACAGGCAGTACTACAGGCTGCAGTTTGAAATCCTCGGGATCAGAAGCACCCTTGGTTAAAAAAAAAAAAAAGAAGTTTTTTCTTGACTAAGTTGGAATTATTATTATTATTTGAGTTTACCTCTAAATTGAATCCTTCTTTGGAAGATGTCTCCCTCCCCTCATTAAAGCATTGCTTTCGGACATCCCATATAGTAATGAATATGCCGCTCTGTGTCCCGTGATGTACGAGAAAGAAAAAGGGATTTTTAAATACAGCTTACCTGTAAAATCCTTTTCTTGGAGTACATCACGGGACACAGAGCTCCCACCCCTCTTTTGGGTGACCATTTTGGGAGGCATACTGCTTGCTACAAAACTGAGGGACTCCCTCTAGGGGAGGGGGTTATATAGGGAGGGGACTTCCTGTTTGAGATTGCCAGTGTCCACACCTGAAGGTACTCCATATAACCCATATAGTAATGAATATGCCGCTCTGTGTCCCGTGATGTACTCCAAGAAAAGGATTTTACAGGTAAGCTGTATTTAAAAATCCCTTTTTTCACAAGTCCCAATGTCTGAGCGTTTGTCGGACTAATGTGAACCCGGCCTGAAAGGGAGTGCTCCTAATCTCAGCTTGTTCCCTGTATAAAAGACACCTGTCCACAGAATCAATCAATCAGATTCCAATCTCTCCACCATGGCCAAGACCAAAGAGCTGCCCAAGGATGTCGGGGACAAGATTGTAGACCTACACAAGGCTGGAATGGGCTACAAGACCATCGCCAAGCAGCTTGGTGAGAGGGTGACAACAGTTGGTGCGATTATTCCGCAAATGTCTGAATTTCTCACTTCCTGTTCCTCCTCAGTAAGCTTGCCCCCATCATCCGAGCTGTTCTGGCAGGGGGTTCGTCAGTGTGCTCGCCCCCTCCCTTGGGACTACATCCCTGAGGGGAGACGCTAGGATGTAGTTCCAAGGGAAGGGCTAAGCACGCCGACTAACCCCCAGCCAGAACAGCTCGGATGGGCATCTTCCCACAGGCATGTAATTCCAAGGGAGGGGGCGAGCACGCTGACTAACCCCCAGCCAGAACAACTCGGATGATGGGGGCAAGCTTACTGAGGAGGAACAGGAAGAGAACAATTCAGACAAAGAAAAAAACATTTAGGAGGGAAATCGAAGGAAAATATAAGTGAACCAACAATGCACTAGCTTAAAGGAACCTATTTAGAAAATAAAAACGAACCTTTACAACCCCTTTAAAGCGGTGGTTCACCCTAAATCTACTATGTCCCATCCGATCCAGCATACTGGCGTCAGCGCCAGTATGCTGTTTTTTTTTTTTTTTTAATTGCTCTACTTATTGTGTAACGATTCATTTTCATTTGTCTCCCCCGCAGTGGATGGCGCGTCACGGCTTCCGAAAATAGCCGATTTAGGACTCGGGTATTTCCGGCGCTATATGGCTGACTGCGCAGGTGCCGTATATCTCCGAGTCCTATGGCTATGGCGCGTCACGCCCTCCGAAAAAAGCCGAAATAGGACTCGGAGATATACGGCGCCTGCACAGTCAGCTCCTAGGTCTGTGCGCAGGTGCCGTATAGCGCCGGAAATACCCGAGTCCTAAATCGGCTATTTTTGGAAGCCGGACGCGCCATAGCGACGCCATCCACCGCGGGGGAGACAAATGAAAATTAATCATTACACAGTAAGTAGAGCATTTAAAAAAAAAAACAGCATACTGGCGCTGACGCCAGTATGCTGGATCGGATAGGACATAGTAGATTTAGGGTGAACCACCGCTTTAAGGAGAGCAGGACTAAGGTGGTTATTTAAAAACAGTTAATAAGAAGCTGTCTTTTTCATATTTAAATTCCCATTTCATCTAAATGGATATCCACATTAGTAGTATTTCTGTTTGCAAATTTTCAGTAGACAATTATGAGATTAAATAACAGATAGTTCTGTAATAGCTCATCCATAGTGGTGAATGAAGACTAATATGAGGCATACAGTAGCATAAATGACCCCATTTCTTTCATCTTGGCCCAGGAAACCAGTGAAAAGTTGGTTCATGAAAAAGTTCTGCAAGTTTCTCATAAAAACACACAGATCCAGGAGTTACAGAGGACTGTGCAGGCCATGGAGTGTTCTGTAGAGGAGATGAGGATAGAAATAGAGGATGGCATGCAAAAGAAACATCTTCAGATACAAGGAGCAAACCAGGCAGGAAGTGCAGAGCTGCAGAAGCTCCAAAGGCTCTTGGAGAGCAAGGATCGGGAGATGAACCGCGTTAAAAAGCTTGCCCACAATATCCTACAGGAGAGGACAGAGGTCGAGCATTTCTTTTTGGAAGCTCTGGAGCAAGTAAAACAGGAAATCAAATCCAACAGAAACTATTATCAGAAGATGGCGCAGGTAGCCTACAACAGTCGTATGATGCAGGCAACTGCGGGAACAGAGCAATATCCTAAGATCAGAACCTTCCATAACAAGGAACACAGTACCAATGATGTCAGCCAAGATGTCAAGGAGGCTGAGAAATGGTAACAAGATATAAAAAATAATAATCCAATGCATATCCCAGCTGTCCATCCAACCCACCTTATGACACTCATGTGCCAGAATATGACCACACCATAACCCCAATTTCACTCTCTGTCATTGTTGCCTCAGTAAAACCTGGTTCTATATATCCCTGTCCATCCATTATGATCCTACTACACCCCCCTTTCTTACCTCTGTGATCCTAATATACCTGTCCTCTGTTTTGGTTCCACTACACCCCTCTCCTACCACCAAGATCATTATACATAATCATTCTCTTCCTTCCAGCTATCTCCTACTCAATCCACTTTTATGGTTTCAGAAATTACCTTTCTCTTTAGAGTTCCAATAAACCTGTGCCTTGTTATGATCCCACTACATGCCTCTACTACTACGGTCCCAATTTACCCATTCCCCATTATGGTCCCACCTATCTCCTCCTGCTATGATCATTACACACCCGTCACCTATTATCACTAGGTATTAAAAAAATAGCCCTTTCCTACTGTGCATAAACTCATCCGACAGGTGTTACCAACATGCTCACCCTTTTGCTGTCTGCACATTAGGTCTCACATAGAGAGCGGAAAAGTGGACATTGCAGATCTAACCTGGGAGCAGAAGGAGAAGGTCCTGAGACTTTTGTTTGCAAAAATGAATGCCTCGGTTCCCAGGTACGTGATTGTGGTTGACACAGGCTATCAATTGCTTGCTTTCTTGGAATTATGCTGACTTTTTCCTTTTCATACCAGGAAAAAGGGGACCGGTGTAAAAGCTGTGATGTTTTCTGGAACTAGAGAGCCTCAACCCAGGTAAGATGTGATGGCCACTATACCCAGATAACCAGGACCGTCTTTAAGGCAGAGCAAAAGGGGCATCTGCCCTGGGCTATGTCATTGTTGTGGGGCCCAAAGCAGCTGCCTCATACTTGCCAACTATCCCAGTTTAAATTCCCTTGAAGTTTTAGTCCTGTGCTGTGTGCGGATATCTCAGTGTGAAGTGCTGCTACTAATGCTGCCTAGCTCTGCCCTATTGTTGTGTACAGATGACTGACCTGTAGACCCTGTGTTTACATGTAAATAACAGTCATTCAAATGTAAATAACGGGAGCATTCATATGTAAATAGCCAAGTCCAGTGGCATTCATATGTATAGCTTTCCCCTCTGCAGTGAAGCGATGATGTGCTGTAACCCCTAGTACCAATCACTAAGCAGTATTACTGTACAGTAATCTCCAGCAACAAGAGGAAATCATGTGCTGTAACCTCTAGTAACCAATCAGTGAGTTGCAATGTGTGCTGTAACCTCTAGCAACAAATCACAATCACTGCCTGATCTGATACAGTAAACCGATTTTAAGTCTAGCTGATATTTATTGTATGTCTAAGAGCAGGTGGAGAGCAAAATTGCACCCCCCCCCCCCAATAATTTTTTTGCCCAGGGTCCAATCAACATTAAAAGATGGCCCTGCAGAGGATGGTAAAAAGTAAAGGCAGGAATGGAATTAGCTCTTTTATCATCTATGCTGGCACATCTTGGAATGTTTTGTAGTGCTTCTTGGTGCTTTTTTTTTTTTTTTGTATTTGGGATTATCATTTGCAGGGTATTTACCAACAAAACTGTAAACTGCTCTACTGGAGTACAAAGCTACAGGGACCACATTGTGGTTCCCAGATTTAAATTGGTTGTCCACCTTCCAAATACACACGGCATCCAGCCATAGACCAGAGTCTCTAGAGGGGACTTTACAGGTAATGACCTTTGTTTTATCTCCAGGGAAACTGCAGAGGTATCAGACAATACAATCTTCATAACACAGCAAGTTCCAGAACAATCTACATCAAGTGGGCTTTTGCCAGATATCTATGCGGCAAAATGTCACCCTGTGGCCTGAGGATCAGCATCATGTACATATCCTCTTCCTTCCTTCCGGATTATCAGTGTTTCCCGCATTGTGAAAGAAATCATGATGTAATAAATCTATAAGAAGAGCCATGTTCCCGGTGTTTTTTTTAAATACAACGTTACACTAATGCTGGCCATATGGAAAATGTGGTCATTAAGACATTTCATTTTTTTTGGCCAGTTATTGGGCACAAATCAGTAGGGAAATTTTTGAGCCAAAAAAAAAAAAAAACGAAGGACAAGTTTGGTAATTTTCTGCCGAACGAATGATAAATTGAAAGGTTAATGGGTTTCCCGTCCAAACTGTTTGCGCTAGGTATATGTGAAAAAAAAAAAAAGTGTATTCATTTATGTCCGCTGAACAATTTATCGGTCATTGCACGATGGCGCCATTGTTTGCTCTCATGGTCAAATGTTTGTTTTTTAAAAATGGGTTTGAACAATTTTTCTTATAGTGTATGGCCAGCATAATATTCTACACAAGAGTTTGGCTTTCTTGTAACATGCCGAGTCCTGTGGCTGATCTGTGGAAAAGTGGGCACACCCACTTTCAGTATAGAAATTAAAACTGCCAACAATTTTTGAACAGGACCTGCTACAGTTCATAATAGGTTTTTTATTACAGCTTACCTGTAATATCCTTTTCTTGGAGTACATCATGGGACACAGAGTCTTATGCCTCGTTTCCACTGAGCGGATCGGCTTCGGCACGCTATTTTGTGTGTTTCCATTATGAAAGCGTGCCATAAAAGCGAACCGTACCGGACCATTCTGGGTCCTGCTTCAGATGTGGGGCCATAGAAAATGGAGCGGTTCCATTAGGGCAGACCTACAATACATTCCACTGATTGGTGGACGTGCTAGGCTTTTTTCCTAAACCTTGTATGGTCCCAGATGGTCCAATTTGCAGTGGAAATGCTCAGCAGAATAGACCGGACCATTCTAACCCGTTCCATTCTAAGCGACCTGAACCGATCCGCTCAGTGGAAACGAGGCATTAGTCATTACCAGTGGCGGCCTGTCCATAGGGGGCGCCCGGGCGCCGACCCCCTCCGGTAAAAAAAAAACGGGCCCTTTAAGACATTTTATTTTGCTTAAAATGTCATTTTTAGTTTTACCTCCAGTTCTGGCGGCCGTCAATAGAGGGCGCTGCAGCGCCACCCCCTATCGCAAATAACACACATTCATTGCATAGCATTGCATTGAATGTGTGTTATTGTTGCCAGCTGCCGCTGGTCTATTCATATAACCGGACATAGGGCGCCGGTTACCTGAATAGCGACAGCTGATTGGCTGTGAGGAAGTGCCCATCAGAGATGCTAGCTCTGATAGGCTTTTCAAGTACCGCCCTCCAGCTCTCGGATGTCTATACTCGGAACGCAGCCTCCCTGCGTTCCTTGCATAAGAGTGACGGCCGTTTCAGCCAATCAGGTTCCCGGATTCTGGTTATCAGGAGCCTGATTGGCTGAAGCTTCACCGCGGCTGCAGAAGACATCGAGGGAGGACGCAGAAGCTTCAGGTAAGTGCTTTTTACAGGGAAAGGGATGACAATGGGCGCAGAGACGACAATGGCCACAGTGGCATCATGGGCACAGTGGTGACAAAGGGCACAGAGGCGACAATGGGCACAGTGGCATGGGGCACAGTGGTGACAATGGGCACAGTGGCATCATGGGGCACAGTGGTGACAATGGGCACAGTGGCATCATGGGGCACAGTGGTGACAATTAAAGGGCACAATGACATGCACAGTGGCATCAATGGGCATAGTGATGACAATTGGCACAGTGGCAACAATTGAGGGGCACAGTGGCTGCGTTTGATGACATGGCACAGTGGTGACAATTGATGGCACAGTGGCTGCGTTTGATGGCATGGCACAGTGGTGAGAATTGATGGCACAGTGGCTGTGTTTGATGTCATGGCACAGTGACTGCGTTTGATGGCATGGCACAGTGGTGACAATTGATGGCACAGTGGCTGCGTTTGATGGCATAGCACAGTGGTGACAATTGATGGCACAGTGGCTGCGTTTGATGGCACAGTGGTGACAATGGCACAGTCACTGCGTTTGATGGCATGGCACAGTGGTGACAATTGATGGCACAGTGGCTGCTTTTGATGGCACAGTGGCTGTGTTTGATGGCATGGCACAGTGGTGACAATTGATGGCACAGTGACTGCATTTGATGGCATGGCACAGTGGTGACAATTGATGGCACAGTTGCTGTGTTGCATGGCACAGTGGTGACAATTGATGGCACAGTTGCTGTGTTTGATGGCATGGCACAGTGGTGACAATTGATGGCACAGTGGCTGCGTTTGATGGCATGGCACAGTGACTGCATTTGATGGCACGACACAGTTGTGACAATTGATGGCACAGTTGTTGTGTTGCATGGCACAGTGGTGACAATTGATGGCACAGTTGCTGTGTTTGATGGCATGGCACATTGGTAACAATTGATGGCACAGTGGCTGCGTTTGATGGCATGGCACAGTGGTGACAATTGATGGCACAGTTGCGGTGGTTGATGGCATGGCACAGTGGTGACAATTGAATGCACAGTTGCTGTGTTGCATGGCACAGTGGTGACAATTGATGGCACAGTGGCTGCGTTTGATGGCATGGCACAGTGGTGACAATTGATGGCACAGTGGCTGCGTTTGATGGCATGGCACAGTGGTGACAATTGATAGCACAGTGGCTGCATTTTGTGGCATGGCACAGTGGCTGCATTTGATGGCACAGTGGCTGCATGTGATGGGCACAGTGAGGCTGCAATTTTTTTTTTTTTTCGTTTGCGCCCCCCCAAAAATTTTGAGCACCAGCTGCCACTGGTCATTACTAAGTGGGTTATATTCCACCTTCAGGTGCTGGACACTGGTGTAATCAATTAGAACAGGAAGTTCCCTCCCTATATAACCCCTCCCGTACTGGGAGTACCTCAGTTTTTGTAGCAAAGCAATAAGTGTCCCAATATCCGCAAACAAGAGGGGCGGGAACTGTGTGTCCCGTGATGTACTCCAAGAAAAGGATTTTACAGGTAAGCTGGTATAAAAATCATATTTTCTTTATCGTACATCACGGGACACAGAGTCTTAGTCATTACTAAGTGGGATGTCACAGAGCAATGCTTACTGAGGGGTGGGGGAAACACCAACAACGCAGACTGCCATCAGACATGAGGACCTTTAATGCTGCCTGCAGCATACTGAGCCAAAAAAGCTGCATCCTCCTGCCGTCTTACGTTCATCTGATAGGGATTAGTGAACGCAAACAGAAACGATCAACTAGCGGCCTGGCAAATCTGAGTCATAAAGGCTTGGTAATGCACCCCGCATGAAGTGCTTACTATCCTGGTAGGGTGCACCCTAAAAGAAACAGGGGGAACCCTCTCTTTAAACACTAGCCTGAATAATAACCTGATGAATCAACATTTGACAACAGTTGATTTAGACGCTGCCTGCCCTTTTCTGGGGCCTCCTGGTAGCGCAACAACATCAGTTTTCCGTATCCGAGCAGCCTCTTCAGATAGGTCTTGACCTCTCTTACTACAACGAGAGCGCGTGTAGCTATTTTAATAGCTGATCTGAACACTGCCTGCCCACATCTAGGGTTTTCTGGCAGAAAAACAAAACGTTAGGTCTCTACATCTGAACACCTTCAGATAGATTTTTAACTGCTCTCATCTCCATTGAGAGAAAAGCAATAACCTTTCCTTCCGTGGACTAAGGTCTTAGAAAAAAGAAGGCAAAAATATCTTGATTGAAATGAACACTAGATCCTTCTAGTAAACAAGGTTGGGTGAGGATTTAGCATCACCCTTCTTGTAAAATAATTAAGTATGGCTCTATACAAAAAAAAATGCCAATACTCTCTTGCGGAAGCAACCGCAACCAAGAACACCAATTCCCTCTTTAGAAGGATGAAGGGAATTATGGTGCATCAGCCCAAGGTGCTGACCCTGTAAGCTGACAAAACTAGATCCAATCCTCCGAGCACAAGGGCGACCTAACTGGTGGACTTATACACGTCCCCCCCTTGTATAACAGCTCGGATCAAGAGTGTGACACAAGCGACCTTTGAAAATACGTCAATACCCTTTATGTACAGGGTACCGTTTCTGTGACATTTGGTCAGAAAAAAGTTGGGGTGTAGAGGTCAATCTCCCGGACCCAATTGTTGATGGCTCCAGCAAATTGCCTGCCAATCTTGCATTCCCACCAACTGGAGACAGAGCTGTTCCCTTGCGAAATGCAGACAACCTCTTCAGTCCCATGTAAATAAACACATATGCAAATGGCTCCCTATATGTGCATGTGGAAAGCTTTAAAGCCATATGCCTCCTTGGAAGCGTGTGTTCATGGAAGCGTGTGACAATTCATACAGATATGTTTTAGGCATACATATAGCATGTGAGCTATGAACAAGCATCTTGCAAGCAAGTATGCGCTCTGAACGTGTTATGCAGCATTGTGCAACATGTACCCATGCAAACACGTATTCCTATGTAAGCCCAAGGAATCCTGTATAATTAAGGAAACCTACTTATGCCTCATTAAGCAACCATGCAAAATCTAGGCAAACATGCATCCTTATGCGATTCAGCATTTTTCATGCGATCAAACATCTTATGCATTTTAAGCACTCCTGTGCGGACAAGTACCCTTGTGTGACCAAGGACTCTTGTATGATCGAGCACCCTTGTGCGATCCACCATCTTTATGCAATTAAGCATTTTAATGCGACTTTAGGCATCTCTGTGACAACAAGCCTCTCTATGTGATCAAGTATCCCTGGGTAAACAAGGACTCGGTTGATCAGGCAACCATGTGTGATCCAGCTTCTTTATGCATTCAAGCATTTTTTTTGCAAATTTAGGCATTTCTGCGGACACAACCTCTCTGTGTGACCAAATCTGCCTGGGTAATCCAGGACTCGGGTGATCAGGTAACCATGTGTGATCCCGCATCTTTATGCACTCCAGCGTTTTTATGCGATCTTAGGCATTTCTGTGGAAACAAGCCTTTCTGTGTGACCAAATATCCTTGGGTAATCAAGGACTCGAGTTATCAGGTAACCATGTGTGATCCCGCATCTTTACGCACATAAGCATTTTTAGGCACTTTGATATGATTAGGCATCCTTATGTGACCATGTAAAATCATACAAACAAAAACATGTACCTTTATGTGATCAACAATAAAACATGCTCTGTTACCTGTTTCCCACATGCATTTTGAACATTCCAAACTCATGTATTTCATGCAAACATGCGGACTGGAAAAGAGGCAGTTTAAGCTCTGCAGATGTGCGTTTCCGCAAACCTGCGACGTCGGCCATGTACACCAGCAACTGTGCATCCCCCAGTTGTGCATTTGGTTAGCCTGAAGTAGGGTTGCCACCTGTACGGGATTCCCCCGGGCAGTACGGGTCTTCAATCATGTGTCCGGTTTTCAGACTCTCTGAAACCCGGACAGACCATTAGACAGGGGGAGCTTCATTAGCATATGTGTCTATGGGGAGACAGCAGCAGTGTCACTGCTTCTCCATAACCACACTGTGCTGGGGTGATTGCCAGAATACAGCTCATTCCATACAGTTCCCCTCCCCCTCAGGCTCCTGCAGGGTCTCTGTTATCAGTGACTAACTCCCCCCCGCCATCACTAGTGCGGTATGCTCGGAGAACCTGGGAGGCGGAGCTGAAGAGGAGATGATGTCGAGAGGAGGAGATCATGTCGGGCTGGTGCTGCTCACACTACATGCAGGGAAGAGGTGAGCTGAGAGTTTTTTTTGAGTCTCCTGGGGGGAGAAGCTGACACAAGTTTATGTGAAGGGTTAGGTGACAGGAGGATCGGGAGTGTCTGATGATATCTTCCAAGCCTCACACCTCTGTCTACAAACATCCCCCTCCTCAGTCCAGATAACGTGCAGTAATTTATGACCACTCATTAACCCTGTGTGTATGGAGAGTGTCAACTTCTGCACAGAGCTTGGATAACAGGTTACATGAATGGTCATACATTACATTCACATCATCTGTACATACAGAGGGCTGGGAGTTTTCTGTAAATATCAGTGGATGAGTACAATAGCTTTTGTTTTTATTTACATCACTATTCCAACCCACCCCCCCCCCCCCCCCCAGACCACTTCATACATCCAGCTAGCATCATTCAATCCGCATGCCTCTCCTATCCATACTACCCCCACCCTCCTCTCCTATCCATACTACTCCCACCATCCTCTCCCCACTCCTCTCCTATCCATACTACTCCCACCATCCTCTGCCCACTCCTCTCCTATCCATACTACTCCCACCATCCTCTCATATCCATACTACTCCCACCATCCTCTCCCCACTCCTCTCCTATCCATACTACTCCCACCATCCTCTCCCCACTCCTCTCCTATCCATACTACTCCCACCATCCTCTCCGCACTCCTCTCCTATCCATACTACTCCCACCATCCTCTCCTCACTCCTCTCCTATCCATACTACTCCCACCATCCTCTCCTATCCATACTACTCCCACCATCCTCTCCCCACTCCTCCTATCCATACTACTCCCACCATCCTCTCCGCACTCCTCTCCTATCCATACTACTCCCACCATCCTCTCCGCACTCCTCTCCTATCCATACTACTCCCACCATCCTCTCCCCACTCCTCTCCTATCCATACTACTCCCACCATCCTCTGCCCACTCCTCTCCTATCCATACTACTCCCACCATCCTCTCCTATCCATACTACTCCCACCATCCTCTCCCCACTCCTCTCCTATCCATACTACTCCCACCATCCTCTCCGCACTCCTCTCCTATCCATACTACTCCCACCATCCTCTCCTATCCATACTACTCCCACCATCCTCTCCCCACTCCTCCTATCCATACTACTCCCACCATCCTCTCCGCACTCCTCTCCTATCCATACTACTCCCACCAACCTCTCCGCACTCCTCTCCTATCCATACTACTCCCACCATCCTCTCCTATCCATACTACTCCCACCATCCTCTCCCCACTCCTCTCCTATCCATACTACTCCCACCATCCTCTCCGCACTCCTCTCCTATCCATACTACTCCCACCATCCTCTCCCCACTCCTCTCCTATCCATACTACTCCCACCATCCTCTCCTATCCATACTACTCCCACCATCCTCTCCTATCCATACTACTCCCATCATCCTCTCCCCACTCCTCTCCTATCCATACTACTCCCACCATCATCTCCCCACTCCTCTCCTATCCATACTACTCCCACCATCCTCTCCGCACTCCTCTCCTATCCATACTACTCCCACCATCCTCTCCGCACTCCTCTCCTATCCATACTACTCCCACCATCCTCTCCTATCCATACTACTCCCACCATCCTCTCCCCACTCCTCTCCTATCCATACTACTCCCACCATCCTCTCCTATCCATACTACTCCCACCATCCTCTCCCCACTCCTCTCCTATCCATACTACTCCCACCATCCTCTCTGCACTCCTCTCCTATCCATACTACTCCCACCATCCTCTCCTATCCATACTACTCCTACCATCCTCTCCGCACTCCTCTCTTATTCATACTACTCCCACCATCCCCTCCGCACTAATCTCCTATGCATGCTACCCACAACCTCCCCTCTGCACTCCTCTCTTATACATACTACCCCCTTGCATTGTACAGAGGTAATGAATTTAATGTACTACTGAGAAAAAAAAAATTGCCGTGCGCTGCTAATGTGTTCGGGTTTGGCTTGAAGAAAAGATGGCAACCCTAGCCTGAAGCCAACACCAGGATAAGGATCTTATGGAGACAGAGGCTCTGGCAATCTAGGCTGAGGGAAGTTATGTGCAGTTTGAATCTCTGAAAAGACTGCAGCTGCAAGCAGAGCTTCTGGGGCTTCTGATAGCTTCTCCTTATTAGGCTCACCTGTTGCCTGTCCTCTGACAGTGAACCTTCATCCTCAGGTCTTTCAATCCCCTTGATTGAGGATTTAGAGCAGGGAAGGGGCACGCCCTGTTTTCTGCTTGTGAGGATGCTGCGAATAAAGCAGTTAACCTCTTATAGACCCATAAATGCAACAACACATATGCAGAGTGACTGCAATGTTGGGGGGAGGCTGCAACGTCTGACAGGGCTGATAGCTCATTCTGTGAGCTGTCTTAAGTCTCTACAGGGGAGGATAGTATCAGGCAAGCATGATAAAGGGCCCCCAGCTTCAGGTGGCGATACCCTTTATATTCCTACCCCTGAACCCTATTTTACTGAGAGACAAAAAAGTTCTAAGCTAAAAGCAGAGGAACTTAACCCAGGTGCATCAACAGCTGAACTTAGTCTGGCAAAAGACAATGCCTGCTAATCTAGGGTGACCAGATATCCCCGGTTTCAGGGGACAGTCCCCTGATTGAGGACACTGTCCCCGGACCAAGTCTGTCCCCGGTTTTGTCCCCGAATTGGATTTGAACAGGGGCTGGGGCAATCTGAATTATTTTTTCCATTATCTGTGTCCCTTTCTGATGATCATGTGCTGGTCAGAGCGGAGGAACTATTTCTTCAGCTTTGGGTGCATGCCCATTCAGCTCTGCTCGCATTTTCTTCTGCCTTTTCTTCTGCCTTGGCTCAAGTCCTGGCCAGCCACCTGCCTTCTTATCTCCTTGCCTTTCCTGGCGGATTGATCTTTAGCTATGACTAAACACTAATATAGTGTGAAACGCGTCAGCTTCACCGGTGTGCTGTTTTGGCTTTTTGGATTTTACAATAAAGGCAATTTTTATTCAGTGTGCGGCTGTCCAGAAGAATCTGTTCTTTGTTTTGCAACAGTAGGCATCTTAGATGAGTCTGTATCCAACACACACAAGGTGCTTACATGTCCCAAGCTACTGTGTCCCCCTGGCTTTACAGAGCTCTGACGTCTGGGCCTTTTTGAAGAGCCTGCCCTGTGTCTGCACCATGAGCTGGCGAGCACGTGCGTGTGGACCAGCGGCAACCACATCGTCCCCCCGCCTACAAAGCGCGCCCCCCCCCTCGCTTAGGGAAATGGTGGAGGTGGGGGGAGAGAGAGATCCCCCAAGGAGCGCCGTGGACCCGGACTACGAGAGACCCCCCCCCCCCCACAGCACTGTGGCGAAGCCTGAAGCGGAGGAAGTGGGCCGCACAATAGACCAGCTAACGCCAAGCTTCCGTTTTTGGAAAGAATGGCAAGCGAAACACCAGGCATATCTTCTTTTTTTTTTTTTTTTTTACTGCCCTTCGTGGTGGAAAACAGATAAGACATGCAGCTACTCATGGACGACAATCCTTTTGCATAGGATTTAGGGGTACCAGCTCCCTCAAGGGGAGATATATGGGTACTACAGCCATCCTGTCTCAACAGACATAGTGGCTTCTTTGCCCAGGCACACATGCCAACTAGGGGAGGTATATGGGTGTCCAGAGCCATCCTGTCGCAGAAGACATAGTGGTTTACATTGCCCATGCATAGAAGCATAATTTGGGCGAGACTCATAATCCCCAAAGGAAGACCTCCTGTCGAACCAAGTTCCGTAAGTACCTCCTCTTACCTTTCCACGCCGCAGGGTATTGCCAACAAAGAGGCCAAATCTTCACCCTTCACCAAGGGTATCGTCCAAGACCTTCAGGGACCGGGGTCCATGATAGGAACCCACTCCCCTGGACCTATATAGCACCCTGGCAGCAGAAAAAACATTTGGTCCTTGGAAGGCACAAAGTTCTGGAAAGAGGCATTATAGGCTAAACCTCGTTCTTCTTTCCCGAGGCCCGGGTACCGTCCACTTTGGCTATGAAGCACCTCGGACGGATCTGGATTTATGGAGGCTTTTTACATCCAGCATGGATCCCTCCAGTGGAGCTCCTAGGAGCACATGTTAATTCGTGACCAACATCTTAGACACTGATGAAAAAACTGAGGTACTCCCAGTATAGGAGGGGTTATATAGGGAGGGAACTTCCTGTTTAATTGATTACACCAGTGTCCAGCACCTGAAGGTGGAACATATAACCCACATAGTAATTACTATGCCGTTCTGTGTCCCGTGATGTACGATAAATAAAATAAAATAAAAACCATCCTAGATAATTCCATACTGGGAACATATTGATGTTTTTTGCTTCACTTCCACTTCGGCATATTGAACAGTAAAGGAACTAATGGACATGTTGCCTGGCTAATTTGGCTTTAAAAAGTTGGTCTGAAAACAAGCATTCTGTGATTGTTGGAAATTTTATATTTCTCAGGACACTCAAAGTGTTGAGGCAAAAGCACCAGATGGCCAGAACAAACCTTCTCAAAATCGCCCAGCATAAAAAAACAAAGCCACCACACACTGCTTTGCACATGAAGGTGGGGTGCCGCCGATCTCCCAACATACACTGCCAACGCACACTATAACTTGAGAAGCAGGTGGGGGGCCACGATCACCCAACATAAAAGACAATAGACATGATGGGTGCCGCTGATCGCCCAATATACACTGCCATCGGACATAAACACTGAGAAGCGGGGGGTTCTATCGATTGGCCATCATAGAAGACACTGAGAAGGATGGGAGGGGGCTGCCGATCGCCCATCACAGAGGAATAGAAGACACTGATAAGCGGGGGGGAATTGGGGGGTGCCGCCGATCAGCTATCATAGAAGATTCAGAAGGTTTCCTGCAACATTTTGGTGTGTATGCGATTTGAGCCATACGTTGCCTCAAATTGCACCTCAAAGACATTGCATGTGATGTGCATAGGAATGCTGTGCGAATAACATGCAGTGTTTAGCATGCACCAGTGTGAACCCAGGCTTGAAGAAAAACGAAGACCTGTATCATTAGGGCAGTTTTTCTTAACTCCAGTCCTCAAGGTGCCCGAACAGGTCATGTTTTCAGGATTTCCCTAAGATGAAATGGTTGTGGTAATTAATAAGGCAGTGAAACTGATCAAATCAACTGATAACCCTGATAACATGACCTGTTGGGCACCTTGAGGATTGGAGTTGGGGGGGGGAAATGGCTGCCTGCCTCATGCAAGCACATGTCTCCCTTTGAACTTCAGATGAAAAAATCATGCCTGCCACATGCTTGGCAAGTAGTTTGAATGTCATTTTGGTTGCAAAGTTCATTAAAGCTGCAGTCTAAAGTTTGGTTTTCTCTCAGGCGGCGTACACACGACCGAGGTTCTCGCTGGAAACCAGCGAGAACCTCGCTGGAAAGTGCATTCCAGCGAGGACCTTGGCCATGTGTACGCTCTCGGTGAGCTTCCCGTCGGGAAGCCCGTCGAGCAGAAATAGAGAGCACGCTCTCTATTTGCTCGACGGCCTGCCTGGAAGAATGGCTGGTTGCCATTCCCGACGGGCGGGTCGCCGATTTCGACGGCCGGCAGGGAACCTCGACGGGCGGAACGATGTGTTCTGCCCGTCGAGGTTCTCTGCCGTGTGTACACGGCCTCACACTTTCTTTAAATGTGGAAAATGTATGTTTAGGGGAAAGAATTATGTTTATTTTTGTTTTTTTTCTTACTAGGAATGGCAGCGATTTTTTTTATTAGGACTGCGACATTATGGAAGACTCGTCGGACACTTTTGACACATTTTTGGGACCATTGTCATTTTTACAGCGAACAGTGCTATAAAAATGCATGGATTACTGTGAAAATTACACTGGCAGTGAAGGGGTTAACCACTAGGTGGCGCTGCAGGGGGGTTAAGTGTACCCTATAAGGAGTTCTTCTAACTCTAGGAGGGATGGGCTATGTGTGTCACGACACTGATTACAGGAAGCTGTGATCAGTGTCCTGTCACTAGGAAGACTTGGGAAATGCTTGTTTACATCAGCATTTCCCAGTTCTTCCTCACCGTGAGATGATCGCGGGTATCCCCACGGACATAAAGTCTGCGGGACCCATGGTTGGGCTCATGCAGCTCGCGGCAGGTGCGCGTCCACAATGCCGTTTCTTAAAAAATACGTATATATACATGTCCTTTTCCCTGCCGTGCCATGCTGAAGACGTATATCTGTGTGCGTCGGTCGGCAATCGGTTAAACTAGCTGGTGGTGGGCAGTGTGCTTGCACTTAGATTAAATGGTAATTCAATCGGAATACTATAAAGACAATTGAGGGGGGAAAGTAACCACCTATGCTTAACTTCTTAAAATGTACAACTTTAATATAAAAGTGGAAAAACCACTCTGGAGAGACTTAACTAGTACAGAATGAGAGCATGCACATATTCTAAACCATAATTTTATTTCATTTTGATTAAAATTCAAAATGAATTGCATGACCTTAAATTTATGTCAACTACCCTGCAGGATAAACAACCATACATTACATAGGTCTGACCTGGTGTTGGTGGATCCCCTTTAAAGTCAATGCGTTTCTCAACTAGCAAAGCTGGTTAAGGCTCATGCAAGAAACATAGAATCAATGTACAACCAGATTACATATGACATACAAATTCATGAATGTGTTCATTGATTACCTCCTGCCTGTCCAATGCACACATGTGGCTGGAAGGATGGGCATCATTCTAAAAGGACACACCAGTGCATCCTCTGTTTCTGGTGTCAATGTGCAGTGACATGAGTGCTGTGGACACAGCAGGTTACTGATCCAGTGTACTGGGCCACTGATCCAGTGTACTGGGCCACTGATTGGCCTTAAAACTATATGATTGCTGTCTGCTCTGATGCCAGTGCTGCCAAGCATTGTCTGATCACCGCTACAGCAATGCAATACCAGTGCTGCCAGTCAGTGTTCTTAATCGCTGCCACATCAGTCTGTCAACCCACCAGTGTGAGCCAGCAACAGTGTCTGATTGCTGCTACATTAGGGTCCTTTCACACGGAGCAGACCGTTTTTCGGTCCGCTCCGTGTGCCCGTCAGCTCAGCGGGGGGGTCTGTCCGTTTGCATCCGATCCGTTTGGCCAGACGGAAGAAAAATAGGACATTCTTCCGTCCGCAAAAACGGATGCGGATCTAGCGGACGTTAGCGGATGCATCATCCGCTAACGGATCCGCTCCCATAGGGGCCCATTACAAGTCCGTAAACGGACTTGTAATGAGCGGACGAACGGTCCGCTAGTGTGAAAGGGCCCTAAGTCTTCAATAGGGCTTTTTTTCTCAGAGCATAGAGGGGATCAGCAGGCTTTCCTCACACGCTGCCTACTCCGACCGGAGCGTTGGTGGACGCCCGCAATGGTCACATATACACGTGCGTGCGATGTTCTCTCATAAAGCCGTTCTGAAGGTGGCTGGAGTAGCGTGGTAGAGCGTGGCAGGTTACAATGCACCTGGTCTATGAAAGCTCAGTCTCCCTGGATCATCCTGGCTGACGGTGTACACAGCTCTGCACAGATATCTATCTATTTTGTGTCCCGGACGAAAGATCCGCTTGCTTGTTGAACGGATGGGCT
This sequence comes from Rana kukunoris, assembly GCA_029574335.1. Classification (NCBI taxonomy): domain Eukaryota; kingdom Metazoa; phylum Chordata; class Amphibia; order Anura; family Ranidae; genus Rana; species Rana kukunoris. Next base: position 166,609,910 of record CM056059.1, read on the forward strand.
GGGGTTTCCGTGGGATCAATTTCTCACTAATTCCGTGGGATCAATTCTCACTAATTTATGCGTTTCCCCCTTTGCAACTGTTAACACGCCTCTTTCGCAGGATAAAATTGGAGGGAAAACTAGTAATTCTGGTGACTCCAGCTTGGCCCTGAAGGTGCTGGTACGCAGAGATCATAAAGATGTCAGTAGGGTGTCCATGGACCCTTCTGCTCCCCTCATTGGTCCATAAGGACCAGGAGGACTTCGTCCCCCTCCGTCAAGAGGGGGATAACACAATACGGGTTATCGACTTGATTGATGTGGCAAACAGGGACGGCCTAGAATCACTGGCTCTCAGTTTGGACGCGGAAAAGGCATTTGACCGCCTCAGCTGGCCCTTCCTGTTCGCCACGTTAAAACACATGGGGTTCCAGGGCCCCTTCTTACGGGCCATCCAACACCTCCTACACAAACCCTACATCTCAGGTTAAGACCCCTTTCACACAGTCCCCCTCCTCCCCGATAACCAACGGGACCCGCCAGGGATGCCCACTGTCGCCGCTACTGCGTGGAGCCTCTGGCGGCATCCATCCGCAGGAATCCAGATGTTTGAGGTGTTCCAGTGTGAGGCAAGGAGTTCAAGCTGGCACTCTTTGCGAATGAAGTTATTCTTACACTGACCCAGCCCAGGACCTCGCTGCCCAATCTGCATGCAGAACTTGATCTCTACAAGTCCCTATCGGGCTACAAAATAAATGCGGCTAAATCGGTAGCTCTCCCCATCAAGATCCCCGACGCGGAGGTCCGGCACTTGCAACAGTGCTTTCCCTACCACTGGACGATGACAGGCCTAAAATACCTGGGGGTCTAGATCACCCCATCCTATGACACTTTATACAAGACTATCTTTCCCCCTCTATTGGTCCATTAGAGAACTCCTGCAGAAATGGAGGGCCCACCATATCTCCTTCTGGGCAGGGTGGCCTCTGTGAAGATGGTCATCCTCCCCAAACTTCTTTACCTATTCCAGACATTGCCCATTCCGGTACCGTATATGTATCTACGGAGACTTCAGGCGGACTTGGTGCGCTTTGTCTGGAGCTACGGGAGGCATTGGATACCTCAAACCGTTCTAACAGGGGTTTGGGGTTCCCCGATCTGCTCAAGTATTACCAGGCAGCCCAACTGCAAGCCATTACCTCTTGGTTCCCCTAGCATTCCTATAACAAATGGACAGAAATTGAGAAAATCTGGTTCACACCCGCACACCCAAATAGCCTGCTCTGGAACGTGAACGCAGAGGTGAACTTGGGCCAACTTCTGGGACCTATGCTCCATCTCCGGACGATCTGGCGCAGACTGTCCCATACACACAGCTGGAGCGTGGAAAGGTCTTTTCTGATTTCTTTCCTGTACAACCCCAGGATGCCTGCTGGGCTGACCCACCAGATGTCGTCGCCCTGGGCGACACGAGACCTGTTCCACTTTGGCCACCTGGTAAACCCTATAACCCGTAAACTACTTCCATTCTCTGATTTACAAAAGAAATTTGATTTATCTCGCCAGGTGTTCTATGGGTATCTGCAGATAAGACATTACGCACAATCCTTTGCCCCAAGGTTCCAATTCTCAGCGCCAACCCCTTTCGAAAAGCTGGTGTTGGAGGGATCTGCCCGCCAAGGGCTAATATCAGACATATATCAGATACTAAATTCTTACTCCTTCCCCACCCTGGGTAAGCACGCATACATGCTTAGCTGGGAAAATATGTTGGGGGAGGAGATCCCCTAAAGCAACGTGGCAGACGATCTGGTCTTAGCCAGCAAAGAGCTCCCTCTGCACACTTTATAAGGAAAATGCTTACAAAATTCTCTTCTTTTGGTATCTGACACCGGATGTCCTCCACGCTATTTACCCAACCAGCTCAGATAGGTGTTGGCGCTCCCAGGGAGCCAAAGGAACCCTGTACCACATATACTGGACCTGCCTCAAGATAGTACCATTTGGACACACATCAGTTGCTGTCCCGTCTCCTAGGAGTGCCTGTTCCCAGGTCCCCGAAACTGTTTCTGCTAGGGGTATCCCCACTGCAAATTACCAAATGTTTTTTTTTTTTAATTGCTGAGGCACATTCTGATGGCAGCAAGTTGCTTGATTGCCCTTCATTGGAAGCGCCTATCCCCCCATCTCAGGCAGATCTGTACGCTAGGATAAAAGACATAGAGTTGACTGTTGTCTGCCTGTGATTTATTGCACTGTCATACACTGCTTACGCTACTGTTCTGCTAAAGTTTTGTATTGTTCTTTTTGTGTCACAGGGTTAACCTGTGGCTAATAAAAACTGTTATTTGAAAAAAAAAAAAAAGCGAGTCATATTTGCAGCCACAAAATACTTACTAGCTGTGCACAAATAGTCCCACAACATGGACACTGACCTACCAGAAGTATTAAGCAAAAAAACGGATACATAAGTAAGTGCCGGCCATTACAGGCCCCAAAAATTAGCCGACAGGGTTCACCTGACAGCAAACAACTTTGTATTTTGTGACTAGTGGTACATTAGGCATTCACCGGATACAGAAGTAATTGTCGGCCATTACAGGCCCCAAAAATTAGCCCGCGGCCACAGGCGTTCACCTGACAACAAACAACTTTGTATTTTGTGGCTGGTGGTACAATAGGCATTCACCGGATACAGAAGTATGTGCTGGCCAGTACAGGCCCCAAAAATTAGCCCACAGGCATTCACCTGAATCAAACATGGTTTACTGGTTTAAAGAATAAATAAATGAATATATAAAATTAAATGAAGGAGAGAAATAGGTGCCAATAGACTGCAGAAAACGGGAAGAAAATAAATAAATATATAAAATTAAATGTAGGAGGGAATTAGGTGCTAATAGACAGCAGGAAACTAGCTAAGAGAGAAACATATATAAAGAAATAGGTGCTAATAGACTGCATGAAACTGGCAGAAAAAAAGAATAAATAAATATATAAAATTAAACGTAGGCAAGAAATAGGTGCTACTAGACTGCAGGAAACTGGCAGAAAAAAATAATAAATATATAAAATGAAATGTAGGAGAGAAATTGTCATAAAACGTCTTTGAGAACCCGGGTCTTGCCCCAGGGAACATGTATCAATGGAAAAAAGTTTTAAAAATGGTAGTTTTTTCAGGAGCAGGAAAAAACGTTTTTTCCATTGATATATGTTCCCTCGGGCAAGACCCGGGTTCTCAAAGACGTTTTCACAGGCAAACTATAGACACCCAGCAGGTGCAATATTTAAAGGAATTTTTTATTTTTATTTTTAATTTAAGCATCATTAAAATCACTGCTCCAGTGCTATTAAACTGGACAAGTGCAGTAACACTGAGTACGGTTAGGTGTAAACTAAACAGCACACAGGCAATACAACACGTTAGAACACTGCAGCTATGCACAATCTCCTGCCTAACAAATAGGAATAGCTGATCTAGCTAAGCTATACAGTGTATAAATATATGTACAACTCCTAGGGATGTATATATATCCTCTACACTGTAAATTAAGCTAAACTGACTAGCCTCCCTGCCTGATCTATCTATATAAAAATACAATCTCTCTGTCTCTCTGACTGATCTCTGTTCAGCGCTGGAACACACTACACGAGGCCGCCCAGCAGGCAGCCTTATATCGTGTGGGGCGTGTGCTAAAGCCCTGAGCCATAATTGGCCAAAGCCACCCTGGCTTTGGCCAATTATGGCTCTGCGTTTTTTGCGCGCTGTGATTGGCCAAGCATGCAGGGTCATAGTGCATGTTTGGCCAATCATCAGCACACAATGCCGCAAATTATGGGCCGTTGCGCGTAATTCGAATTTGGCGCGAATGACCCGTTCGAATTTCGTCGAACGTACGAACAGACAATGTTCGAGTTGAACATACGTTCGAATCGAGCGCGGAGCTCATCCCTAGTGCTAATAGACAGCAGGAAACTAGCTAAGAGAGAGTAATATATATAGGATATATATAGACAGCAGAAAAAGAAAGAAATATAAAATTAAATGTAGGCAAGTAATAGGTGCTAATAGACTGCAGGAAACTGGCAGAAAAAAAATAATAAATAAATATAAAAAAAATTATGTAGGAGAGAAATAGGTGCTAATAGACTGCAGGAAACTGGCAAAATAAATAAATACAATTAAATGAAGGGGAGAAATATGTGCGAATAAACAGCAGGAAACTAGCTAAGAGAGAGTAATTTTTATTTATTATATATATATATATATATATATATATATATATGATAAATAGGTTCTAATAGACTGCAGGAAACTGGCAGAAGGCAGAAAATAAATAAATGAATCTATAAAATTAAATGTAGGAGAGAAATTGGTGCTATTAAACTGCAGGAAACTGGCAGAAGAAAAGAATATATATATGTGTGTGTAAAATTAAGGCCCGATTCACACTAGTGCAGTGCGAATTTCAGCTCTCTTATCTTTGCAGAGAGATAACAGAAGTGTTCAGCATATCTATTGCATTTTAGCTGCAGATTAGCTGCGAATTTGGAGACCTGGGAGTGGGGAGGGGGAGGGGGAGGGGGGAAGTGTATTGAGCTGAATGAGAACAAATCCTGAAGATAAATGAACACATCTGCGAATCAGCTGCGTGCCCATAGAAAATAATGGTCCTGAATTCGCACCTGAGCTGCACCCCAAGTCATAAAATACGCACACGTTTTTTCAGCAATGCGCAGTGCAAATGCATCGCACATATGTGAACCACTCTCATTCAAAACAATGTATTTTGAAATGTTCTGTGAATTGGATGCGGTTTACTGTGTGAATCCGGCCTCAATGTAGGCGAGAAATAGGTGCCAATAGACAGCAGGAAACTAGCTAGAGAGAGTTTATAAAGAATATATATATAGTACAGACCAAAAGTTTGGACACACCTCATTCAAAAAGAGTTTTGTTTATTTTCATGACTATGAAAATTGTAGATTCACACTGAAGGCATCAAAACTATGAATTAACACATGTGGAATTATATACATAACAAAAAAGTGTGAAACAACTGAAAATATGTCATATTCTAGGTTCTTCTAAGTAGCCACCTTTTGCTTTGATTACTGCTTTGCACACTCTTGGCATTCTCTTGATGAGCTTCAAGAGGTAGTCACCTGAAATGGTCTTCCAACAGTCTTGAAGGAGTTCCCAGAGATGCTTAGCACTTGTTGGCCCTTTTGCCTTCACTCTGCGGTCCAGCTCACCCTAAACCATCTCGATTGGGTTCAGGTCCGGTGACTGTGGAGGCCAGGTCATCTGGCGCAGCATCCCATCACTCTCCTTCTTGGTCAAATAGCCCTTACACAGCCTGGAGGTGTGTTTGGGGTCATTGTCCTGTTGAAAAATAAATGATGGTCCAACTAAAACGCAAACCGGATGGAATAGCATGCCGCTGCAAGATGCTGTGGTAGCCATGCTGGTTCAGTATGCCTTCAATTTTGAATAAATCCCCAACAGTGTCACCAGCAAAGCACCCCCACACCATCACACCTCCTCCTCCATGCTTCACGGTGGGAACCAGGCATGTAGAGTCCATCCGTTCACCTTTTCTGCGTCGCACAAAGACACAGTGTTTGGAACCAAAGATCTCAAGTTTGGACTCAGACCAAAGCACAGATTTCCACTGGTCTAATGTCCATTCCTTGTGTTCTTTAGCCCAAACAAGTCTGTGCATCTGTGGGGGACATGCATAGCTGCAATATGTGGGGGGACATGCATGGCTGCAATATGTGGGGGGACATGGCTGGATATATGTGGGGGGACATGGCTGCAATATATGTGGGGGTACATGGCTGCAATATGTGGGGGGTCATGGCTGCATTTGGGGACACATTAAAAAAAAGTATCGGTATTCGGTATCGGCGAGTACATGAAAAAAAGTATCGGATACATACGCCACCCCCACATATGTAAAGGGTTTTTAAATCACACATGTGAGGTAATGCTACAAATATCAGAGGGAGAGCAATGTTTCTAGCACTAGACTTCCTCTATAACTCTAAATTGTTAACCTGTAGTAATTTTTAAAGAGGCGCCCATTAAGATTTTTAGGTACCATCATTTAGCGCCATTCCACGAGCGTACGCAATTTTAAAGCATGGCATGTCAGGAATATTTTTTTTCTTTTTTTATCAAAAAGGTGTTAATTGAACAAGTTCAAACAATTTCCAATGTACAAACGGTGCATTTGCATATATTTTATAGTAACATTACACTTCATCCTAGTAGGTATCTATTTACTTGGCGTAACAGCATATTTCTTATTATACAAAAAAATTGTGTGTGTGTGTATGTGTGTGTATATATATAATTTGTAATAAAAGTGTATTTTCTGCCAAACAATTGCGTTTAAAAATCCATGTGACAAAAAATTGCAATGACAGCCAATTTATTCTATAGGGTCTCTGCTAAAAAAAAAAAGTGGGCCAGATCCACATAGAAATAGATCGGCGCAGCATATCAGAGATACACTACTCCGCCGTACCTTACCTGGCGTAATTTCGAATCCTGAAAGATTTTGCGCCATAAGTTACGTCGGCGTAATGTATCTCTGGCGGCGGAATTCAAATCGGCGATTAGGGGGCGTGATTCATTTAAATGAAGCGCGTCCCCGTGCCGATCGAACTGCGCATGCTCCGTTCAGAAATTTCCCGCCGTGCATTGCACTAAATTACGTCGCAACTACGTTATTTTTTTTACTAGCGTAAATTACGTACATTCCTATTCACGGACAACTTACGCAAAATTTAAAAAAAATTCAAATTTCCACGCGGGAACGATGGCCATACTTAACATGGCAAGTCTAACTTTAGGCCGCAAAAAAAGTAGCTTTAACTATACACCGGAAAAAGCAGACTAGAGACGCCGTAAGAGAATGCGACGGTCGCGTGTACGTTCGTGGATCGTCGGAAATAGCTCATTTGCATACTCGACGTGGAAAAAGACGAGAACTCCACCCAGCGAACGCCGAAGTATTGCATCTACGATCCGAAGGTGTACGCCTGTCGGATCGAACCCAGATGCCGTCATATCTTGGTTTGAGGTTTCAAACTAAAGATACGACGCGGGAACTTTGAAAGTACACCGGCGTATCAGTAGATACGCCGGCGTACTCTCTCCATGGATCTGGCCCAGTATATATAATGTTTGGGGTTTTTAAGTAATTTTTGAGCATAAAACAATGATTTCGATTTGTAAACAAGTGTCAGAAAAAGGCCTGGTCAGCAAGTGCTTAACCGGTTCCAGACCAGATGCACGTGGCAGGAGGTCGTGAGCCAGCATTTGTGGTTGTAAACACACACATCCCCGTTCTGTCAGAGGAGAGGAGACATGTCGTGGGTTCCTAGTAAGTAGGAACAGCGAAATGTCATCTATGCTATTTAATCCTATCCCATACAGTTAGAACACACATTTAACCCCTTGTTCACCCCCTACTGTTAACCCCTTCCCTACCAGTGTAATTTACACAGTAATAAGTGCATTTTTATAGCATTGACCGCTGTATAAATGTCAATGGTCCCAAAAATTTGTCAAAAGTGTCTGATCTGTCCGCCGCAATGTCGTAATAATGCTAAAAATAATCGCAGATCACCACTATTGCTAGTTAAAAAAAAAAAGGCATAATTCTTTCCCAGTTTGTAGACGTTATAACTTTTGCGCAAACCAATCAATGTACACTTATTGCAATTTTTGGGGGGATATTTGGGGATATTTATTATAGGAAAAATTAAAAAAAGGATTTATTTTCAAAACTGTCACTACTTTTTTGTGTATAGTGCAAAAAATTAAAACCGCAGAGGTGATCAAATACCACCAAAAGAAAGCTCTGTTTGTGGGGGGGGAAAAGGACACATGTTTTGTTTGGAAACAGCATTGCATGACTGCACAATTACCAGTTAAAGCGACGCAGTGCCAAATTGTAAAAAGTGCTCTGGTCAGGAAGGGGTTAAAACCTTTCGGGGCTGAAGTGGTTAATATGGTAGAAATATCTGCAGGTTGTTTACATGAGAAGGCTGGTAGGCTGCCAAGATTCTGGCTAGGGTTGTCCCGATACCACTTTTTTAGGACCGAGTACAAGTACCGATACTTTTTTTCAAGTAGTCGCCGATACCGATACTTTTTTTAAACGTGTCCCCAAATGCAGCCATGTCCCCCCACATATTGCAGCCATGTCCCCCCACATATTGCAGCCATGTCATGCCCCCCACATATTGCAGCCATGTCATGCCCCCCACATATTGCAGCCATGTCATGTCCCCCACATATGCAGCCATGCCATGTCCCCCACATATGCAGCCATGTCATGTCCCCCCACATATGCAGCCATGTAATTTCCCCCCACATATGCAGCCATGTCATGTCCCCCACATATGCAGCCATGTCATGTCCCCCCACATATGCAGCCATGTCATGTCCCCCCACATATGCAGCCATCATGTCCCCCCATATGCATATGCCCCCCACATATGCCCATGTCATGTCCCCCCACATATGCAGCCATGTCCTGTGCCCCATATTGCAGCCATGTAATGTCCCCCATAAATCCTGCTACTGCAGGGTTAATCCCCGTGTAACACATACCCGCGGCACCATGTAAAGACACGCGATTGGACGGATCCGTCCAATCGCGAGCAAGGGGGGAGTGTCTATGGACGTATCCGTGTATAGACACTCCCCCCTTGCTCGCGATTGGACGGATCCGTCCAATCGCGTGTCTATACATGGCGCCGCGTGTATTACATGTTTACAAGGTGCACGGGATTAGCGGCGGTCAGCGGCGGGCGTTGTGCGGCAGGGCGATTTGCGGTGAGCGGCGAGCGGCGGGGGGGGGGGAAGTATTCTATTTTGGTATCGGGGGTATTTGCGGGAGTACAAGTACTCCCGCAAATACTCGGAATCGGTCCCGATACCGATACTGGTATCGGTATCGGGACAACCCTAATTCTGACCTCCATAGAAAAACAGCTGAGATTTCACTGCTTCTGTTCAAAAAATCGAATTACAATGCACTCCACAATGTCTATAGATAGAGATAAAGGCAGAATTATTTTTATGGTAATTTTATTGCTTATTCAAATGGTGTAAATATTTTTCAGCACATGATCTGGGCACAGGTTCACTTTAAATGGTTTAAATGTTTCCAATAAAAAGTCCCCCTGGCTTCTAGGACAACTCATTGTTTTCATAACATTTGAAATGCAGTGTCTGCCTGAAAGCAAAGGTCACTCTGATAAAACTGTCACCATGGCAACAAACCTACTGTGACAGTTGGCCTACTGTGACAGTTGGTGATGACCTCATAGTGGGTCTGGGGTTATAAATAGCTGTGCAGCTAAGCCATTAGAGCAGACCAGCAGTGAGAGGAGAAGGAGTTAGCAGCACATTGTTAGTTCTGAACCTTGTTAGTTGGTTATATTACAATTTCTTTGTAATTTCCTGAAAAAATGGGAAACTGCTGTAGAAAAAAACACACCCGTGTTGATGAGACAGCTTACCGCCCCAAATCACAAGCAAAATCTACATTTAAGCCTTTAGTGACTGAAACACAACACACATATCAGTCTGCTGTCTCTCCCTGCCAAGATGTGCCCGTTGTGCCTAGTGGAGCTCAGCCAACTGCCACTAATGGCAAACCAGAGGAGTCTCTTCAGCTGGAAACTCCTCCAGTGATCTATACTGATGTAAAGGAGTGTGTTCATTCTGAGGGAGGCAGTAGCCCTCAGCTGAACACTCCTATTACTGATGAAGACACATCTGTTCAGTCTGATGGAGCCAGTAGCTCTCAGCTAAACAGAGATTTAAACTATTCTGATGAAGAGGGGTCAAAGCCTGATTCCTCCAGTAGCTCGCTGTATAGCAGTCCTGTAAGATATTCTGATGAGGGGTCAAAGCCTGATTACTCCAGTAGCTCGCTGTATAGCAGTCCTGTAAGATATTCTGATGAAGAGGGATCAAAGCCTGATTCCTCCAGTAGCTCGCTGTATAGCAGTCCTGTAAGATATTCTGATGAAGAGGGGTCAAAGCCTGATTACTCCAGTAGCTCGCTGTATAGCAGTCCTGTAAGATATTCTGATGAAGAGGGGTCAAAGCCTGATTACTCCAGTAGCTTGCTGCTTAGCGGTCCTGTAAGATATTCTGATGAAGAGGGGTCAAAGCCTGATTCCTCCAGTAGCTCACTGCTTAGCAGCCTTGTAAGCTATTCCGATGAAGAGCCCTTTCAGCTTGGAACATCTCAGCTGAGCACTACAAAGACCTATTCCTTTGAAGACAAATCTGTTCAGTCTGGTGGAACCATAAGCTCAGACCTGGACAGTTCTGCAATCTTTTCCGATGAAGAGGTGATCTTTCCGCTTTTAACACTTCAGCAGAAACCTCAAGTGACCTATTCCAATGAAGACACATCTGTTACGTCTGATTCTTCCAGTAGCTCACTGCTTAGCAGCCTTGTAAGCTATTCTGATGAAGAGCAGTCCTTTCAGCTTGAAACATCTCAGCTGAGTACTACAGCGACTTCTTCCTTTGAGGACAATGCTGTTCAGTCTGATGGAGCCAGAAGCTCAGAGCTGAACAGTTCTGAAATCTTTTCCGATGGAGAGGTGCCCTTTCCGCTTTTAACACTTCAGCTGAAACCTCGAGTGACCAATTCTGATGAAGACATATCTGAAGAGGAGTTCAGATCTGAACTAGAGGAGTTCACTCAGCCAAGCAAAAGAAAGATGGACGACAGAGGGGCATTTAGCCAGTCTAGTTCCCCTTCTGTTGAACTCACTTTAAAAAAACTGAAGCCCTATGAATCACCTATCTTCTCAATGAACCTATGTGTTGGACCATATGACCTCTATAGTCTGAAAGGAGACCTGCAGTATGTTATGGAATACGGAAATGAAAACTATGCCTACAAGAGAAGCATTGAACTCTACTTCGTACCTGACAACTGTCTTAGTCATACAGAACTGGATGAAGAAGATCGAAGACAAATGGTGCTCAGCCTTATCAAATCACACTCAAAGCACTCCCTGAGCTTGGAGTCCCTGTGCCTGGCCATAAACTACCTGGACAGGCTCCTACTTAACCTCACAGTGGAGAGGTCCACCTACAACGTCATGGCCATCACCGCAATGGTACTTGCCTTGAAAATATCAGAAAAAGGTACGCTAAAATTGCACAAGTTAATTCAGAGTTTTCGCACGTATTACACCAACACCTCAATGTGGACTATGGAGGCAATGATCATGAGTAAACTCCAGTACCGGCTAATTGCTCCAACCACCAACTTTTTCTTGGAGCATCTTATCATGAAGAGGATGGCCACTGCAGCGTTCACCGCACAGACAGTGGAGCAGAACCATATGTTGATGGGATGTGCAAAAGCAGTCGTTAAACTCTGCCTGACAGATTACTATTACTGCTCTATCCCTCCATCACTGCAGGCCATCTGCTGTGTCAAAGCTGCTGAATGGGTGCTCTCCCCAGACAAGACTGTCACCATCACTGGGGTACAAGGATACCCAAATAAAAGTGTGCAGGAGGTGCTAGAGTACACCATTACTCTAATCAAAGACAACCATGACTACTTCAGCAGCCTCACAGAATTTAAACACAGCTACCTATATTACTAAATGAAAAACGGATAGTAACCAAAAATAAATGCGCCCTAATGGTTACTGCCGCTGCGCTAAGGAGTAAAGAGTAAATGCAAGGACGTTTCCTTTTTGGAAACATGGCGTGATTGGCCTGTCTCATTAGGGGAGGTATGTGCTCCTATTGGGAGACACACTGCAGTTGAACTTTTGATTGGATGGATCAGGAACTGCAGGAGACAATCAATTAATTTAGTTGTATACCAGGATATATAAGAAGGACATGTACTAGTAAGTAGCCTATCCCATGAATAAGTCAAATCTATGACGAAACATGTCGGGGGCGTGGCTACACTAAAGATCGTATGATCATTTGAGACCAACGTGAGATAACCTGCATGTGTTTTTCTATGCGAGTGACCAGCGTTTGAGGATACTTTTTTCAACAAGGAGGAGGTGTTAAAGTGAAGGGGAAGTGGTGAGAAACACCTGGTTTACTTTTTGGGTCCGCCGTGACCACAGTTTATCAGCCTGTGAACATCAAGGAAGTTTATTTGGAATTTATCACGGTTGTTTTTGGAGTTTACTTTTGTGAGTGCAACCTTTGTAGGTTCATTTGGTGTGTCAATAAATTGTTTTAGCAATATCACACTATTATACTTTTTTGTTTTTTTCACGTATGTGGATCTCACTTCTACATTTTTGGACATGAATCCTGAACACTGACTTGAGGATTGTATGACATGCTTTTTATGCCAAACACGTGAGTGTAAGGCTACTAGTTCTGGTGAGTGGCCATTCGTATTGGTGGAGGAGTGTTCATTACACTGGTGTGGTGGAGGACTGTTCGTTGAAGAGATTCAGAAGATTTTTTCAGACACTTTATGAACTATTTAACCTTTAGACTCAATATCACTCCCGGGTCTCTACATTTACATTTTTTCTGTCACTTATTGTTTATTTAGTTCACTTGTGTGGTTCCACTACACATTAGCGCTGTTTGCTCTATTTGTACTTATTTTCACTATTAAGTTCACTAGACTTTCTTTCTACCTATATTACTAGTGAGTGTTCCACGCAGAGAGTGAGAGTGAGAGAGAGAGAAAGAGAGAGAGAGAGAGACACACACACAGGGTGGGTGAGGAAGAGAGGAGACAGAGAGAAAGCGGGAGGACAGAGAGAGGGGAACAGAGAAAAAGAGAGGGGGAAAAGAGAGAGGAAGGGGGAACAGAGAAAGAGAGATGGAGGGGGAACAGAGAGAGAGAGATGGGGGGACAGAGCGAGAGGGAGGGGGGACAGAGAGAGATGGAGGGGGAACAGAGAGAGGGAGGGTAAACAGAGAGAGAGGGAGTGGGGACATAGGGAGAGAGGGAGGGGGAACAGAGAGAGCAGGGGGGGACAGAGTAACAGAGGGAGGGGGGATGCCGAAAGAGGGAGGGAGGGAGAGAGAGACAGGGTGGTTGAGAGAGTTTGGGGTGTGTGAGAGAGAGGGGGGTGTCTGATAAAGGGGGGACAGAGACAGAGAGATGAAGGGGGAACAGAGAGGGAGGGAGGGGAGAACAGATAGAGAGGGAGGGAGAGAGAAGAAGGGGGGCTGAGAGGAGAGTGAGGGGGGAGATTGGAGAGAGACCTGCTCAAACACGTTTTACTGGCTGTGTGGGCAATGACAGATAATCACCCTTGTGACAAGTGCAGGGGGTGGAATGAGGGCAGGAGGGGTAAGAATATAGGGCATTTGTTTATATTTTAAATTTCATTCTGAAAGCACCAGCAGCTCTCAATTCAGCACTCCAGACTACAAAATGTAGTCACAAACTCCAATTATACCAGCAAAACACTCACCTTTATCTATTATATAAAATTACAACCTTGTATGGACTGGCATGCACTGACCTACACTAACAGAGGACGTCCAGATGTACATAAACTAACCGCTCCATGCTTTAGATAGATGTACACACACACACACACACACAACCAAATTAGGAGAGAGTAGATTGCACACACAGATTATAGGATGAGGCCTACTACAAACATACACCCAACATTAGAAAAAGGATGCATCCAGTAGGGTAGCTTAGTGTAGTTAATGTAGGTCCTGCCCTAGAAGAGTCTACCTTGCCGTGGTGGGCAGGCTTGGAATCTTTTGGTCAAAAGTGCATCAGTGATTGGGCGAGAGGATCACCTGATCTTCACTTCTGGCCAATTGATTTTACCAAAGGACTCTTGGTTTTTTTCAGAGTATATATAATTGGAAAAGGAAAAAATGTGTATAGATCCATAATTATACTTTCATAAAACACACAATAAAAAAACTTAGTTACACTTACCGGTAACGGTATTTCTATGAGTCTTTCAGGACAGCACGTGGAGAGAGCGCAGCTCCCCCCACTTCCCAGGAAACACTGCAGTCACTGCTATAACTTCCGCCCACCTCCACCATGGCCTCAGTTGTACACGAGCACCTCCGGCCATACTGAAATGAGATAAGCAGAACATAGCAACCAAAACATGTTAGTACAACACACATATATATATATATATATATATATATATATATATATATATATATATATATATATATATATACATATATCCACCAGAAGAGAGAAGGGTGGGTTATCGGTGCTGTCCTGAAAGACTCATAGAAATACCATTACCGGTAAGTGTAACTAAGGTTTTCTCACTTCGTCTTTCAGGTCAGCACTTGGAGATGATAACCAAGTACTTACTCTAGGGTGGGACCACCGCTTGCAGGACCTTCCTGCCAAAAGACTGCTCCGCCGCTAAGAGCAGATCCATCCTGTAGTGGCGAGTAAAAGTGGAAAAACTCATCCACGTAGCTGCCTTGCAGATAAGCTCTGGTGAAGCTCCAGCCCGTTCTGCCCAGGAAGTTGCCACTGCCCTTGTAGAATGTGCCACCACCCCTGGGGGAGGTTCTATACCCCTAGCCTTAAAGGCCTCGTGGATAGCCATACGGAGCCATCTGGCTAGCGTACTTTTGGAAGCACCGTACCCCCTACGTGCACCCGAGAACAACACAAACAGAGAATTGGATTTCCTAATTTCCCTGGTGACTTCCAGGTAGTGCATAATGCACCTTCTGACATCTAAGGTATGAAACTCTTCTTCCCTTGAACCGGAAGGAGCCGGACAAAAGGTAGGTAACACTATTTCTTGTGTCCTATGGAAGGCCGATACCACCTTAGGAAGGAACCCAGGATCTGTCCTCAACACGACTCTATCTGGGAAGATGGTCAAGAAGGGTTCCATAATAGAAAGAGCCTGTAGCTCACTAATTCTCCTAGCCGAGGTGACGGCTACTAAAAGGACCGCTTTCAGGGTCCAAAATTTTAAAGATGCTTCTAACAGTGGTTTGAAAGGTCTTTTTGTCAGACCCCCCAAAACCACCGATAAGTCCCACTTGGGAAAAAACTTAAAGGGGGAAGGCCTAGCCCTGGCCAATGCCTTAAAAAATCTGATGACATAGGGATCTAGAGATAACCGTCTCTCTAGAAATACTGATAGCGAAGCAACCTGCGCTTTCAGGGTGCTGGCTGCCAGACCCTTGTCCATCCCGTCCTGTAAAAACTCCAGGACCGAAAAATTATTCATGGGGGAACAATTCTTTGAACTGCACCAGGGATTAAAGACCCTCCAGGTCTTGAAATAAATCGCCCTGGTAACTTCCTTTCTGCTACTAAGTAGCGTATTCACTAACCGTTTAGATAAACCCTTCTTACTCAGGATTAACTCTTCAGTAACCAGGCCGCCAGGTTGAGCCGATCCACATTGGGATGGAGCAGAGGACCCTGGTATAACAAGTCCTTTCTGACTGGAAGTAGCTGATGAGGTTCTATTGCCAGTTTCAGCAGGGTTGAAAACCAAGGCCTTTTGGGCCAGTATGGGGCTATCAGGATAAGAGTCGTCTTTTCTACCTGAAGTTTCCGCAGAACTAACGGAATCATTTGTACTGGGGGGGAAAGCATAACACAAATGGAAGGGCCAATGCTGAACTAACGCATCTAAACCCTCTGCTTGATCCAGTCTGTTGAGGGAAAAGAAAACCGGAACCTTGGCGTTGGCTTGGGACGCGAACAGGTCTATCTGAGGGGTTCCCCACCTGTCTGCTATTTTCTGGAACACCTCTGAATTTAGACTCCACTCGGATTCCAGAACCCTCCTCCTGCTTAGGAAGTCTGCCAGGTGGTTTAAACTGCCCTTTAGGTGTACTGCAGACAGAGATGCCAAGTTTGTCTCTGCCCAGTAAAGCATGTGTAGGGCCAGGTTCAGGAGAACCCTGCTCCTCGTGCCCCCCTGCCTTGAGACGTAAGCTACCGCTGTAGCATTGTCCGACAGTATCTGGACATGCTGACCCTCTATTGTCTCCTGGAAGGCCCAAAGCCCCAGGCAAACGGCTTTGAGTTCCCTCCAATTGGAGGATCTCTTGGCCTCTTCCCTGGACCAGGACCCCTGAGCCAACTGACCTCTGAGGTGAGCACCCCACCCCCAGGAGCTGGCATCCGTAGTCAGGACCATTGTAGCGGGGAAGGACCACACTAGACCCTGACTCAAATTTGCGTAAGTCCTCCACCACCAAAGTTTCCTTTTTACTGAAGCTGGAACCCTGATCTCCTTCTCTAAGGGTTCCCCATGCGTCCAATTCTGTAGAATCGCCTGCTGGAGACTCCTTGAATGCAGGCGGGCCCACTGAACCGCAGGAATGGAGGATGTGAGTAGTCCCAGGGTGGACATAGCTGCACAAACTGAAACTGACAGGTTCGTCTGCACTGCCTTCACTGCTGCCTGAACCTTGATTATTTTCTCCTCTGGTAGAAATAACTAATCCTGGATGGAGTCTATGGTGTACCCCAAAAAGACTATGACCTGAGAGGGGACTAGATTTGACTTCTCTCTGTTCATAATCCAACCTAGGCCCTCTAAATGGGCCCGAGTCCTCCACAGGTCTTTGAGAAGCTGATCTTCCGTCTTGGCGAACAGCAGAAGGTCGTCCAAGTATGGAATTACAGAAACTCCTTCCAGCCTTAGAGGTGCCAAGGCCTCCGCCACCACCTTCGAAAAGATCCTCGGAGAGGAGGAGAGACCAAACGGCAGGGCCCTGAACTGAAAGTGTTTGACCTTGCTTCCTGTCCTGATTGCTAGACGCAGGAAACGCTGAGAAGAGGCTCTTATCGGGACGTGAAGATAAGCATCCCTTAGGTCTATCGAAGCCAGAAAGCAACCCGCTGGAAGAAGCCTTCTGACCGAGTAGATGGTATCCATCCGGAACCTCTTGTACTTGATTGACCGATTCAGGAATTTTAAGTTCAGAATCAAACGAAATTTTCCTGCCGGCTTTTTTACTAGAAACACATGGGAGTAGCAACCCGTCCCCTGCTCTTGTTGGGGTACCGGGGTGATCACCCTCTGCTGGAGAAATTCCTCTAACAGTGACAACATTGCCCTGGATTTCTCCTGATCCCTGGGTAGCTGAGTCGCGTAGAAACGCGACGGTGGTTTCTCTGAGAACTCCAGCGCGTAGCCCTCTGCAATAACCTTGAGGATGTATGCACTGGAAGTCGTCTCTGCCCACTGTGGAAGGAACGACTGAAGTCGTCCTCCCACAGCCGGGCGACCGTCACTGGGGTTTAGCGGGCTGGCTAGGGGAGCGAAACAACACCCCGGGTCTCCCTCTACCCCTCTGAGGCCGCCAGGACCTTCCACCCTGACCTTTTTGTGCCTCTTTAGGATCTTGGGGATGGAAAAAAGGACGAAAATTTTTCCTGGTCCGCGGTACTACCTTCTTTAAAGGGAAGGCTTTTTTCCTATCCGCCGTCCTATCCAGAACAGTGTCCAGACCGGCGCCAAATACCAGATCTCCATCGAAGGGCAGGCCACATAACTTAGCCTTCGAAGCCGTGTCCCCAGTCCAGGTTTTGACCCAGAGAGCCCTCCTGGCCGAATTCACTAGGGCAGAGGAACGGTCTGATATTCTCACGGTCATGTAGCCTACTGCCTTCAGAAGAATCGGGAAGGACTCTAGCAACTCTCTGCGTGAGGTCCCGGACTCAATGTGACCCTTCAGCTGTTCCAACCAATGCTCAAGGTTCCTGGCCACTACTGTGGATGCCATAGCTGGTTTGAGGTTGGCCAGGGAGGCATCCCAAGCCTTCTTTAAGAGGGCCTCTGCTCTTTTATCTAGGGGATCCTTTAAGGTGCCCGTATCCTCAAAGGCCAAGTCCGTATTTCGGGATACCTTTGAAAATGCAGCATCCAGCTTAGGTTTCTTATTCCATACCTGCGCTGGATCCTCATCAAAAGGAAATCTCCTCTTAAATGACCGGGAAAAGAAAGGAGCCCTCTCTGGGTCTTTCCACTCCCTTTTAACCGCATCTGACAATACTCTATGTACTGGAAAGGTTCGATGCTTGACTTCGTCTAAACCCTGGTACATCTTGTCATGCAGAGATAAATGCGTCTTATCCACCTTAATGTTTAAGGTGGAATGAATAGTTTTCAGCAAGTCATCCACCTCTTCTAAGGACAACTTGTAACGTGAAGAAGAAGATTCTCCTGTATCTTCCTCTTCCGCCTCTGACCCTGAGACTAGGCTGCAAGGTTCTTCCTCTCGGACTCACTACCTGCCCCTCTATAATCCAAGGGTGCACTAGTGGAGGCCTTAGCTGCTGACCCTGACGCCGCCGGATCTGTCCAAGTAGGAGCGGAACGACTGAAAGGTCTTTCTAGCTCCTTCCGAAAGGAAGAGAGCATCTCTTTGGGTTGTTCGGAGGCTGCACTAGTAGAGGCTTCCCCTTTGACTATGTCCGCGATGCATGCCTTGCATAACGGTTAGTCCAAGACCCTTTAAGGGTTGTTTTGCAGGTAGCACACCGTTTCTTAGGAGGGGGCACTGCAATTTTTAGCTTTTCTTTAGCTTTCTGAAAAACACAAAAGACAACAACCCCATGTTTAACTTTTTGTGTCTCAGACCCAAACCACCACCACCACAAAACAGCCAGTGAACAAAAACACAACAGGTCCCATCACCGCTGTACCAAAACAAACAACACTCTCCCAGGGACGTGACTAGGGTGAGTGAGGCAGGCTCCTCTCCCCAAAGGGGCAGTAGGAGGGACATAACAAGGAACCAGGTAGACTTAAACCGCTGTTTTCCTACCTGGGCCGGGCTGGTGCATGTGGCTCCTGCTCTCGCCACCTCCGCTGCGTCTTCTTGCTCCATTTTCCCAGAACGCGGCGATCGTTTGTGCGCCTCCTTTTGTAAGTCCCGGTTAACCCCACCGCTGTGGGAACCGGAAATTGCACCCCCGAGGCTGCCCCTCCCTTCTGCGTTCCAGCGGCCGGAACCGGAAGCCGCCACACGCCGCCGGAAGTCCCGCCTCCACCGGAAATGACGTCGCCCGCCCTCCGTACCGGGACATCGCAGACCCTAGGAGACCGGCATTTAACCGCCCCAAAAACGGCCTGTAATGCCCAGCCTATTGGTGCGGAACCTCCGGCAGCCTTTACCCTCGCGGGGCTCGGAGAAGGGAGCACCGAACATCCCCCACGCTTCAGGGGGAAGTTGAATCAAACCCCGAAAAAATCAACTAATCCAAATTCTCTCCCCTAAGATTCCAGCTCCTCCTTTCTTCCTTCCCCAGCCCATCCCATGATACACTAAGGAAAACACTCTAGGTCATGTATAAAGTTGCATTGCAGTGTTTCTGGGAAACCTAGCTGCGCTCTCTCCTAGTGCTCCCCATGAACAAAGAAAATCCAATAAAAAAACGAAACCAACAATTTATCTTTTTAAACAATTCATACCTTTCCATTTACCCAATTCTTTACTTCTGGAACGGCTCTATAACATCTTCCACTTATAAAAATGTAAACCATTATCTTCATTAACACATTCATACATACATAACATTTACTACTAAGCCCCTTACCACACCATGTCTCACTTTCACAACACTCACAATCTCCTTATCTTCATCCCAATAAACAACACGGTGATACCAATGCAAAGACATCAACAATAATTTCTTCTATTAATATTGAATTGTACAAATTGCCTTTACCACCCAAAACATTAAATTAATTTAAATCAAAATAATACACATAATTTTTTTCAAATTTTTCAATATAAAATTTAATTTTAATAAGATTATATATAAAAAAACTTAACCTATAATAATATATAATACATTCACTTCCAACTTGACAATTTCAGCTCATTCATATTATATCATACCCTATAAATATGTAAAGTAAGCTAGCTCTTTGTTGTACACATCACATTCAACCAGTCTTATCAATCCATACAATAAATCCTACCCACTCTATCTCCTTTACACTTCTTCCTATAAGACCTTCATAAGCAATACCCCATCATAGGACCTCGTATCATGAATTCTACTGTACAAACAAAAACAAACAACCCAACATGCCTGTATTCTCTATCACACCAAATAAAAATTAAAACCATCATATTTCATTTTATTCCTTTTCAAAAATTTACTTCAAGACGGATTCACCATGCCTTTGCTTGTTTCCATAATACAAATCCACAGTGAACTGCTGCCAATGTATTCTCCTCTTTCACCATAAATTCTTATGGTGAAATCAAATTTGTTTGGTGGAATTGCCTAAAAGAGTCACTCATTATGTCCTTTGTTACACACTTTATAAAAACTTAATCCCTTACAACAATATCCAGCCTTTCTTACTCACAATCTATTTTTACACCTACATAATTTCTGTTATTAGCGTTCCCCATCTGCTTTTATTTACCTGTAGCAAAATTCAAAATATTTTATATCAACATGCCTCATTTTATATAATTTTTAGCTTCTACATATCCCAAAAATCACATCCTCATTTAACTTCTACACCCTGCCATTTTAGCTCCTTTTGGGATAGGTTGTATCCCATCTTAACTCCTCAATAAAGATATTAGTTCACCAACCCCCCCTAATCCCTTTTAGTGTAAAACTCCATCCCTAATGACACATACCCACACAAACAAAATTCATAGAAACTACTAGTCAACAGTTCTACAAACCAGAACATTATACAGAAATATTAATAGTCAAAACTTCAAAAAACTCCTAACATAGTAAATCACCCATACTACTATATTAAACCATATCCAACAGTCAAAAACTATGCTTAAAAAATCAGGATCACATATACCATTCAAATTAACAACATATAGCTTCCTTAACCCCATATTTTCCACCATTTTAACACCTCCTCAACTTGCCAGTGTCACCCTAACAAAACTCACAATAAACACCTCTTCAAGATTCACCACATAAACAACCCCCACCCCCTCTCTTACCACTAACCAATTAAACAACCCCTACTCTTACCCCAACCTCGTCCATCCCGTCAACCAATCCTAAAAACTACATAAACACAGAGCAGGCTCCATACCTAATTTCGTTTTTAAAGGTTAAATCAACCTCCTGCATGCAGCCCCCGCTTCAAATACACCTAGTATTTTAAGGCACAAATTCAGTAACGGTAGCGATACCTACTTATCGATACCCTAAGAAGCCAAGCATGTATATAGCAATACCCCATGCGTCCCTCTTTCCTGGATGAACCACCCGTGATTCACCCTTACTTCACTTCCAATCCTGTAAAGTTCCGTCCAAATAAAGTTTTCAACTTATTTCCAACCTTCAACAGACGGCACGCCCCTGTTGAACCAGTTGGACGAAACCTGGTCAGGGCGGAACTTTACAGCGAAAAACCGATAAAAAATAAACCCCCCCCTACCGTTTACTCCCTGGTATAAACGTCTAAAAACCCTCTAATCTAAACACAAAAAAAAATTCCAACATTTTATATTATTTTGTGTAAAATGTCAATAACGTCGTTTTTCAAATGTTCACAAATAAAGTCACCGTGTGTAGCAAAAACGTCGTTCAAATCTAAAATTTTCAAGCGCACCCAGAAGCTATTTTTTCTCTTCAATATTTATTTTAATACTTACAATAATCTTTTAACCATAAAAACCATTTGTAGTACTTCAAAAATTGTCCAAACTTATACACCTTTATCATCAAACCAATCTTTAAAGCAAAGATCCTTCTTCAATTATTAATCCACTTTTTAATCTTCTTTTTATCAAACACGTAACCATTCCCCCATTATATCTCTCACTTGACAACATCTCATTCAATACATTCATCATACATTGTACCCTTTAAAATTTCCTTGTTTACGCGCATCCATACTTTTTTTAGCGCTTAATCCCATTGGTCCCCGCTGTCTTCTGGGACCTGTGTGTGTCCCTTAAGAAGACAGGGTGAAGAAGATAGTAGTGCACCGCAGGTGGCTCGAGTATCTGCCCAAGTTGAAACAATACCAATTACACAGGTATCTTCCCCCCTCCCTCTGTGCCAAATGTGGAGGGGGGGGGGGGGGGGTCACTGAGGCTCCCCAAGTTTCAATTTATTTTTGTTGAACTCTGCCTTAACATTAAAAATGATTGGTATTTTACTGGGGATAAGCATTTGGTGGTGTCCATATTGTCACCTTTCCTCTCTGTGATGACATCAGGGCTAATATTTGGGAAGTGATCCCCATGTAAAATTAAATTACCTACAGCACTCCTCAGTTGTTTTAGGTGAACACTCCAGGCCAATATCGAAGAAAAGAACCTAAAAGAGTTCAGCCATCACATTATAGAATCCAAGAAATGCGTTGAACTGTTATTTTCAAAAATACTAAATTTAAAATAAAATAGTTGGACTCAAATCATTAGTGTACCATTTATTTTCTTCTGAGCTTTGATATAAAATACCTTCCCGAGGCCTCTGTGTGCACTGTGAGAGTAAAGCTACTTTGGATTCCACGTGTCTAACCCCTTCCTTCTCCAGGTCTTCATTGCCATCTGTGTCCCTGTAGGGTAGAATTTCCATAAGGTCCCTGAGACATGAAGTGAGAGGAAAGCTCGCTCACTAGAGGCACATATAGCAATAAAATCACATTGAAACCAATACAAAGATAAGCATGCCACTCAAAGCTCCAGTGTATTCAATGCTGACAGGTGAAATACTTCTAATTTTTTTTAGGCTGTACAGACCTTGTAATCTACATTTGCAATCCGGCTTTCAGAAAAAGTTCCCCCAGCGGATAAGGCCCTGCCCCCGTATTGCGTAGGTGCGTCACGAGTCACGGCGTTTCCAAAAGAAGCCGAACATGCAAAGCTGGGAACCTGATGGGTGGTCTTTTATTCAATAGACAGCATGTACAAAAATAGGGTCACAGCAGTAGAAACAAGGCTGTTCCTTGTTTCTACTGCTGTGACCCTATTTTTGTACATGCTGTCTATTGAATAAAAGACCACCCATCAGGTTTTGGAGTGCGGCTATCCATTTTTCTTTGTCTTCATTTTGCTTAGTGCACCGCCAGCACCCTCGGTATCCTGCACCACCTGTAACCATTTAGTGATCCCACCTGGAGCGGTGACTCCTTTCTCTCATGCAGAGCTGGGAGTCGGCTCTATATGCAGGCTATATGCCCGCTCTATACAGTCCGTCGGACCAGTTTCAGCGGACAAATTCAATTGCGTGTATGCGGCCTAAAGGTTAATTTTTTTTAAATAACAAACATGTCATACTTACCTCCACTGTGCAGCTCGTTTTGCACAGAGTGGCCCCAATCATCCTCTTCTGGGGGTCCCATGGCGGATCCTCCCTGCATTAGATAACCCCTATGGGAAGCCCTCTCTTAAAGCGCCTCAAAGATGCTGCTTGTAGGACGTTTCTGAGCGTCCTGCCAGCGCACTGCTCCATTGTGAAACGCACTTGGGCTCTCACACTGGAGTGACAGGACAGGCGTTATTTTTGTGGTATAGTGCCTCAGTGTGAAAGTAGCCTTCAGTGCCGCAAAAACTAGCGGAGCTTTGCCGCCAACGCTGCCCCGCCTCACTGTGAAAGTTCCTCAAGGTGAACGGCCATTGCACCCGTTGATGGAGGGGGTGTCACTCTAAACTCTTGTTTTGGATGAGCACTTTTTTTATGAACACTTCAGCAAGTCACTATTATCAATTTATGAAGAAGACTTTATTCATTTATTATTAATTTTTCACTGATGGGACTCGGTGCAATATACAATCTTTGAATAGAGTGTGTGTGGAATTGTCACCTACAATCTGCACCAAGAGTTCAGATCCTGACTCCCAAATAAAGAATCCACCACAATAATGTATGTGGTACCCTGTGCAACTCTACACAGCAGTGTACTTTACCTCTACCTGGCAGGGGGCTCCCCTTCATACCTGACAGTGCCCACCCATACCTGACAGGAGCTCCTAACACCCTACCTGGCAGGGGCCCCCCTCCATACCCGACAGGGGTCCCTAACACCTTATGTGGCAGGGCCCCCCTCCATACCCAACACCCTACCTGGCAGGGCCCCCCTCCATACCTGACAGGGGGCCCCAACACTCTACCTGGCAGTGGCTCCCTCCATACCCGACAGGGGCTCCCTATCAGAGGCAAACCACTGCATGGCAGGTCAGGGCTCTAAGACAGGGGTCTCCAAACTGCAGACCAGGAGTCGGATGTGGCCCTTTTCTTGGTTTTATAATGCCCACGGGGCCCTATTCCTCCCACTGATACTAAAAATAAAGCACTCTACGTCCCACTGACACCAACTAGGGTTGTCCCGATACTAGTATCGGGACCGATACCGAGTATTTGCGGGAGTACTTTTACTTGCGCAAATGCTCCCGATGACTGGCCGAATACTTTTCTTGTATTTATCAACATGTTCTATGAAAATTCTTTGAGTTAATGTCTTGGAGTTAGAGTTCTTCATAATTCTAAACAAAATATCCTTAGTCTGTATTGTGGTTTGAAAACTGCCACATGACATTTAAAAAAAAGCATCGGTATTCGGTATCGGCGTTTTTCATGAAAAAAAAGTATCGGTACTTGTACTCGGTCCTAAAAAAGTGGTATCGGGACAACCCTAGCACAAACCAATCAAACACTTATTTTTTAGGGGGGGGGGGGGGAGTGCATCTTATGGAGCGGAAAATACGGTATACGATTAATTCTATCAACTACTTATACTTTAATTCTTGAAAATAGGTGCGTAAATTGGGGCAGGCTGGTAGGGGGTCCCAGTGCATTACTTGCCTAGGGGCCCATGATGCTATTAAAGACATCCCTGGCCCCCTATGCTTTTGTCTTACAGGGCTTACAACTTCTTTAACCGCTTCAATACCAGGCTTTTATACCACCTCCATACCGGGCCTATTCTGGACACTTCTCTCCTACATGTAATAATCATCATTCTTTTGCTAGAAAATTACACAGTACCCCCAAACATTATATATGGTTTTTTTTTTAGCAGACACCCTAGGGAATAAAATGGCGGTCATTCCAAAGTTTTATCTTGCACGGTATTTACGCAATTATTTTTCAAGCGCCTTTTTTTTTGTAAAAAAAATGTTTTATGAATTAAAAAAATAACAAAACAGTAAAGTTAGCCCAATTTTTTTGTATTATGTGAAAGATTATGTTATACCGAGTAAATAGATACCCAACATGTCACGCTTTAATTATGCGCACACTCATGGAATGGCGCCAAACTTCGGTACTTAAAAATCTCCATAGGCAATGCTTTATTTATTTTTTACAGGTTACAGTTTAGATTTACAGAGGAGATATAGTGCTAGATTCGTTGCTGGCACTCTAACGCACGCGGCGATACCTCACTTATGTGGTTTAAACGGCGTTTACATATGTCGGCGGGACTTACGTGTGCGTTCGCTTCTGCACGCGAGCTATCGGGGACAGGGGCGTTTTAATTTTTTTTTTTTATCTTTTATTTATTTTTTTTACTTATTTTTTATTTATTTTTACACTTTTTTTCATTTTTTCCCCCTTTATTCCTATTACAAGGAATGTAAACATCCCTTGTAATAGGAAATGTGTGTGACAGGTCCTCTTTATGGAGAGATGTGGGGTCAATAAGACCTCACATCTCTCCTCCAGGCTGGAAACCATGAGATCGGTGAAAAAAAATTCACCGATCTCATGAATGGGGGCTTACAGCCGCAATTGCGGCTTTGTTTACTTACGGGGACCCGGGCGTGACGTCATCAGATCGCGCCTGGGTCCTCCGACGGTCATAGAGATGACTGGTGACCATCTGGTCACCAGTCATCTCTATGCTTCCTGCCGCCGCCGCCGATTCGTTCTCCGGGCCCCCGAAAGGCACAGGTAAGCCCGGAGAAGCACCGGATGGCGGCGGGAGGGGAGGGGGGGGGGGGGGGGGATGTCCCCTCCCGCGGCCTGTAAGAACGATCAAGCGGCGGAACCGCCGCTATGATCGTTCTTACATTGTGCAGAATCGTCGGCTGAAGAAGAGGATATCTGGATGATGCCTCTGGCTGCAGGCATCATCCAGATATTCGCCTGCAATGCCCAGGCCGTCAATTGACGGCCACTTAGGATGGTAAATCCCATCCCAGGCCGTCAATTTTCTATGGCTGGGTATTGAAGTGGTTAAGTGGATATAACCTGAATTGTAGAGAGGTTTGCCAATGATTTAGTCTAAACTGAAGAAGGTCTAGTTGAAGTACCCCAAAAATCAAATAGTCTATATTCTTGTACTGGCAGAATTCTGGACATATCAAGAATTGAACAGTTAGCTTTTATTTGGTGTATATTAATACAGTAGTGTAGGAAATAAAAAAAAATGACATTCTTTTTAGTCAGCTATTGTCCATCACGAGTGTTCACAGTCATATGGAGTGGATACGCTGGTCCTCCATAAGATCCATCAGTAGTATGGACCTCCCTAGAGGCCTCTTCAGAGCCCCCGTCACTCCAGCGTACAGACAAATCACAATTTAGCAACTTTATGAACGACCCATTGTTGGCATCACCACAGCAGGGCTGGTTACTGTAGCATCTTCTTCCTTCCACTGTGAGGTGACAGTTTTAAGTTGGGTGTAGAAAAGAATCCCCTAAAGAGAGAAAGAAATGTGATACAATCCGATCCTAAAACAAATAAATGCACCCCCAACATGTGCCAGGCCCCCCGAGCTTACCTGCTTCCCATAGAAATTGGTGTCGCCCCTGAACGAAGCTCGAGATCCGGTGAAGGAGAACATTGGCAAAGGCACAGGGATAGGAACATTGACACCCACCTATGAGAATCACATTTTATTAGTAGTGACTATGACACAATATACTGCCTATTAATACAAACCTGTCAGCTTTCTAGGGGTAAAGACGATCTATCCAGCCCCTCTCAATGAGATCACATACAGCAGATAAAATAAGTATTGAACACGTCACCATTTCTCTAGGGAAATATTTTTAAAAGGTGCTACTGACATGAAAGTTTCCCCACATGTCGGTAACAATCCATGCAATCCATACATACAAAACGACACCAAAACAAATAAGTTCAGAAATAAAGTTGTGTTAAAAAATAAAAAATGGAATGACGAAGTGAAAAAAAAAAAGTATTGACCGCATGAAGAAAGAGGTGAAAAAGGGCATAGAAAGCCAAGACACCAGCTGAAATCTATTATGTAATTAGAAAGCAATCCTGACCCTCGTCAGTACAAATTAATATCAGCTGGTTCAGTCTCTGACGCCTATAAAAAGGTGTCTCAAAAAACATCTCACGATGGGCAAAAGCAAAGAGCTCTCTCAAGACCTTCGCAAATTGTATGCCTTGTACACACACGATCGGAATTTCTGATGAAAAAAAGCCAGACAAAATATTTTCATCGGATATTCCGACCGTGTGTGCGCCCTATTAGATTTTTACCATCGGAAATTCAGAAGGACTTAGAAAGAAAACACGTTCTCTTTTTTTCCCCCGATGAAAAAAATTTCTATCGCAAATTCCGATCGTCTGTATGGAGCTATGGACAGACAAAAAAAAAAAAACAAACATGCATGCCCAGAATCAAGTCGACACATGCTCGAAAGTGTTGAACATAATTTTTCTCGGCTCGTCACAAGTGTTGTACGTCACCGCGTTTTGGACAGACAGAATTTGGTGCGGCAGTGTTTATGCAAGACAGCTTGAACGGAATTCCATCAGAAAAATCCATCTGAGTTTATCCCGATCGTGTATACGGTTACAGAAGGATTTCTAAACTTCTGAGGGTTCCAGTAAGCACTGTTGGGGCCATAATCTAGAAGTGGAACGCACATAGTTTCCCCATATACGGGCCACGAGCAGGTGCTCCTCACAAGATTTCTGACAGAGGAGTGAAAAGCATAATTAGAAGAGTTGTCCAAGAGCCAAGGATCATTTGTGGAGAGCTTTACCAAACCTGGAATTACCAGGTACAATTGTTTCAAAGAAAATAATAAGTAATGCACTCACCTGCCATGACCTGTATGCACACTCACTGCGCAAAACTCCATTGTTGAAGAAAAAGCATGTTGAAGCTTGTTTAGTTTGGGAGAATATAGTCTGGTAGGGGTGAAACGGATCAAAAAACTCACGGTTTGGATCAGAGTCACGTATCAAATCATTTTTAGGATCACCACCATATATTGTCCCCACTGTAATATCCACATCTCCCCCTCAACGCGCCGCTCTGGGAAACGCAAATAGGCCGACGCAGGGTGTACCAAGATGGCCGCCGCTCCGGAGCTAGTCCGAAACCACGGCCTTTCCTATGGCCGCAGACCATGTGGTGTGTCGATCCGAACACGTTGACCCGTTCGAATTACGGATCAGTGACGATCCGTTGCACCCCCATAGTCTGGTCAGCTAAGACCAAAATGTAACTCTTTGGATGCCATAACACACCATGTTTGGAGGTCAATTGGCACTGCAAATCACCCCAAACACACCCCCCATACCAACAATGAATTTACGAGGTGGGAACATCAAAACTAATGTGTCTTTGTATGTATGAATTGTAACCAACATAACATGTCAATAGCACCTTTAGAAATATATTTACAAAAGGAAAATGGTGACGTGTTCAATACTTATTTTACCCACTGCATATGCAACCAACATTAAGGTCCAACAATGGAACCCCACTCATCCCTAAGGCTTATACGTACCTGGCCCACATCTACAAGGTGAGTGTATTTCCGTGCTGTGGCTCCATTTGTAGTAAAGATGGCTGTACCATTTCCATAGGGATTTTTATTTACAACATTAATTGCGTCATCCAAGGTTTCTGCTTCTAAAACAACCAGAACCGGGCCAAAGATCTCTTCCTTGTAGCAGGTCATGTCTGGCTGCAAAAATTATGAGGGAACCGAAAATCAGACTTTTTTTTCCCTCTCATCAACAACCATCTTAACATTACCCCCAACATGTGTCCTGCCTTTGTTAAAACATTGCACCTTATATGTACTGTATAACTCGTAGCCCGGAATCCATAAAGCATCCAATCCCTACAATGCAAACCGCCAGAACATCTATATACAGTATAGGCAACACTGCTGTATTGTGATACATTACCTTCCACCAACTGTAATAGAAAATGCTTTGAATGGTTGGAATTTTTGACCTTCGCACCAGACAAACCAAGAGAAGGAACTTTGCCCTGGTTTAGCCTTATTTAATCCCCCAGCTATTCTACAACACATTAACTTTATAGGTTTATTCTATTCTCTTCATTAGATGACATAATTATATTATTATTTCAAATCAACTTAAAGGGTCACTAAAGGAATAAAAACATTGGGCTGAAATGACTGTTTACAGGGTATAGAGACGTAATAGTTAAATTATTCCTTTTAAAATGATAAAAAAAATAGATAAAAATCAATCTTCTAATGTACCTGCAGTTCTAGTTTGTTGTTGCTGTTTCCTGTCTCTCTGATGTACAGAGCCAGAGAGCCAATAGAGGGCAGTGATGGTTTGTCTAAAACCCCTCAGCACCAACCCAGTTTCAGTTTACACACAGTAATCACACCTCCTTGATTAGTGACCACAGTGCGAAAGCTTCCAGCACTGTGGTTATCAGGAAACAGACAACCAGGAAGTGTCCAGAACAGAGCAGGATTACAGCAACATTAAAGCAAAAAATGAACAATGAGGACATGAAAACAGCACTGCAGCAAGGTAAAAGGAAGCTATTTAGCTGAAAAAAAATGTTTGCTTTAGCGACTCTTTAATTTCTCAATTACCTGTCATCAAATAGCTGCCATGAAGCTATGATTATGACATTTCATGTTGCATAATCTTATTCTGTAATCCGCTAGGTTATCCACTTGCCTTTACTTAAGTTACTTTCCAGAATGATTACACCTTTTTTTACTATACTATTGTACATGTTCTGTTAATGGAATATCTATTTCTATTATATTATTGTACATGCTCTATTAACCACTTGCCGCACAAGTTTTTACATCGACAGAGTGGCATGGCTGGGCAAATGGGCGTATATATACGTCCCCTTCAATTTGCCGCTGTGTGGTTGCGTGCTCGCGACCCTGACGCAAGCTCTGTGCCCGCGGGATCCACAGACTCCATGTCCGCCAGTGTCCCGCGATCAGGTCACAGAGCTGAATAACGGGGAGATATCAGTGTAAACACAACAACTACTCCCCATTGTTCCTAGCGACAGGACACGGGTCGTCTGTTCCCTCTCATTGGGAAGAGCGATCAGTGATGTGTCACTTGTAGGCACGCCCCCCTAACAGTTAGAAGCACTCCCTAGGACACACTTAACCCCCTTCAGCGCCCCTACAGGTTAACCCGTTCACTGCTATTTTTTTACAGTAATCGGTGCATTTTTATTGCTGTAAAAATGACAATGGTCCCAAAATGGTGTCAAAAGTGTCCGATGAGTCCGCCATAAAAAATAAAAATATAAATATATCGCTGATCATCGCCATTACTAGTAAAAAAAAAAAAAGCCATAAAACTATTCCCTATTTTGTAGAATCTATAACTTTTGCACAAACCAATCAATAAAAACGCTTATTGCTATATATATATTATATTTGTGGGGGGAAAAAAAGAACGTAAACTTTGCTTGGGAGCCACGTCGCACGACCATGCAATTGTCTGTTAAAGCGGCGCAGTGCCGAATCGCAAAAAGTGGCCTGGTCTTTGGCCAGCCAAATGGTCCGGAGCTGTAGTGGTTAATGGAACTTAGTTGACAACTATAAAATTCAATTTAGTTGACAACTATAAAATTCAATAAAATATTTAAAACAGATATTACCTTCCTGCAATGACCTGAGATATACATCACTCTTCTCATACACGTACCGTTACATTGGACAGGATAGTCGGTCCCACAAAGTTGCCATCCTCGTAGCCCTTTACTTTGACTTGTCTGCCATCCAGTAGCAAAGTGGCACCTTCCTTTACACCACTTTCTATCAGGCTGCACACTCTCTGCTTTGCCGCTTTACTAATCAGCGGCCCTAAATCGGCCCCAGGCTGGTCCCCTGCATCAAGAACAAGAAGAATGCAATATATTAGAGAGAGGAAGCACAGGCTACAGTTGTAAAGTAGTACTAGATGTTATGCGGAGAACCACAAGAATATATTTCTTGTAATCTACCATTACTGCGGTTTGTTTGACACAGATCTACTAAGCTAGCTAATATGGCTATGGAGTAAATGGTTCATGTAAAATATAAACCGATACAAGAACTTCCAAGTGTGGGTGGTCCACTTCAGTGGCGTCAGGGACTAGCCAGGGCCGGTGCTAGACTATTTTGCACCATAGGCAAGACCAGCTACTTGCACCCCCACTATGATGGGGGTAGGTGAGGCAATAGGTCAGTGAGGCAGTATGGGAGGGGGGGGGGGTAGGTAGGCGAGGCAGTGGGAAGACATTTTTACAGGTACCAACAGCAGGATATTCAGCTCACCCAAATCCTTCAGTCCCGCTGGTCAGCAGAGAACATCTGCACCCTGTGTCCCAGTTTCCTGCCTGCAGTGATGTCACTCCTTGGCCAGGTAGGTCTGGTGGAGGAAGGTTTGCCCTCCTCTGAACGTTGCCTGGGGTGGGGCAATCATGTGATCGGTCGCTAGAACCATCAATCATGTGCTTTCCCCACCCCCAGGCTCTGACTTTCAGAGAAGGAGGGGGAGGATCTGGGGAACACCGTTGCTGCTAAGCCTATATTCTCTGACAGCTGAGCGGCGCGGCTCGATGTGGCAGCATGGACTAACTGGGCATTTGGGCAGGGTGCCCCCCCCTAACCCTAGTCCAACCGGCCGTGGCTGTGCCCTAGGCTGTCTAGTGGTAAGGCCCCCTCCCCAAATCTACATTCCTGTGGCGGAGAGTATGGAAACCAGTGGCCATGCATGCGCCCTAGGTTGCCTAGTTTCCCTGGTGGTAATGCCGGCCCTGGGCAGGGCCGGGACAAGGGGTGGGCAGGAGGAGAGGCTGCCCTGGGCATCGTGTGAGTCAGGGGAGGATTTGTGTTGTGGCAGGGGGTACGTATTGTCCTCGGAGGGGAAATTTGGGGGGGGGGGGGGGCAAACGTGGCGATTTAGGCTGATTTGTGTTGGAGAGGGGGATGGGGGAAAGATTTGTGCTAGGTATAGGAAAGATTTGAGGGAAATTTATGCTGGAGGGGGGAGATGATGTGTACTAGGCGGGAACATTTTAGGGTTAGAAGATTTGGGCTAGAAAGATTTTTTGGGGGGGGGGGGGGGCAAAGTACCAGTTACTTACCGGTAGCTGGATTTCTACGAAGTCTTACAGGACGGCACCCTGAGAGTAGACTGGCTCACCTGACAGGAAACACAATCAAAAATGAGGTTTAAAAGGCCCCACCCCTCCGTGTGCCTCAGTTTAAGATAAAATAGGAAATACTACATAGAGTAGTAGAAAGGCGGACTTTTTCAGGCAATCACAAGGACATAAAATTTAAGAAAAAATATTTAATTATATATCATAAAATCCAAAAACAAAAACTAAAATATACAAAAAAACTTTTTTAGAAAACTGTTTTGTTTATGTATTTCATAGAGTAGTAGAAAGGCTTTCTTTGCAGATTTTTCAGGCAATCACAAGGACATGAAATTTAGAAAAAATATTTAATTATATATCATAAAATCCAAAAAACAAAAACTAAAATATACAAAAAAACTTTTTTAGCCCTCTCTCAAACTCGCCCTGAAGAAGCAGTTTGTTTAGGCGAAACGCGTATTTCCTTTCTTTGCGAGATGCAATGAAATTAGCAATTGCTGATATATACTACTGTAGCCTTCTCAAAACTCGTTTTTGTAATTTTAGTTTTTGTTTTTGGATTTTAGTTAGGCGAAACGCGTATTAAATATTTTTTCTTAAATTTTATGTCCTTGCGAGCCTGAAAAAGTCCGCCTTGCTGATATATATCTGTATATGTTTTTGTATTTTGATTTTAGTTTTTGTTTTTGGATTTCGGATGTCGGCTATATATAATTAAAATTTTTTCTTAAATTTTATGTCCTTGTGTGCTTTTATGTTTCCCTTCCCCGTCCGCCTTTCTACTATTTTTGATGTAGTATTTCTATTTTTGATTGAATTATTCGGATGTCGGCTATTTAGTGAGTGCTTTTATGTTTCCCCGTATAGAAACAAACCAAGAAAAAAAAAGGAGGAATATATTTTGAATAGTTAAGAAGAAGAAGGGAAGTAGGCCGCTGCCGTTTAGAACACGTATAGACTTCGTAACAAACCAAGAAAAAAAAAGGAGGAATTTAGATATAAGTAAGAAGAAGGGAAGTAGGCCTGCCGTCCTGTAGCTTCGTAGAAATCCGCTACCGTAAGTAACTGGTACTTTCTCCCTCGTCTTCCAGGACGGCACCCTGAGAGAAAAGCAAGTAACCTCAGGCCTACCTTAGGGTGGGACCACTGTCTGCAAGACCTTCCTACCAAACCTTAGGTCTTGGGGAGACAGTAGTTCAACTCGGTAATGCTTAAGGAACGTATTCTGGCTTGACCAGGTCGCCGCTCTACATATTTGCTCTATGGAGGCTTCTGCCCGTTCTGCCCAGGAGGCTGCCAGTGAGCGAGTGGAATGAGCTCTAATAACAGGAACTGTCTTACCTGCCTGTGTGTAGGACAAAGAGATAGCCTGCCTAATCCACCTGGATATGGAAGCTTTTGATGCTTGCTGACCCTTTCTCTGACCTGAGAAATTAACTAAAAGGTGAGGGGGAAGTTCTAAAATCACTGACCCTTTCCAAATAAACTAAAAGGCAGCGTCTTACATCCAGGCAATGAAAAGTGACTTCCTTTTCATTGCTGGGGTTTGCGCAAAAGGAAGGAAGTATAACCTCCTGGGATCTATGGAACCTGGTTGCCACCTTGGGGAGGTACAAGGGATCCTGAGTCAGAACCACTCTGTCTTCAAAAACCTGAAGAAAGGGTTCTTTAATAGAAAAAGCATGAATGTCTCCAACTCTCTTGGCAGACGTTATTGCTAACAAAAAGGTAAACTTGAAAGTAAGAAGCTTAATGGGAATGCTGTCTATAGGCTCGAATGGCGCCTTAGTCAGCTGATGCAGGACTAGGGAGAGGTCCCATGAGGGAACTCTGGAAACCTGTACAGGAGAAAGTCTGTCCCTGGCTGTAAGGAACCTCTTGATAAGAGGGTCTCCTGAGAGGCTCCTGTCCAAAAAGTATGACAAGGCTGCCACCTGGACTCTTAGGGTCCTAGTGGCTAGGCCCAGATCCGCGCCATCCTAAAGGAACTCCAAGATGGCAGGTGTTTTGGGACAAGAGATCTGCCTTGTTATGCACCAACGCAAAAAAAAATTTCCAGACCTTCGCGTAGATGTGTCTGGTAACCTTCTTGCGGCTAGCCAGTAAGGTGTCTATGACTCTATCCGAACAGCCCTTCCGCTGCAGGTTCCACCTCTCAAGAGCCATGCCGTCAGGCTGAAAAACTCCGGATTTAAGTGAGAGATCGGCCCCTGCCGGAGAAGACCTGTCCGGAGAGGAAGGGGAAGAGGAGGGGCCAGAGCCCAGTGGCTCAGGAGGGGAAACCAGGACCTCCGGGGCCACCAAGGAGCGATTAGGATTAATCTGCTTTCCGAGAAGGCTAACTTTTGTAGGACCCTCGGGATCAGATTCAAGGGGGGGAAAGGCGTAGGCCAGACGGAACTTCCAGGACTGGGCCAGCGCATCCACCCCGAGAGCCTTGCCCTCGTCTGAGAGAAAAGAAGTTGTTCACCTTTCTGCTTTCTCTGCAGGCAAAAAGATCTATCTCTGGCTCTCCGAACCGTTGGCAAACCCAGTTGAAGGTGTCTTGACACAATTCCCACTCCCCCTGAATAATGGGACGGCGGCTCAGAAAGTCTGCCTCCAAATTGGTGGCTCCCCTTATGTGGATGGCCAGAATGGAGGGTACCCTCTGCTCCACCCAGCCCAAGATCTCCAGAGAGAGTGCTATGAGAGATTGAGACCTGGTGCCTCCCTGCCTGTTGAGAAAGGCAACTGTAGTTGCATTGTCTGAGAGAACCAGGACATCCCTGCCCTGGATTCTCTCTTCGAACGCTCTCAGTGCTTCTCCGACTGCCAGCAATTCTCGGTAGTTGGAAGAGGCCCGGCTTTGATGGGGATTCCAAGAGCCCTGAGCTTGCAGGTCTCCCGCATGAGCTCCCCACCCCCAAGCGCTGGCGTCCGTGGTGACCTTGACCGGATTGGTTTGACTCCACGGTCGGCCCTTCAGGAGGTTTTGGGGGCAAAGCCACCAACCTAGGGTGTCTTTGACTGGGATAGGGATACTGACCCGGGAATCGAGAGTGTTCTCCCTCCCATCCCAGGAAGAGAGGAGGAACCTTTGTAGGTGTCTTGCATGTAGCTGAGCCCAGGGGACTGCCGGAATGCAAGAGGTCATCCGCCCTAACAGCCTCATGATGTCTCTGAGGGAGGGATCTTCCGCATCCCATAGGGACCTGACCGCTGCCACAAGTCTCTGGAATTTCTCTTGGGGAAGAATAAGATTCTTTTCTCGGGAATCTATGAGAACCCCCAAGTAAGCTTTCCGTTGTTCCGGAAGGAGGGAGGACTTCTGTTTGTTGATTATCCAACCAAGCGACTCCAGAGTGGTCATGACCGCGGTCAGGTCCGAAAGGAGCTGATCCTGATTTGGACTGAAAAGCAAGAGGTCTTCCAGGTAGGGGATGAGGGAAATCCCCTTCAGATGAAGATGAGCCATTACCTCCGCCAGGACCTTCGTAAACACCCTCGGGCTGGAGGCCAGACCGAAGGGGAGGGCAGCAAACTGCCAGTGCTGAATTCCCTGGGCGAAGGCGAGGGCGAATCTTAAAAACCTCTGGTGACCCGAGAAAATCGGGACATGGAGGTAGGCGTCCCTCAAATCTATGGTCACCATAAAGACTCCCTCTAGCAAAAGACCCCTCAGACTGTACACACTCTCCATCCGAAACTTTTTGTAGAGAAGATGGGAGTTCAGGGGTCTCAGATTGATTATTAGTCTGAACTTGCCATCTGGCTTGGGAACGACAAAAATGTGGGAGTACACCCCCTGACCTAATTGGTCTGGCGGAACAGGGACTATGACCCCCTGTTGCGCCAAACATGGCACGTTGTGGGAAAGGCCTGCAGCCTTGAGGGGGTCCCTGGTTAGATGGGTAAGGAGGAAGGTGGGGGGGGGGGGGGGGGGGGGGGAGTGGGGTGGGGGGGGGGGGGGGGGGGGGGAGTCTGAATTATAAACGATACCCCTCCCGGATTATCTGTAGGACATGGGGACTCTGGGTTATACTTTCCCAGGCGGGAAGGAACCTGGAGAGTCTGCCCCCTACTTTCTCGTCACTTGGGATCTTTTCCAGTGGGTTTAGGACTGGAAAAAAGGATCCCCCCTTGGGTTTATCCTTCCCAAAGACCCAACGCCTGTTGGCGGTCGGTCTTCTGTCCGAGGGAGGATTCTTCCTTTGGTTGGAACGAAAGGGCCGCTTCCTACTCTGCTTGGGTTTGGAAGGGAACTTATTACCTTTTTCCGAAGACCTGGACAAGGTCTGATCCAGAGCAGCCCCAAACAAAAGAGATCCCTCAAAGGGGAGAGCGCACAGACGGCGTTTAGAGGCGAGATCACCCCTCCAGGTCTTTAGCCAGACGGCCCTTCTAGACGAATTAATAAGGGCCCCGGTTTTGGCAGTGGCGCGAACTGCTTCAACCGCCGCGTCAGCCAAATAGGCCACTGCCCCGCTAATAAGCTGGAGGGAATCTCAAATCTCCTTTGTTTTGGGGGTGCTGGTCTAGAAGCCTGGAAGTCCAGGCGTCAGCATTCCTTGCCACACAGGCTGAGGCCAATGCTGGGCCCAAGGCGGCCGCATTGGCTTCCCATGTTCTCCGGAGGGAGGTGTCAGTACACCTGTCCATGGTGTCTCTCAAACTGCCTGCATCCTCAAATGAAAGGTCTGATTGCCTAGAGACTTGGGCCAAGGGAGAGTCTAGTTTAGGGACCTTAAAAAAGGTGTCTACTACCTCTGGTTTAAAGGGACAGCGGCGCTTCCAAGTTTTAAACCTTGGTAAGCCCTTTTCAGGTTCTGCCCATTCCCTAAGGATAATGTCCTTGAGGGACTTGTGGACAGGAATAGTTCTGGTCTGGGGCTTTAGTAGACCCAAATATATTCTGTCTTGTGCTGAGACCTGTTCTGCTGGTTGCTGAATATGCTCCGTCGCATATACAGCTGCTAGGAGACCCCCCATCTCTTCAGTGGGAAACATGTACTTTCCTGCCCTGGCATCCTCCTCCTCCTCCTCCTCTGCCTGGCTGTCTACCAGGCTCTCACTTTGCAGGGTTAACTCGGACTCCTCAGAATCCGAGGGGTACAGAGTCCTAGCTTGATGGACTACAAACGGCCGAGAGGAAGAGGAGGACTCCTGGGAGGAAGGGCCTGGTACTGAGGGATCAGCATCTCTCCTTCTCAGGGAGGATTGAAAATCCTTGAGGGTAGACAGCATCTCAGTCTGAACTGAAAGGAACTGACTCATGATCTGTGCGGTCTCCTTCCCTGTTAATTTACAAATGCATCTAGCGCAGAAAGGCTTGTTATAATCAGCAGGTAATTTGTCATTACAATTGCCACACTTCCTAGCACGTTTAGGGGGCTTAGCCACTCTGCTGGATTCCCCCTGGGCAGTAGGGTCTTCACCTAGTATAGCAGGGAAAAGACACAAAGAAAAACACATGCCCATTAGCCCTTAAATCTCCAAGAGAGTGGGGTGAGTGGGGGGACAGTGTGAAAACAAACCCCCCCCCTTAGAAAAGGAAGGACGTTTGTGGAGAATCCTCAAGCACGCTACGAGGCCGCCAGGCCCCTCTCTCCCCCAAGCTGCTTTATGGAGGGATCCCAAGCCGTCTGCAGCATCCGTTCC
Organism: Rana kukunoris; assembly: GCA_029574335.1. Lineage (NCBI taxonomy): Eukaryota > Metazoa > Chordata > Amphibia > Anura > Ranidae > Rana > Rana kukunoris. Next base: position 166,647,843 of record CM056059.1, read on the forward strand.
GATGGGGGCCGCCATCTTGCCGCGCGGGAGCGGAATGACGTCACGACGCCGTGCGCGTCATCACTAGGCGCCCCCGGCGCCGCTTGGAGCGGCGCCTCCACTACCCCATGCGGTCCAGCAAACCCCCGGAAGGAGCTGCAAGATGTGGAGCCTTAGCCCAACCTCCAAGGTAGGGAACCAGGCGGGGGGGGGGGGGGGGGGGGGGAGGATGTGGCCTCTTCGGAGCACTGGAGAGCCCTGCTCAGCTAGGAGGCTCCGGCGTCCAGGGGGGTCTGTGTCTTCTCCTATTCCCTCCTGGACTTAGAAGAAGGGGGAACCTTCACCGGACCCAACGGCACCCAGTACCGGCGGTCCGGACTCCGGGGGGGGGGACGGGGGGGACCACCAGCCCCAGGCCTTAGGTCGTATGAAAAAAAAAAAACGTTTCGCTGAAAGGGAAACACAATCAAGAACTGAGGCACACGGGAGGGGTGGGGCCTTTTAAACCTCATTTTTGATTGTGTTTCCTGTCAGGTGAGCCAGTCTACTCTCAGGGTGCCGTCCTGGAAGACGAGGGAGAAGATTTGTGCTGGGGGGGGGGGGGGATTTCAGCAGGGGGACTTGAATTGGGTGTGAAGGGGGGATTGATGCTTAGGGGTAAAGCATGCAGATTAGTGCTCAGTGTTTTTGTTAGGGGATTTTTGCTGACACATAATGCTCATACATGGGGGAGGGGGGGTGGGGGGCACAGTTTGGGATGTTTGCCCTGGGCTCTAGATGACCTTGTCCCTGCTCTGGCCCTGGGTCTGGCACACACAAACCAGCAAGAACAACCAACCAGACATTATTCTCAACTTACCAGCATTCACTCTCAACTTCTTTGCCCTTTCCACCAGTTCCGGAAGCCATTTCTTTGCCTCCCCAACCAATACAGCGGTTGATAACGCCATACACCGCTGTCCCGCTGCACCAAAAGCCGCTCCTACTAACTGATTCAAGGTGTTCTCTTTGTTAGCATCTGGCATGATGACACCGTGATTCTTGGCTCCCTGTAAAACACATCAATTAGACATCAAAAAGTCATAGGAGGTAGACAGGCCCTTGCCACACCAATAGAACATATCATACCATGTTTGACTGGACTCTCTTTCCATGTTTTGAGCCGGTCTCATAAATGTATTCACCAGCCTGGTTGGAGCCCACAAAGCTGATTGCCCGAATTGCAGGATGTTCACAGATAAAATTCACAGCTGTAAAGATAGAGAGAAGATTCAACCCGTATAAGAATGGTACCGTGTTCTGCCAAGCTGGTTCCTCCTATCGATATGGTTCCCTCAACTGCGCAGGTGCAATCCGAGCCGACGGAAATCTCCGAGCTTTAACAGCTGTTCGGCAGCTGTAGACGCGCTCGCTCCCGATGCTCAGTTATACACGCCACTTTATTCTTCACGCCGCTCTATGACAGAAAGGGGTGGATCAGATGCGACATTGAGCAGTAGTTTGTTTATACACGCCACTCTATACAGCAAGTAAAAGCACTGCTCAATATCACATGAGGCTCCGCCCCTTTTTCCAACTCTTGCTGCGGAGTGTAGTATGGAGCGGCGTGTCCTCCGCCCCTCGTGGCGTGTCAAGATCACATTAGTCTCTGCCCTGCTGCGTGTATAATCGGAAGAGAGCTCGTCTACAGCCGACGATCAGCTGTCGAGGCTCAAAGATTTTCATGGCCTCCTACTGCGCAAGCCTGGGCAGCCAAGGCTGGAACCTACTCAGCAAGACTCCAGCAGGTTCTCTCATAGGGAGAACAGCTTTTCCAATGTCAATCTGTTTCATCACTGGGGGGAATAAAATAAAAATCATATAAAGCAGGTTCTGTAGGAACCCCAGCTCCAGTCATAAGCCTCGTACACACGATTGGATTTCCATCGGACAAATCCATATAGTTTTGTGCAAAGGGCGTTGGTCGTGAAGTTGGTATGCATACAGACGGCAAAACTTTCTCAGCCAACAAATACGAAACTACATGTTTTTTTCAACTCTTTAGCGCCACCCTTTGGGTAACTTCTGCTAATGTTGTGCTATGGTTAGCATTGCTTCTGAGCATGCGTATATGTACTTTGGATTTTTTTTCCCCCAATAGACTTGTGTACACACGATTGGATAATCCGACTGCACATATTTGTTGTCTGAAAATTTGAAAGTATGCCATTTCACAGTTGTCGGAAAATCAGACAACAATTGTCCGATGGAGCGTACAAGCGGTCGGATTTTCTGACAAAACCTTTCCATTACACATTTGTTGTTGTTAGATAATTTGAAAGCATGCTATCCCACATTTGTTGTCGGAAAAAATCCAATGTTTGTCCGATGGAGCGTACAAACGGTCATTTCAACAAAACCCTTCCATCACACATTTGTTGTCAGAAAATCCGATCGTGTGTACAAGGCTTTACAAATCAGCGTGCATTTCACATTGCACAAGCAATCTCGCAGCTTCTCGTACCTGCATGCTGCCCATGAATAATGTTCAGTGTTCCATCGGGAGCTCCGGCATCTTGTATCAAACGCGCAAGCAGCATTGTGGCACCAGGAACGCGCTCAGAAGGTTTCATAAGGTAAGTATTTCCACATACCATTCCCATCGGAAACATCCACAGAGGGATCATGGCAGGGAAATTAAAGGGTGCAATGCCGGCACAGACACCCAGGGGGTTGCGGAAAGGTGTAAGTGTCCATGTCCTTTGTGAGGGAAGGGAGTGTCTCGCCGAGCATCAGGGAGGTCACACTGCAGGCGTGCTCCACCACCTCTGTGAAAAAAGGACAAAGTTCACAATGTAACTACAGGCATTCAATGCTGACCTGTGGCATGCATGGCTCAACTCTACAGGGTGTCTTACGTAGTCCACGAAATACGTCTCCCTCCGCATCAGCTAGAGTTTTCCCCTGCTCCAACGTGATCAGACGAGCCAGCTCTTTCTGAAAGGGAAAGTTTACAGACAGTCACTCATGGGCTGCAGAGAGACCCCCCCCAGCATGGTGCAGCCTAGAGCTGGGCAATTTTTTTCCCCTAAAAAGATCTGTTTTTTCTTATAAACCTCTTGCCGACTACCCACCGCAATTTTACGGCAGCAGGTCGGCTCGGCTGCGCAAAATAACGTAATATAACGTGTTTTGCATTTCAGCCACTAGGGGCGCACTCACCCCTGGTGCCAATGTGCATGCCCGGCGGGCGCGATCACCGCCAGGCACCCGCCATTGCTCGTTACAGAGTGAGAACCGGGAGCTGTGTGTGCAGCTCCCAGTTCTTTCAAGGGGAGAATGTACAATGTATGAACAGCGATCTGTCATTTCCCCCAGTCAGTCCCATCATCCCTGCAGTTAGAACACACCTAGGGAACATAATTAACCGCTTCATCGCCCCCTAGTGTTAGCCCCTTCCCTGCCAGTGACATTTATACAGTAATCAATGCATTTTTATAGCACTGATCGCTATAAAAATGCCAATGGTCCCAGAAATGTGTCACAAGTGTCCACCATAAGGTTGCAGTACCGATATAAAAAAAAAAAATAATAATAATAATAAAAAAAAAAAAAAAAAAAAAAAACGCAGATCGCCACCATTACTAGTAATAAAAATGCCATAAATCTATGCCCTATTTTGTAAACGCTATAACTTTTGCGCAAACCGATCAATAAACGTTTATTGCAATTATTTTTTTATGAAAAATATGAAGAATACGTATCGGCCTAAACTGAGGGAAAAAACATTTTTTTTATATATTTTTGGGGGATATTTATTACAGCAAAAAATATAAATTTTTTCAAAATTGTCGCTCTCTTTGTTTATAGAGCACAAAATAAAAACCGCAGAGGTGAGCAAATACCACCAAAAGAAAGCTCTATTTGTGGTGAAAAAAAAAAAAAAAAGACACCAATTATTGTTTCAGAGCCACGTCGCACGACCACGCAATTGTCAGTTAAAGTGACGCAGTGCCGAATCTCAACAAGTGGCCTCGTCATTGACCAGCAAAATGGTCCAGGGCTGAAGTGGTTTAAAAAAAAAAATTGATCTACGATTCAAAACGATTTTTTTTTTTGATGGACTCTGCGCCGGTCCTGAGGAGCTTCAGGCAGGAGTTTTTAGGCGAGGCCTTGGCCTAGTCCGTGGCGTCCGTCCACGTGGACTAGCCCGATGCCTCACTTAAAAACTTCTGCCCACAGCTCCTCCGAACCGGCGCGGTGTCAGCGCTGGTCCTGAAAAAAAAAAAAAAAAAAAAAAAAAGGACAAAATCGTTTTTTTGGAAATATGAAATCGATTTGACCTACTAGGGGTGCAACGGATCAAAAAAAAACGTACGGATCGGATCATTTTTTGGATCAGCAAAAAAAGTAACGTGGCTCAAGCACTTTCAGCTTGTTTAAAGCCCTTGTTTTGCACAACCAAATATGGCCTTATGTCTGCACCTATAAACACACCGACAGCGTTTGTGATTGCTTTAGCCCGGTCTGATTGTGCAACAAGGGGCTGCTTAAATTCTGCGGTGATAAGCGGTTGTTGAGCAGCTTTCGTTTTCACTCCTGACGGTAAAACACCAGGGTGACGTCGCTTCAAATGCGTGGCCATGCTTGATGCGTTTCCACTGTCATATGGCTTTCTTGTGCCACAGTGACCAAACACCGTCACAGTTTTATCCACCAACCTCTTCCCTTCATCATTCTATTTGACAGGAAAGCCTAAATGACGCAGGGCGTTCAAGCTCCTCTGTTCCTCTGCTCGCCATGACCACGCTAAACTTATTTTTTTCAGAAATCAATCTGCTGATCACGTGTGTGTGTGGTTCGGATCAATATCTTTCAGTTCGGATCAATGACGAGCCTTTGCACCAACTCGATTTTTAAATTTAAAAAAAATTTCCCCAGCCCTGGCTGGTGCTCCTACCAGATTATCCTTGATGAGCTGCTGATAGCGCAGGAAGACCTGTTGTCTGCTGAGGATGGAGGTTTCTGACCAATCAGGAAAAGCTTGTTCACATGATTTTACCGCGGCTTCCATTTCCTTCTGAGTGGCCTGCGGAACCCGTCCGATCACCTCATTGGTGGCCTAAAAATGGACAGAACATAAAACATTACTGTGATGAGGGAGTGGAATATGCGCCACGCAAAAGGTCGGTAGAAGTGATCTTCCAATGACAGAATAAAGAGATGGATTTCATTTCATCAGCAATCACATTTTACTGACAAGCACCCAATTTTACCAAATAAATGTTTAAATCCACTATGGTACATGTGCAATAGTCACAATACAGATCATATAGCAGTATTCAAAAAAATATATCCATTGAGGTGACCAGCAGCATTCCAACAAGGGAAATAAAGTGCTTGTAAAGTGGTTGACTTGCCTATAGGTAAGCCTAGAATAAGGCTTACCTATAGGTAGTGGAAATATCTCCTAAACTTGCACCGTTTAGGAGGTATTTCGCTTGTAGTCCGCCGGTAAAACAAACGGTACATGCGCTGGGAAGAAACAAAATACTAGCTCATTATGCCTTTGCCTTGCAGGTTTTTTTGGGGGGGGATTTTTTAAGAAGGTTTACTTCCTCTTTAACCACTTAAAGCGGATGGTTCACCTTAAATAAATATTAAAAGCCAGCAGCAACAAATACTGCAGCTGCTGACTTTTAATATTAGGACACTTACCTGTCCTGGAGTCCAGCGGCGTCCGCAGCAGAGGATGAGCGATCGCTCGTCACCCTGCTGCTCCCCCCTCCATCCACGGCGAGGGAACCAGGAAGTGAAGCGCTCCGGCTTCACTGCCCGGTTCCCTACGGCGCATGCGCGAGTCGCGCTGCGCCCGGCGATTGGCTCCCGCTGTGTGCTGGGAGCTGAGAGTTCCCAGCACACAACGGGAAAAGCCCGTCTTTTGCCCGAGACTGCGGGCCGGAAGTGGGTGCGGATACCTGTCTTTAGACAGGTATCTGCACCCCCCTCCCCCCTGAAAGGTGTCAAATGTGACACCGGAGGGGGGGAGGGTTCCGATCAGCGGATCTTCACTTTAGGGTGGAGATCCGCTTTAAGGACAGCCTAATGCCGATATACGTCGGCAGAATGGCACGGCTGGGCACAATCAATCACATACCTGTACATGTTGCTTTAAGCCCAGCCGTGGGCTGAAGCTCCGTGACCGCGGCCCCCCGATCACCGCCGGTGTCCCGTGGCCGCGGTCACAGGAGCTGAAGAATGGGGAGAGGTGTGTGTAAACACACCTTCCCCATTCTTCACAGTGGCAGTGTCATTGATCGTCTGTTCCCCGATATAGGCAAAGACGATTAATGATGTCACATGTCCAGCCCCGCCCCCTACAGTAAGAAACACATATAAGGTCAAACTTAACACCTAAACTGCAATTGTCATTTTCACAGTAACCAGTGCATTTTTATAGCACTTTTTGCTGTGAAAATGGTGTGAAAATTACAATGGTCCCAAAAATGTGTCAAAATTGTCCGCCATAATGTCGCAAAATTGCCGCCATTAGTTGTAAAAAAAATAATAAAAATTATTAATAAAAATGCCATAAAACTATCCCCTATTTTGTAAACGCTATACATTTTGCCAAACCAAATCATTAAACGCTTATTGTGATTTTCTTTTTAACAAAAATATGTAGAAGAATACGTATCGGCCTAAACTGAGAAAAAAAAATGATATCTTTTTTGGGAATATTATAGAAAAAAATATTGAATTTTTTTCAAAATTTTCGCTCTATTTTTGTTTATAGCGTAAAAAATAAAAACCGCAGAGGTGATCAAATACCACCAAAAGAAAGCTCTATTTGTGGGAAGAAAAGGACACCAATTTTGTTTGGGAGCCACGTCGCACGACCACGTAATTGTCAGTTAAAGCGACGCAGTGCCGAATCGCAAAAAGGGGCATATTGGTCCGCGTCCTAAGTGGTTAATTATAAGGCCTCATGCACACTCGATGCTAAAATAATGTTATAAAAACGCCAGTAGCTTTGCAACTTTTATCAAAGTTTTTGCAATAGCGTTTTTCCACAGTAGCTTTTTTTTATGGATCAAAAACGTTAAAAAAAAAAAAAAAAATGGAGAGTTTAATTACTGTAGAAAAAAAAAGTCTACAGCCAAAAACAGCTGCCATAAAAACATCAAAAAACATTCAGTGTGCATGAGGGCTAATAAAGACATCAATCTTATGGCATGAAGAGTATAGATTCTAGAACCTGTGACATTACGCGTCGGAGAGTCATCCGACCACAGAATTCGACAAATACACTATGGCCCAGGTTCACAGAGAGTTGGGCGCACATTACGCCGCCGTAGTGCAAACGCTGTTAGCCACGCCGGCGCAGTGCGGAGAGGCATGCACTGTATTCAGCAAGCTATTTCTCCCAACGCTGCGTCGGCTTGGCGTATTTCTCTAAATCGCAGATTGGCGTAGGTGGAAGTGGGCGCGACGCCATGCAAATGATAGTCCAAGCATGGTGCAGTGTTTTACGCCCGGTGTATCACGAACTGCGCATGCACATGTGTCTAGACGAAAAGTGCGCCCATGCTACGCCGAGGTAAGTAAGCTACGTTGGCGTAGGGTGGCCAGTTTTTAGGCATATATTGGTTTGTGGGTCCGGCACAAATTTGCACTTACGGGCGCACATTTGCACTTACATTCGCGCAAGTGCTTTGTGAATCTGGGCTTATATTGTCAAAAGTATTGGGACACCTGCCTTTACACACATGAACAGTAATGACATCCCAGTCTTAGTCCGTAGGGTTCAGTATTGAGTTGGCCCCGCCCTTTATAGATATAACAGCTCCAGCTGGGAAGGCCGTCCACAAGGTTTAGGAGTGTGTCTATGGGAATGTTGACCATTCTTCCAGAAGGGTATTTGTGAGGTCAGGCACTGATGTTGGATGAGAGGGTCTGGCTCAGTCTACAATCTAATTTATCCCAAAGGTGTTCTATTGGGTTGAGGTCAGGATGGTACTTGCTGTCTGTAGGCCCATATACACGATCAGACTTTTTGACAACAAATGTCCGATGGACCCGTTTGATCGTACAATCCGACCCTGTGTACGCTCTATCAAACAAATGTTTTTGCTTTTTTAATCGGACAATTTTTTTTGCTGTGAAAACAGACAAACTTTCTGGTGTAAATGTCCTATGGAGGCTAATCCGATCGTGTGTACACAAGCCCAACAATGATGAATTGTTAGCAATGTTCATTTATAGCAGTCCAGAGATGACATGAGCGGAGCATTGGAGACATAAATGGCGATGTCAATGTGTGGACAGCTCTGACCCCAAGGACCCGCTACCATCACATAAGGCCACACCCCCTGGAATCCTCCAACTAGGTTACCATGAAAGAACCAGACATAGCTTACCGGGTTGTGAATATCAATCCAGTCCGAGGTCTCCGAATCCACAAATTGCCCATTTATGAAGAGTTTTGTCCTAGGCTGAAACAAATACAATAGGTGGAAAATCATCTTGCTGGAAAAATACAGCTTAAGGTGAATACTACATCATTAAAGAGGAACTGCAGTCTTCTCACATAATTTGTAATAAAAACATCTTTGCCATTCTGAAGCTTCCCTCCAACCACTTTACATATTATTTTATATATACTGCGATTCTGTACTTGCCAAATATGCTGCAAAAATCCCCCTCCACAGAGTCTGGCTGACGCCATTTTAACTGTGGGCAGCTGAAGCTGCTGCCTGTTCACTTCCAGGATTTACTCAGACTCACCTCCAGCTCTGCAGCTCTCATTGGCCCTCTTATGACTTATAAAATGTTTTACTATCCAAAATTAAAACAACGAGGGCAGAGGATTTAATACATGGAAAAAAAATGACTGAAGGTCCGCTTTAAGTACTAAACTAATGAGTTTTGTGGTTCTGTACAATACTGTGCAGGGTTTGGAGTGATTATGTAGTATACATGTACTGTATACCAGTGTTTTTCAACTCCAGTCCTCAAGGCACACCAAAAGGTCAAGTTTTCAGGATTTCTCTCAGAAGAAATGGCTGTGGTAATTACTAAGGCAGTGGAACTGATCAAATCACCTGTGCAAAATAATGGAAAGCCTGAAAACATGACCTGTTGGTGTGCCTTGAGGACTGGAGTTGAAAAACACTGCTGTATACTGTACATGTACTGAGTAGTAGGTAGGCAAGGATTCTGTGTCATTTTAGAAGAGTTGTTGGGAGGTTAGGGGCTGTTCAGAACATTGCTGTCTTAATGAGAGGGCACATCTGGGCACTGTCCAGGGGCCCCTGCACTTTCCCCAAAGCAGCTGGTCCTTGAGCCCACGCTGACCCGAAATTGGGGGCCCCATGGTGGCACTGAGAGTGATAGATACACAGGGGAGGCAGTCTACTTCGTACCTACTTGATGTCTGTTTACCTGCACTGTCATCATTGTAGGGGCCCCAGAGCATTACTTTGCCCAGGGGCCCATGATGCTATTAAAGACGGCCCTGGTTCAGAATCTTATGTTCACTATGGCCTACAACCCCCCCACAGAGATCATTTCCTACTAAATATTTTTAAACGGCACCCCCAAAAGAAGAGTCCATGGTATCAGAGTGATAAGACTCTAGAGTGGCCTGTAACCTACCACGGCAGCAGAGGAATAGTTGGCACGATGGATCTGAGCCGAGGCCTGAAAAACAAAAGATGTGCAATTTAACCTATACCTCAGGAAAGACAGGCTTACCAGTATTTACCAGTATAAATGATTTTCTGGTTCCCCCATCTCTACCTAGAACTTCATTTTCAGGTTTACAACTCTACTGATCCTGGTTCCCAGTCTACAGCTCTAGTCTCCCCGGTTCTCACATAGATGGCTTTCATCATCTCGGTAACCCGGTCTACATCTCTGGTCCCTCCTGGTTGTGGTTCTCTCCTGCCATCTATAGCTCTGGTATCCCTGAAATACCCGGTATACAGCTCTGGTCCAGCCGACTCAGCTTCCCCCGGGGCGCCACTCCCCCAAGTATATAGTGCACTGGTCTAAGTATCTGGCATCACTCCCTAGGTATATAGCTCTGGCCTCCCAAAAATATAGGACTGGTCTTCCTGGATCCACTCTCTCCACTAGATAGCTCTGGTACCCCTGGTTTACTCCCTCTCAATATATAGCTCTGGTCTCTCTGGCTCTGCTCCCCTAGTGTGTGTGTGTGTATATATATATATATATATATCACCCCCCCCAGGTTCCTGTTCTCCCCACTACAAAGCTCTGCCCACCCAGTTCCACTCTCCTAGTATATAGCACCATTCCCCTTGGTATATAGCTCTGGCCCTCCAAATCCAGTTCCCCTAGCAATATATATAGCAGTATATACCTCTCACCCCTGTCTCCACCCCTAAAGTATATCTATCTCCAAACTCCCTCCTAACTTCGCTCCCCCAGTATATATCTCCAGTCTCCCCCTGGCTCTGCTCCCCCAGTATATATGTCCACTCCCCCAGTATATATCTCCAGTCTCCCCCTGGCTCTGCTCCCCCAGTATATATGTCCACCCCCCCCCGCTCCGCTCCCCCCAGTATATACCTTCACTCTCCCCCCCCGGCTCTGCTCCCCCCAGTATATACCTTCACTCTCCCCCTGGCACTGTTCCCCGGTATATTTCTCCGCTCCCCTCAGTATATATCTCCACTCTCCCCCCCTGGCTCAGCTCCCCCCCCCCCCAGGTATATATATCTCCACTCTCCCCCTCCTGGCTCCACTCCCCCCCAGTATATATCTCCACTCTCCTGTCTGGCTTTGCTCGCCCCAGTATAGATCTTTACTCTCCCCCCCTGGCTCTGCTCCCCCCAGTATAGTTCTTCTCTCCTCCCCCCCAGTATACAGATCTCCACTCTCCCCCCAGTATACAGATCTCCACTCTCCCCCCAGTATACAGATCTCCACTCTCCCCCCAGTATATAGATCTCCACTCTCCCCCCAGTATATAGATCTCCACTCTCCCCCCAGTATATAGATCTCCACTCCCCCAGTATATATCTCCACTATCCCCCCCCAGTATATATATATATATATATATATCCAATCTCCCCTTCCCCCGGGCTCCGCTCCCCCCAGTATATATCTCTCCACTCCCCTTCTGACTCCGCTCCCGCCAGTGTGTATATATATATATACTCTCCCCCCAGTGTGTATATCTCCACTCTCTACCCAGTAAATATATCTCCGCCCTTTCCCTCGGCTCCGCTCCCGCCAGTACACTATATATCTCCCCCCCCCCCGTATATATCTCCGATCTCCCCCCTTTCCCTCGGCTCGGCTCCGGTCCACAGTCCCGAATCTCACCCGCACGATTCTCCCCAACCTCATCATTTCGTTAACGCTCCGCTGACAGTCTCCGGGCCCCGCCTCCGGATTCCTTGTGGCTGCAGCAGACACGGCCTCCTTTCTCAGCCTTGTAATTGGTCAGTACAAATGACCTGGCTGTCAAGGACTAACCCTTTAACCCCTCCCAAAGAAGGCGGAGACTCCCTAGTTGGATCAAAGTTCACTTCCGGCTCACGAGCACGCTGTACTCGTTTGAGCTTGTTCAGCAACATGTGGGGTCCGCCCACTAACTCATTTTTTTCCGGGTGTAGCAATATGGCGGCTGAAGGGGCCAGCTGACTGACGTCACGTGACCCGCTGCTTCAAATAATGGCGGCGACAGCGGCTGAGGGTGAGTGAAGTCCGGCCGGTGTCCTGTGTGAGGCCCGATAAGACCGGAGCTTTACCTTATCATTGGAGGTGGACTGCCTGTCCCGTGTTATATTATTTTAGCGGGGTGGGAGTGCCGCCCTCCCCTCCCCACTACTACTACTATTATTATTATTGCAGGGGGGGGGGGGGGTGGAGTCTCCTCCTCTCTAATATTATTGCTATATTTGGGGGAGTCCCCTCCTCTGTGTAATAAGAATATTTGTTAATTATTGGGGGAGTATCTTCTCCACTGATTATTATTTATTGGGGGGGTGTCACCTCCTCTATTATTATTTATGGGGGGTGGGGGTGTCGCTGCCTCTGTGTATTATTTATGGGGAGGGATGTCACTGCCTCTGTGTAGTAGTAGTATATATGGGGGGGTCACTGCCTCTGTATATTATTATTTATGGGGGGGGGGGAATGTCACTGCCTCTGTGTAGTAGTAGTATTTATGGGGGGGGGGTGTCACTGCCTCTGTGTAGTATTTATGGGGGGTGGGGGTGTCGCTTCCTCTGTGTATTATTATTTATGGGGGGGGGGGATGTCGCTGCCTTTGTGTAGTAGTAGTATTTATGGGGGGTGTAGCTGCCTCTGTATTATTTATGGGGGGGGGGGGATGTCACTGCCTCTGTGTAGTAGTAGTATTTATGGGGGGTGGGGGTGTAGCTGCCTCTGTATTATTTATTGGGGGGGGGGGTCACTGCCTCTGTGTATTCTTATTATTTATGGGGGGGTCACTGCTTCTGTGTATTATTTATGGGGGGGGGGGGGGGGTGTCACTGCCTCCGTATATTATTATTTATTGGGGGGGGGGAGTACTCGCCACGAGTATGTGTGTGTGTGTGTGTGTGTGTGTGTGTGTGTGTGTGTATATATATATATATATATATATATATATATATATATATATAATTTGTGCTGTTTTGTGAATTTTTATTTTTGCAGAGACTCTACTGGGTTTTTTTTTAATTATTTTTATTTCTTTACCTATACAGGGAGTGCAGAATTATTAGGCAAGTTGTATTTTTGAGGATTAATTTTATTATTGAACAACAACCATGTTCTCAATGAACACAAAAAACTCATTAATATCAAAGCTGAATATTTTTGGAAGTAGTTTTTAGTTTGTTTTTAGTTTTAGCTATTTTAGGGGGATATCTGTGTGTGCAGGTGACTATTACTGTGCATAATTATTAGGCAACTTAACAAAAAACAAATATATACCCATTTCAATTATTTATTTTTACCAGTGAAACCAATATAACATCTCAACATTCACAAATATACATTTCTGACATTCAAAAACAAAACAAAAACAAATCAGTGACCAATATAGCCACCTTTCTTTGCAAGGACACTCATGCAGCCTGCCATCCATGGATTCTGTCAGTGTTTTGATCTGTTCACCATCAACATTGCGTGCAGCAGCAACCGCAGCCTCCCAGACACTGTTCAGAGAGGTGTACTGTTTTCCCTCCTTGTAAATCTCACATTTGATGATGGACCACAGGTTCTCAATGGGGTTCAGATCAGGTGAACAAGGAGGCCATGTCATTAGTTTTTCTTCTTTTATACCCTTTCTTGCCAGCCACGCTGTGGAGTACTTGGACGTGTGTGATGGAGCATTGTCCTGCATGAAAATCATGTTTTTCTTGAAGGATGCAGACTTCTTCCTGTACCACTGCTTGAAGAAGGTGTCTTCCAGAAACTGGCAGTAGGACTGGGAGTTGAGCTTGACTCCATCCTCAACCCGAAAAGGCCCCACAAGCTCATCTTTGATGATACCAGCCCAAACCAGTACTCCACCTCCACCCTGCTGGCGTCTGAGTCGGACTGGAGCTCTCTGCCCTTTACCAATCCAGCCACGGGCCCATCCATCTGGCCCATCAAGACTCACTCTCATTTCATCAGTCCATAAAACCTTAGAAAAATCAGTCTTGAGATATTTCTTGGCCCAGTCTTAAAGTTTCAGCTTGTGTGTCTTGTTCAGTGGTGGTCGTCTTTCAGCCTTTCTTACCTTGGCCATGTCTCTGAGTATTGCACACCTTGTGCTTTTGGGCACTCCAGTGATGTTGCAGCTCTGAAATATGGCCAAACTGGTGGCAAATGGCATCTTGGCAGCTGCACGCTTGACTTTTCTCAGTTCATGGGCAGTTATTTTGCGCCTTGGTTTTTCCACACGCTTCTTGCGACCCTGTTGACTATTTTGAATGAAACGCTTGATTGTTCGATGATCACGCTTCAGAAGCTTTGCAATTTTAAGAGTGCTGCATCCCTCTGCAAGATATCTCACTATTTTTGACTTTTCTGAGCCTGTCAAGTCCTTCTTTTGACCCATTTTGCCAAAGGAAAGGAAGTTGCCTAATAATTATGCACACCTGATATAGGGTGTTGATGTCATTAGACCACACCCCCTTCTCATTACAGAGATGCACATCACCACCTAATATGCTTAATTGGTAGTAGGCTTTCGAGCCTATACAGCTTGGAGTAAGACAACATGCATAAAGAGGATGATGTGGTCAAAATACTCATTTGCCTAATAATTCTGCACTCCCTGTGTGTGTGTGTATATATATATATATATATATATATGTGTATGTGTGTGATGTGGGGGGATTTCACCTCCTCTGTGTATTAATATTTATTGGGGGGTCATCTCATAAGGAGGTGATTCCCCCAATAAATATTAATACACAGAGGAGGTGCCCCCCACATAAATAATACAGAGATGAGACCCCCCCACAATAAAAATTGGTATTATTTATTTGGGGGGTCTACTCCTCCTGTGTTTTGGGGGTGTGCCCTCTTCTGTGTATTATTAGTGGAGGGCGTCATTGCCTTTGTTTTTGTTTTTTTGGGTGAGTGACATCTCTTCTGTAAAAATTTTAAGAGGGAGGGCCTCTCCTCTTTTTAATATTTTATTTGGGGGGGGGGGATTCCCCTGTCTGTTATAATTGTACTGGAAGAAGTGCCCCTTCTTTGTAATATTATTATGAATAATATTCTGAGTGGGTGTCGTCCTATCTTTGTTGTAATAATAGGGGGGTGCTGTTAATATTCCGGGGGGGGGGGGGGGGTCCCTACTTCATTGTAATATGTTTAATATTATCCTTATTAGGTCGGCTCTTTTCTGTATTATTATGGGACGACTTCTGTTTATATTATTATTATTATTATTGGAGGAGGGTCAGCTATTCTGTGTATTTTTCTTTTTTGGAGGGGGGGGGTCATCTTTTGTTTGTAATATTTATCGATTTGGGGAGGTAGTAGAGTGTCATCCTTGGCCCCTTTCACACGTGCAGACTGTATGTCAGTTTTTCATCCATTCGTTTTCGGATGAAAAGGGGACATGCATGTATCCCTATGGAGTAGCGGGTGTCAGCGGATGAACATCCCATCTCATCGGCCTCCGCTATGCTCCGTTTCGGCAGACAGAGGAAAACCCTATTTTTCTATCAGTCTGCGGATCGAATCGGATGAACACGGACAGACGGTCCATGTTAATCCGATTCCCCCCCCCCCCCCCCCATAGAGAGTGGAGATCTGACAGGGCGGTCCCTGCACAGTGTGTCATCTGTTGGCTCAGCGAGGATCAACGGAGCGATCCCCGCTGAGATTTGTAAGGAACGGCTCCTCACGGGATCCGATGGTGTGAAAGGGCCCTTTCCCTGTAGTAGTAATTAATAATAATTATTAGGAGGAAGGTCATCTCTTCTCTGTAATAATATTATTTTATTATTATTGGGCATGGCGAGGGTCCTTTTTTCTCTGTTGTAATATTATTATTATTAGGAGGCGGGTCATCTCTTCTCTGTAATAATAATCTTCTATTGGGGGAGGGTTATCTCTTCTCTGTAGTAGTGAGTGAGAAACTTATATAGTGCATTACATGCGAACTGAATCGCCTATTATTATTATTATTATTATTATTATTATTATTATTATTATGGAGTGTCATCTCTTCTCTGTAGTAGTAATAATATTGTATTATTAGGAGGCGGGTCATCTCTTCTCTGTGGTACCAATAATATTATTGGGGGAGTGTCATCTCTTCTCTGTAGTAATAATAATAATAATAATAATAATAATAATAATATATTATGAGGCGGGTCATCTCTTCTCAGTAGTAATATTATTATTAGGAGGCGGGTCATCTCTTCTCTGTAGTAATAATATTATTATTAGGAGGCGGGTCATCTCTTCTCTGTAGTAATATATTATTAGGAGGCGGGTCATCTCTTCTCTGTAGTAATATATTATTAGGAGGCGGGTCATCTCTTCTCTGTAGTAATAATATTATTGGGGGAGTGTCTTCTCTTCTCTGTAGTAATATTGTTATTAGGGAGGTCCATCTTTCCTCTGTAGTGGTAATATTAGTGGGGGAGGGTCATCTCTTCTCTGTAGTAATAATATTAGGGTAGGATTGTCTCATCTCTGTAAAAATATATATTAGGGTTGTCCAGATACCGATACTAGTATCGGTATCGGGACATAGAATCGGGAAATAGAATACTTTTTTTTTGTATTTATCAACATGTTCTGTGAAAATTCTTTGAGTTTTTTACTACTGCGTGACAAGAAAATAAAACATTTTTACTCCTTTTTATTCTTTTATAATGTCTTGAGTTAGAGTTCTTCATAATTCTAAAGAAAATATCCTTAGTCTATATTGTGGTTTGAAAACTGTCGCATGACATTTAAAAAAATTATCGGTATTCGGTATCGGCAAGTACATGAAAAAAAGTATTGGTACTTGTACTCGGTCCTAAAAACGTGGTATCGGGACAACCCTAATTTTATATATATATATAAATTGGGGGGTGTCATCTGTTCTCTGTGTAAAAAAAATAAAAAAACAATGTGTGGGGGGTGGTCCTTATTTCTCTGTAATTGTATTACTATTTGGGGGAAGGGTTTTCTTTTCACAGTGATATTATTATTGGAGGGGGGAGTGATATGTGTTCTCTGTAATAATAACAATAATTATTTGGAGGAAGCGTAGTTACTTCAATATTGTTAATTATTGGAGTGTTCGTTATTTAGAAATTATTATTATAATAATTGGAGGTTGTGTCCTCCTTTCTTTGTAATAAATTATTGTGGGGGCGTGGCCTTCTTTGTAATATTGAAGGCGTGGCCTATGTAATGGGGGAGTGGCCTTTGTTCTTTGTAATAATATTATTGAAGGGAGTGCCATCTGCAGTGTCTCTAATTGTTTTATTAGAGGGAGGGAAATCTCTTGTTTGTTTTTATGTTCAATATATTTTATTAGGTAAAAGGGAATATAAACATCAATGTAGATGTAGGGATTACAGGGATCACATCAATATCTCAAGAAAAGGAGAAACATACATAAAGTACAGATAACTGGGGGAAAGTCTTCTCTTGTCTATTATAATAATAATAATATTGAAAGGAGTTCCCTCCCCTCTCTATAATAATAATTATACAAGGAGAATTTTGTCTACTGTGTAATATTTATAATGGTAGAGCGTCATCTTCTCTTTGATATTCATATTGTTAGATATGGAGTCATATCTTCTCTAATATTTAGGGGGAGTCTTATTTGTGCTCTATTATATTATGTTTATGTTAATTTTTATTATTAAACTACAGGCCCCCGGGACATGCTTCTCCATTTTGTCTCCAAATTATCTTTTCTTCATCCTCAGGAACAGATCTCGAGACGTCTTTATTGAGCTTCGAGAAACTGGATCGTGCATCCCCAGACTTGTGGCCCGAGCAACGTAAGTGGCCCTATGTTCTGCACTGAGGACAGACTGTGCAATCCTTTGGGGGGGCAGGCATGGTGCTTGTTTATCTTTGTAGACCCCCATACTCTCCATATGCTGCAATTGCCTATCGTGTTGCATTTCTGTAGGGACAGCAGTATGATAGGAAAGGGATGCCCAGGAGATCGACAGCAGAAAGGTGAGTTTACCCTCTATTAAGAAGACCCTTTAGGACAGGGGTGTCCAAACTTTTTTCAAAGAGGAACAGATTTTATGAAGTGAACATACATGAGGGCCGACCATTTTTGCCTGACATTCTTTGAACCATAAAAATTTGGTCTAAGTGTGTTTGTCCGAGCATTAATACACGGCCCAACAAGAATTCTCTTACCTTTGTGGCTGTGTGTGGTGAAAAGATGAGCTTGGGTGTGTTATTTGTATACATCTATCTATAGATATCTATATAGATGAGTGCAGCCTCCCTATTGCCATGAGTGCAGCCTCCCTATTGCCATGAGTGCAGCCTCCCTATTGCCATGAGTGCAGCCTCCCTATTGCCATGAGTGCAGCCTCCCTATTGCCATGAGTGTCGCAATTCATGGTGAACTGATGCAGTTGTCAAAGAAAATGGTTACAATATGTAATTTTAAAAGCATCTCCCCCCTTTTTTATATATATATATATATATATATATATATATATATATATATATATATATACACACAATGCGGAAAATAAGTATTTGGACACCCTGCTATTTTGCAAGTTCTCCCACTTGGAAATCATGGAGGGGTCTGAAATTGTTATCGTAGGTGCATGTCCACTGTGAGAGACATAATCAAAAAAAAAAAAATCCAGAAATCACAATGTATGATTTTTTTAACTATTTATTTGTATGATACAGCTGCAAATAAGTATTTGAGCACCTGAGAAAATCAATGTTAATATTTGGTACAGTAGCCTTTGTTTGCAATTACAGAGGTCAAACGTTTCTTGTAGTTTTTCACCAGGTTTGTACACACTGGAGGAGGGATTTTGGCCCACTCCTCCACACAGATCTTCTCTAGATCAGTCAGGTTTCTGGGCTGTCGCTGAGAAACACGGGGGGTTTGAGCTCCCTCCAAAGATTCTCTATTGGGTTTAGGTCTGGAGACTGGCTAGGCCACATCAGAACCTTGATATGCTTCTTACAGAGCCACTCCTTGGTTATCCTGGCTGTGTGCTTCGGGTCATTGTCATGTTGGAAGACCCAGCCTCGACCCATCTTCAAAGCTCTAACTGAGGGAAGGAGGTTGTTGCCCAAAATCTCGCAATACATGGCCCCGGTCATCCTCTCCTTAATACAGTGCAGTCGCCCTGTCCCATGTGCAGAAAAACACCCCCAAAGCATGATGCTACCACCCCCATGCTTCACAGTAGGGATGGTGTTCTTGGGATGGTACTCATCATTCTTCTTCCTCCAAACACGGTTAGTGGAATTATGACCAAAAAGTTCTTTCTTTCTCGTACATCACGGGACACAGAGCAGCATATTCATTACTATATGGGTTATATGGAGTACCTTCAGGTGTGGACACTGGCAATCTCAAACAGGAAGTCCCCTCCCTATATAATCCCCTCCCATAGAGGAAGTACCTCAGTTTTTTCGCCATTGTCTTAGGTGTTGGTCACGGAATAGCTTTGCCTCCACATCCTTGGGATTAAGGCGGGCTAACCGGATCTGTCCAAGGAGCCTCAGTGCCAAAGTGGACAGTACCCGGGCCCCAAACCGTGGGGTTTTGCCTATAATGCTCCTCTCTAGAGGGCTGGACCCTGGGCCCAGGACTTGGAGTTTTCTAAACCAAAAGATCCTGTTTGCCAGGGTGCTGTATAGGTCCAGGACAGCGGTTCCTTCCAGGACCCCAGTGCCTGAAGGTCTACTACGCTACCCACGGAGATGGGAGAAGATTGGACCGTTTTGCAAAACGTCCTGCGGCATGGAGCAGGTAAGAGGGGAGCCTGCGGGACTTGGTTCGACAGCAGGCTCTCCAGGGGAGATCTTAAGGGGGGTAGCCTGAGTATGCTCTGCATTGGCACCATGGTCACTATGTCTGATGGACAGGATGCCCTGAAATGTTTCCCCCCCCATCACTTGATCCCCCTACCTATCTATGTATGTTTGCTGGCTACCTGCTGCTCGCTGGTTGAAGATCTTTAAAAAAACAAAACAGATCTGTCTCTAGGCTAAAGGGACTCCTTAGGGGCCTGTTTTAGCCTTACCTTGCCGGGATTCAAAATCTGCCGCCTGATGCGTCCTCCAAACCTGCATTCCTGGGCTCCAGAGTGCGTCTCCTCCTGGGCTCTCCTCCCCCGACAGTCGCGCGCGCGTGCACGCACGCGCGCATGCATATAGAATTTTTTTGCGCCGTTCGGGAGGGGGGGGGGGGGGCGGGGAGCGTGACTGCAGTGTAGAGTGGGCGTGCCTTCAATTGCTGTTATACACAGCAGGCGCGTTCTTAGCTCAGTTCAAAGCTGAGCTGGAGAGAGAAGACGTAGAGCTGGCAGCACAGTGACTCCCGGTGGCGAGAAGGGGTACTACATGCTGGAGTCAGCTCCAATACTTTTTGTTAAGCCAAAATCCCCTTGGCAACAGGTTGAATGCTGGCAAACATGTTGGGTGGGGCTGTATGTTGTGAATAATATTATAAAGGAAAACATACTGAGCCCCACCGTTTTTGGGCATTAGTGATCCTATTGTCCCCTAAACCTTATTTTTTTGTACTCCTGGCTATAACAGTCTGTTGTTGTAAGCGGAGTCCCTCGGTTTTGTATTATGGCTTCCAAGGGTTCAGGATCAAAACACAAAAAAAAAAAAAAGGGCAAAGACAAAGGGGTTCCTCCTCTGGTTCTGATGATATGCCAATACTTTCCCCACAGGTTATTCCTATAGGGGTCACCCTGGATATGCCATTAAGGGGTCTGGTGCTGAGGCTGGCCCAGGTCGGCCCAACCCTGTGTTATCACAGAGGAGATGCTAGCCGTCACCCTAGGGGGGCTAGAGGAAAAAAGTTAACAGCTATGATCGCTGGCTCTTTTTTTCTGGCAAGAAGCGGACTAGATCCCCATCGCCAAAAGGGACAGAACCTAGAGGAAGGATCTACCACTGAAGAATCGTTTTCAGCCTCCCAGACAGAGAGTCTGTGGGTCCAGTCTTTGACAGACATGGTCCGCTCGGCATTTAATTTGACATTTCCAGAGCCTCAGGTTCCTGCGGTATCCTCTTTGGGTTCTTTTAAAAGCGCCTTTAAGCAACACAGCTTTTCCGGTCCATCCTCTGTTAGAGGAATTGGTTTTTCCAGGATTGGGACGACCGGACAGAATTTTTTCTGCCGCCTAAAGCTGACGAGAGGGTAGTCTTTATGCACGTCTGCCAGGAAATATTTGTGCTTGCAGGCACTCTTTCCCCTGACCAATTGCTCTTTAAAAGGGGCCCGGATGGCTCAGTCGGTAGAGCATTGGACTTTTGGTCTGAGGGTCCTGGGTTCAGGTCCCGGTTCGGGCACTGCTTTTCAACTACCCGTGAGGTCCTTGAGGCCACATCTCCCGGAAAGCGCCCGATCTCGTCTGATCTCGGAGGCTAAGCAGGGTCGGGCCTGGTTAGTGCCTGGATGGGAGACCACCTGGAAGGTTTTCTGTTATTTACCCTACGGAAAAGACATTTTTCTAAGAAAGGGGGCGCTCCCAACTGTGGACGCAGCCATCTCATGGGTGAATAAATCATTAACTGGCCTAAGGGGAAACATACAAATGTTTAAGGTCCCGGTCGATAAACGTTTAGAGACACTTTTTCCAGCATCCTTGGCTACAGCCAGCAGTGGCTGCAATTGGAGTTGTGTCAGGCGTTAAAGAACCAGACAAAACAGATGCTTAAAGAGGGGGTTCACCCTAAAAAAATAAAAAATCTTTGTCTCCACTGACATTCAGCATACTAGCGTGTGCTACAGTATGCCTTTATTTTTTTTTTTGTGCTGTACTTACAGTTTAATCTGTTTTTTTTGTTTCAGACTCCGGGCAGGAAATAGGCGTTCCTATCAAGAGGGGAACATGATTGACGGCCGGCTATGGCGCGTCACGCGTTCCGAAAATAGCCGGAGTAGGACTCGGCTCTTCATGGCGCCTGCGCACAGACTAGGAGCTGACTGCGCAGGCGCCGTGAAGAGCCGAGTCCTACATGGGCACCTGCGCAGTCAGCTCCTAGTCTGTGCACAGGCGCCGTGAAGAGCCGAGTCTACTCCGGCTATTTTCGGAATGCGTGACGCGCCATAGCCGGCCGTCAATCATGTTCCCCTCTTGATAGGAACGCCTATTACCCCGCGGTAGCCTGAAACAAACGAATAGATTAATAGGCATACTGTAGCTGACGCTAATATGCAGGATGGCATGGTACATAGTTGTTTTTTAGGGTGAACCTCCGCTTTAAGACATCCCTGCCCAATAGGCAGGGGAGTGATTGGATATTCCCAGAGCTCTGTGCTTTGCGGTAAGAGGTTATAAAAAGACTCCATCCAGCAGGCGTCTCGTTGTCACTATTTTTAGTGCATATGAGAAGGCTCTTATGGTTGAAGAACTGGGCGGCCGAGCCCCATGTAAAAGACTGCTGGCAGGTTTGCCCCTCCATGGAAAGATCTGGATAAATACATTCAGACTGTTTCAAGTGGCAAAGGTACCCCCTTTTTACCAGTCAAAGGAAGTTCCGGGGTCCTGCGTTTAAAAGGCAGCTCCCCCCTGTTCCGGGGCCCTCAAATTTCCAGGCAGTACGGACCTCCTGCGCGATCAAACTTTTAACAATGGATCGCAAGGACAGGCCTCTGGGGATCGATCCCCGACAGAGAGGGTCCGATCATCTGTGGCCACAGGCTACAGATTAGAATTTCTAAAATTTCCTCCACAAGGAAGGCCTCAATGCGGGCGGCGTTGGATCATCTGCTTTACCAGGGCATAATGGTAGAGGTACCAGCCCAAGAACAGGGGCTAGGTTTCTATTCCAATCTGTTTGTCATACCAAGGCCCATCGGCGATGTCAGACCAATTTTGGACCTAAAAGGTTTAAATGCTTACCTAAGGGTTCGCTCTTTCCGGATAGAATCCGTTCGGTCAGCAGCCGCCACACTCCAGAAGGATCTGGCTTCTATAGACATAAAGGATGGTTACCTTCATGTACCAATTCTTTCAGCCACATCAAATACTTTTGTTTTTACGCTTCGCAGTGATACAGCGTCACTTCCAATTCGTGGCGCCCCCCTTCGGGCTGGCTATGGCCCCCGGGTATTCACGAAGGTCCTAGCTCCAATTCTAGTCAGTCTAAAGGATCCAAGGAATCTCGGTCCTAGCATACCTGGATGACCTCTTAATCCTAGATCACTCGCTTCCTTGGTGGAATGCGTAGTAGCCCTCATGGTTCAGTACCTCGAGAGGTTCGGCTGGGTCCTAAACCGGGGAAAGATCAGCATTTCAACCTACAAAGCAGTTGGAATATCTCGGCATGAGATTAGACACAGAACAGAAGATGGGTGTTCCTGCCCCTGGTAAAGGTCGAGGCTATCAAAAGATTGATTCAGTTGGTTCTAAGCAAAAGAGAACCAACTATTCGCCTATGTATGCGATTACTAGGCAAACTAATGGCCATGTTCGAGGCGATACCACACGCTTCCACACTCGTGTCCTACGGACAGCAATTCTAGCAGATTGGTTCTGCCCAGTGGTCTGGAAGGCTGGAGAGCGGTCTTGAACGTGTTCACTCGCCAAGGAACTTGGGCAGAGGCGGAGAGGCAGCTGCCCATCAAGGTCTGGGAGATCAGAGCGGCTCGGCTAGCCCTCCTGGCATAGACATCCAGATTACAGGGGTCCTCGGTGAGAAGTCATTCAGACAATGCCACAGCGGTGGCATATATGTGAACCACCAAGGGGGAACCAAGAGTCAAGCCACTCAGAGTGAGAGGAGCTTGGTTTTTCGGTGGGCAGAGGTTTATGTACCCTGCATATCGGCGACATTCATTCCCGAGGTGGACAACCTGCAGGCGTACTTCCTAAGTCGCCAAACCCTGTCGCCGGTGGAGTGGTCTCTGCATCCACAAGTTTTTCAGACAATCTGCCAGAAGTGGGGAGTGCCAGACGTGGAGGTCATGGCATCAGGATTCAACAAGAAGCTAGACAGTTTCATGTCTCGAACGAGGGACCTTATGGCCTGCGGAACCGTTGTGTTGGTTTGCCCTTGGCATCAATCATAACTTCTATATGCGTTTCCCCCGCTGCAGTTACTACCCCGCCTGTGGCGCAGGATCATAGCACAGGCCGGTTATCCTGGTAGCCCCAGCTTGGTGCCGGAGGGCATGGTACTCACTAGTCCTGAAATTGGCAGCGGGAGGCCCTTGGACTCTTCCTCTATGGCCAGACCTACTCTCACAAGGCCCGATCCTGCACCCTGCATTACGGCGTCTAAATTTGACGGCCTGGCGGCTGAATCCCTGATTCTCAGGGGTAGAGGTCTGTCTAGGCAGGTAATCCCTACCCTCATTAAGGCTAGAAAGCCGGCCTCCAGGGTAATTTTGTTACAGGGTTTGGAGGGCCTACGTAGGCTGGTGTGAGGCTAAGAGATGGGTTTCCCACAAGTATACCATTGATAGAGTATTAAGTTTTCTCCAGCTAGGAGTGGATAAAGGCCTGGCATTAAGCACGATCTAGGGACAGATTTCAGCCATATCAGTGTGGTTTCAGAGGCCGCTGGCCACCCACTCGCTGGTTAAGATCTTCGTACAGGGAGTCTTACGTGTTAATCCTCCGGTCAAATCACCACTTTGTCCATGGGACTTAAATCTTGTTCTGTCAACTCTACAGAAACAACCCCTTGAGCCGTTGGCTGAGGTACCTTTGGTTTTACTGACTAGAAAGTCGGTATTTCTGATCACCATAGTTTCGGCCAGGATAGTATCGGAATTGGCAGCCTTATCTTGTAAGGAACCATATCTCATTTTACATAAGGATAAGGCGGGGTTCCGTGCTCATCCTTCCTTTCTACCAAAGGTTATATCCAGTTTCCACCTGAACCAGGATGTGGTACTTCCATCCTTTTTTCCAAAACCCACCTCTAGAAAGGAGGGGTTGCTGCATACGTTGGATATTGTCGGGGCCATAAAGGCCTATCTTAAAGCTACAGAGAAGGTTCGGAAAACAGATGTGGTGTTCGTTTTACCGGAAGGGCCCAAGATGGGTCAGGCAGCTGCTTGATCCACCATCGCAAGATGGATTAAACAATTAATCGTTCAGGCCTGCGGTTTGAAGAGGTTGCCTCCTCCTTTGTCGGTAAAGGCCCATTCTACCAGGGCCATGGGCACCTCCTGGGCAGCACATCATCAGATCTCTATGGTTTGAATATGCAAGGCAGCAACGTGGTCGTCAGTCCACATGTTTACAAAATGTTATCAATTGGACGTAAGAAGGAATGCGGATACAGCCTTTGGGCAGTCAGTACTACAGGCCGCGATGCAAGCTCCTCAGGATCTGAGGGGGCTCCCTTGATTTTATTTGAGATTTACATTTCTTGTTTACGTTGGATTTACTAGTATTTGAGTATACCTCTAAATTAAATCCTTTTTTGGAAGATGTCTCCCTCCCCTCATTAAAGCATTGCTTTCGGACATCCCATATAGTAATGAATATGCTGCTCTGTGTCCCGTGATGTACGAGAAAGAAAAAGATTTTTTAATACAGCTTACCTGTAAAATCTTTTTCTTGGAGTACATCACGGGACACAGAGCTCCCACCCCTCTTTTTTGGGGAACATTTTTGGGAGACATACTGCTTGCTACAAAACTGAGGTACTTCCTCTATGGGAGGGGGTTATATAGGGAGGGGACTTCCTGTTTGAGATTGCCAGTGTCCACACCTGAAGGTACTCCATATAACCCATATAGTAATGAATATGCTGCTCTGTGTCCCGTGATGTACTCCAAGAAAAAGATTTTACAGGTAAGCTGTATTAAAAAATCTCTTTATTTTGGTCTCATCTGACCACATGACTTTCTCCCATGACTCCTCTGGATCATCCAAATGGTCATTGGCAAACTTAAGACGAGCCTTGACATGTGCTGGTTTAAGCAGGGGAACCTTCTGTGCCATGCATGATTTCAAACCATGACGTCTTAGTGTATTACCAACAGTAACCTTGGAAACGGTGGTCCCAGCTCTTTTCAGGTCATTGACCAGCTCCTCCCGTGTAGTCCTGGGCTGATTTCTCACCTTTCTTAGGATCATTGAGACCCCACGAGGTGAGATTTTGCATGGAGCCCCAGTCCGAGGGAGATTGACAGTCATGTTTAGCTTCTTCCATTTTCTAATGATTGCGCCAACAGTGGACCTTTTTTCACCAAGCTGCTTGGCAATTTCCCCGTAGCCCTTTCCAGCCTTGTGGAGGTGTACAATTTTGTCTCTAGTGTCTTTGGACAGCTCTTTGGTCTTGGCCATGTTAGTAGTTGGATTCTTACTGATTGTATGGGGTGGACAGGTGTCTTTATGCAGCTAATGACCTCAAACAGGTGCATCTAATTTAGGATAATAAATGGAGTGGAGGTGGACATTTTAAAGGCAGACTAACAGGTCTTTGAGGGTCAGAATTCTAGCTGATAGACAGGTGTTCAAATACTTCTTTGCAGCTGTATCATACAAATAAATAGTTAAAAATTCATAAATTGTGATTTCTGGAATTTTTTTTTTGATTATGTCTCACAGTGGACATGCACCTACGATGACAATTTCGGACCCCTCCATGATTTCCAAGTGGGAGAACTTGCAAAATAGCAGGGTGTTCAAATACTTATTTTCCGCACTGTATATATATATATATATATATATATATATATATATATATATATATATATATATATATATATATATATATATATATATATATATAAAAATATTGGACAGCTACAGGAAAAAAAAATCTCAAAACTTTTGACAAGTTTGCCCCAGTGTACTGCGGAACCTGGGTTAGATAGAATCAAAGAGTGCTAGAAGATCAAGTTCGCCTGCTGGTGCTCTGAAACTGCAGTTTTAGTGTCCACCACCAGGAGGCTACCTAAACTGCAGCTTTCTTGCCAGAGCACCACAGTGCCACCAGCAGGACCTAACACCAGTGTTAGCTTTTTATTTTTATTTCTTAACCTCTTTGCATCTGCCTTTTTTAATCACTCAAGACACAGACCATTATGCAGGTTAAGGACCTTGCCCCTTTTTGTGATTCGGCACTGCGTCGCTTTAAATGACAATTGCGCGGTCGTGCGACGTGGCTCCCAAACAAAATTGGCGTCCTTTTTTTCCCACAAATAGAGCTTTCTTTTAGTGGTATTTGATCACCTCTGCGGTTTTTATTTTTTGCGCTATAAACAAAAATAGAGCGAAAATTTAAAAAAAAAATTCAATATTTTTTTACTTTTTGCTATAATAAATATCCCCAAAAAATATATTAAAAAAAACGTTATTTTTTTTCCTCAGTTTAGGCCGATACGTATCCTTCTACATATTTTTGGTAAAATAAAACAACTCAATAAGCATTTATCGATTGGTTTGCGCAAAATTTATAGCGTTTACAAAATAGGGTATAGTTTTATTGCATTTTTTCATAATTATTTTTTTTTACTACTAATGGCGGCGATCAGCAATTTTTTATTTTTTTTGTGACTGCAACATTATGGCGGACACATCGAACAATTTTGACACATTTTTGGGACCATTGTCATTTTCACATCAAAAAGTGCAAATTGGGAAGTGAAAAAAAGTGAAAATTGCAGTATAGGAATTAACTACTAAGGGGCGCTGTAGGGGTTAAGTGTGACCTCATATGTATTTCTAACTGTAGGGAGCAGGGCTGGGTGTGTGACATCATTGATCGTCTTTCCCTATATCGGGGAACAGACGATCACTGACACTGCCACAATGAAGAACAGGGAAGGTGTGTTTATACACACCACTCCCCGTTCTTCAGCTCCAGTGACCGGTCACGGAGCTTTGGACCTGGTCGCGCCCGCACTGCTGGCGGCGCGCACGGGACCCCTTGGTTGGGCACTTAAAGAGGACGTACAGGTACGTGCCATTCTGCCAACGTATATCGGCGTGAAGGGGTCCTTAAGTGGTTAAGAGGTTTGAGTTCTGGAGGTGGGACATAAGATCACACGACCGCTGTGATTTTGGGTTGAACGGTGGTCACGTGATCCAAAAACTCCCGAAAGCAAGGAGCGATGTGTGTCGGGAGTGTGCAGCATGCACGTTCCTGGCACAGTTCTAGTGACAGCAATTCGCGCAAAATATGTGGCCTCTCAGCAATAAGGACCAGGCGCAGAGAGGCGGCGTATTTTAGTGCGGCTGGTGCCAAGGAGTTAATGCGTTCTCTGCATTGGCCCTCGTTCACACAACTCCAAATTGCATGACATCAATTGAATCATTCATATTGCTGCAACTTCTGTTCCTGCGCTACTTTTTTCCCCAATTTCATTGCAACTTGGAAGGCAGGAAAAAGGGCGGGACTTGAAAGGCAGGTGTTTTATTGCTGAAACCGCCCCGCTGCTTAACTCAAAAGACCCGCCTTTTTCCGGACCCGTCGGGTTTCTCATCTTGTGTGATAAAAAGGTAGCAGAGGGGAGGGGGGATTGCTGGGATATTAGAGGTAGACTGCGGGTCGGCTAAATCTCACCGGCGGGCCGGATCCAACCTATGGGCTGTAGTTTGAGGACTCGTGCTATAATGTGTTCAGTCCATAATGACTGTTTGTGTTTTGTATCCCAAAGCCATCTCACCCACTACATTGTTGGTCTAACTTCAAGTTGATAATGTTTACAGGATCTGATTGGTGATTTTTGTCTTGCAGTTCCAGGAGTTGCAGAATTTGCCGCCTCCTTTAAGAGTGTAAGTACAGATGTTTTTTTTTGCATTTGCTTTGCAGTACAGTCAGCTTTCAACTACCAGATTGGATAGATAGTAAATTATATATATCTTGGGGTCCCTAACTCACAGTTGAACATACTAAAGCAGGGCTCGACAAAATCCAGGTGCCCAGTCGCAATTGCGACCCAGCGCCCCGGGAAGCTTAGGCCTGCAGAAGGCCGCAAAGCCGTGGCCTCAATTACCGGCCGGTGCGGGCCACGATCGGCGGTAATTGAGGCCGCGGCCTTTTGCAGGCCTAAGCTTCCTTCTGTGATCTGCTGCCATCTTGTGGTGGCCTTTGGCATTGCATTACATTGTAGTTGCATCACATTACAAGTAGCAAAACGGCAGTTCTAATACTTTTGCAATACTTTCTTCACCGTATTTGCACAGCGGTCTTGCAAGCGCACTTTTTGGGGTTAAAAAGACCCCAGTAAAGTTAGCCCATTTTTTTTTTTTATATTGTAAAATATGTTACGCTGAGTAAATTGATACCCAACATGTCACGCTTCAAAATTGCGTCCGCTCGTGGAATGGCGACAAACTTTTACCCTTTAAAATCTCCATAGGCGACGTTTCAACACATGCAACCTGTAGAATTTTTTTTTAGTTACAGAGGAGGTCTAGGGCTAGAATTATTGCTCTCGCTCTACCGATCGCGGTGATACCTCACGTGTGGTTTGAAGACTACTTTCATATGCGGGCGCTACTCACGTATTCATTCGATTCTGCACGCGGGATGGACGTGTTTCTGTTTACTAACTTTTTTAGCTGGCTCCTAGATTCCAAGCAAATTTGTCAAGCCCTGACCTACCAGCATGTCAGTGGTGTGTGGCGTACCCAGAGAAAACCAATGCAGGCACAGGGAGAACATGCCACCTCCAGGAAGCTAGTGCCCTGGTTGGTATTAGCACTAGGATTGCTGGTTCGACTAGGCAGAGGTGCTAACCACTTGGCCACTGTGCTGTGCTCTCAGAAGAAAAGGGTGCTCCTGCTGTCCGTTTACTTACAATAGCTAGTTGTGAGATGAGAAATATTATATTTCACATTTACATATGTACTTTGTTTCTTCTTTTTTTTTATTTTAACTAGTGTTTCTTTCTTCCCAGCCAATAGCGAGCTCTCCGCCCAAGTGGATGGCTGAGTTGGAAAATGACGACATTGAAATGCTAAGAGGTAAATTCTCAGAAATTCAAACTAAATTGATTCACATTTGGAGAGTGTAGATGAATCTGGCCACTCCCTATACTATATTATCAAAAGTATTGGGACGCCTGCCTTTACATGAACTTTAATGGCATCCCAGTCTTGGCCTGTAGGGTTCAATATTGAGTTGGCCCACCCTTTGCAGCTATAACAGCTTCAACTCTTCTGGGAAGGCTCTCTACAAGGTTTAAGAGTGTGTCTATGGGGTCAATTCACAAAGAGAAACGTTATTGGTTTTCTTCAGTTGTTAAATTAGCACTCCTTATTTAACGCTAGAAAACATGGTATTCACAAAAGCTATAATCGTTATTTAACATAGTCGTTATGGTTTTCAACTGACTCTTTATCCAATCGTTATGCTAACTACTCAGACGTTATTATTAAGATTTGGGACGTTAAAATAACTCTTAAGATCGTTAAATAATGCTGGAGAGATGCATTCTGGGAGGAGAACAGCTGCATGTGGAAAAGAGCAGATGCAGAGAGAGAGAGACACAAGCAATACACACGTGGAGATTGAGCATGTGATGTGCAAAACTTCTAGTGTGTGCTTTTCTAAAGTCATGTGTATTTCCTCACAGAGAATAAATCATGGGAGATGATAATCGGAATTTAGCCATCACCTGGGTTTCAGAAAAGTCATCCAAAATAGTATGTGAACGGAATACATGTTTATAAATCTGAACAACATTCTAACATGTTCTTCTTCTCCTCTGGATAATTTTAAGTTCAAATAGAGCACGGTTCTATCTTGCCCAACACTACTAAAAACTTCACTACACTACAAAAATCGCCAAAAGCTTCCTCTAACAACAAAATATCGCCTGGGAAATGTCATAACGCCACCCTGAGGGAGGTGTTAATTTAACGATTGCTTAACGATCGATAACTGTCAAAAATCTTTGTGAATTGCACTTCTTCTTTACATATATAACGATTTGACTCTTTAAAATAACGATTTGACTCTTTAAAATAACGATTTGACTCTTTAAAATAACGATTTGACTCTTTAAAATAACGATTTGACTCTTTAAAATAACGATTTGACTCTTTAAAATAACGATTTGACTCTTTAAAATAACGATTTGACTCTTTAAAATAACGATTTGACTCTTTAAAATAACGATTTGACTCTTTAAAATAACGATTTGACTCTTTAAAATAACGATTTGACTCTTTAAAATAACGATTTGACTCTTTAAAATAACGATTTGACTCTTTAAAATAACGATTTGACTCTTTAAAATAACGATTTGACTCTTTAAAATAACGATTTGACTCTTTAAAATAACGATTTGACTCTTTAAAATAACGATTTGACTCTTTAAAATAACGATTTGACTCTTTAAAATAACGATTTGACTCTTTAATTAGGATCCACACCTTAAAATATCGGTTCAGTGTAGTGAAACGTTATTTGATGATTTTTCAAAGCGTTAAATCGTTTAGTGAATTGAACTAGCTTCAATAATGTGCTAAATCGTTAAAATAACGACCAAAATCGGGAAAAAAAGCTTTGTGAAGTGCATTTGTGGGGTCAGGCACTGATGTTGGATGAGAAGGACTGGCTCACAGTCTCCGCTCTAATTCATCCCAAAAGTGTTCTGTTAGGTTGTGGTCAGGACTCTGTTCAGGCCAGTAATGTGGCTCCACCCCAAACTCGCCCGTCCATGTCTTTATAGACCTTGCTTTGTACCCTGGTACGCAGTCATGTTGGAACAAGAAGGGACCATCACTAATCTTTTGCCACAAAGTTGGGAGCATGAAATTGTCCAAAATGTCTTGGTATGAAGATGCCTTAAGCGTTCCCTTCACTGGAACTAAGGGGCCAAGCCAAACCTCTGCAATACAACCCCACACCATAATCCCCCCTCCACCAAATAATTTGAACCAGTGCACAAAGCAAGGTCCATTGAGGCATGGATAAGTGAGTTTGGGGTGGAAGAATTTGACTGTCCTAACCTCAGCCCAATAGAACCCCTTTGGAATGAATTTGAGCGGAGACTGTGAGCCAGGCCCTTTGTCCAACATCAGTGCCCGACCTCACAAATTCTTTTCTGGAAGAATGGTCAAACATTCCCATAGACTCACTCCTAAACCTTGTGGACAGAAGAGTTGAAGGTGTTATAGCTGCAAAGGGTGGGCCAACTCAATATTGAACCCTACGGACTAAGACTGGGATAATATTAAAGTTCATGTGCGCGTAAAGACAGGCATCCCAATACTTTTAGTAATCTAGTGTAGTTTAGTCCAGTAGGAGGGTTGGGAACTTGGTTCACTCTGACTAGGTGTGTCAGGAATGGAGTTCAGGCTGATTGGTTAAGGCAGTGGTCATCAACCCTGTCCTCAGGGCCCACTAACAGGCCAAGTTTTATGTATTACCTTGGGGAGATGCAGACGAGAATACTGCAATCACTGAGCAGCAAATTGTATCACCTGTGATGTATTACGGTTATGATTTGCTGCTCAGTGATTGCAGTATTCTCGTCTGCATCTCCCCAAGGTAATACATAAAATCTGGCCTGTTAGTGGGCCCTGAGTACAGGGTTGATGACCAAGGGGTTGGGCCCCTTTCACACTGGGGTGGGGCCGGCGTTGGTGGTAAACCGTCAATTTTGCTGCGCTATTCGGCCGCTAGCGGGGCGGTTTTTCCCCCCTGCTAGTGGCCAAGAAAGGGGTTAAAATACCACCGCAAAGCGCCTCTGTAGAGACACTTTGTCGGTGGTATAGCCCTGGTGCCCCATTGATTACCGCTCCAAAGATGCAGCTGGCAGGACTTCTTCCTTCTTCTGTCCTGTTAGTGCACCGCTCCAGTGTGAAAGCCATTGGCGCTATTTTTGGCGTTGTAGCGCCTGCAAAGTGCCCCAGTGTGAAAGGGGTCTTAGTAGAAGTGATGTAGTGAGGGACATACGGGGTGATTTACTAGCTGGAGATGTAAAATCTGGTGCAGCTCTTTATAGAAACAATCCGCTTCCAGTTTTTATTTTATTTTTTTAACAAAGCTTAAAGTGGTTGTTCAGTTAAAACCCCTTCTTTTTTTTTTTTTTTTTTTTTGTGGCACCTGTAAAGGAAAAAAGCATACTAGCTCATTATGAAATGCTTACCTTAGAACGAGGCGTCGGTACCCCTGCCGGTCCACTCCGAGGGAAATTACATTTCTCCCTCGGCGTGTCTTCCGGGTATCGCAGCTCCAGCGCTGTGAGTGGCTGGAGCTGCAATGTCGTCGCTTCTGCGCATGAGCGCAGGAGACTTCTTTCCGGCAAGGTCCGGCATCCGCCTGGCCACCTTTTATGGCAAGGTCCGCTGGACTTCAGAAGGGAGATTGTGGCAATGCCCAGTTCAGGCCACAGGTAAAATTGACATCATCTCGGGGAAGATTTTGGCAGGGAAAATGGCCTCTTATCTCTCTTTCCAGAACTTTGAGGCTGGGTTCACACTGATGCAAATTGGATGCGGGTTTCCCCCGCATCCAGTTGGCATGACGGGAGAGTGTGACCGGCTCTCAATGGTGCCAGTTCACACATCGCCAGGGCAGTCATGCAGCACATGGGTCCTGTGCACCTTTTGGCTCCGTTTTCTGGTCCGAATTCGGGCCTTATCTGTCCCTGAATCAGAGAACAGGGACGCACAGGACCCCTGCTGTGAGCCGCGTCCACACAGTGTGAACCCAGCCTGAATGTAAGGGAGCTCCATGGAGTCAGAAAATAAAGAACTGAGGTCCTCGGCTCCCAGGAGTCTTTTAAATTTGGTCTCTTGTATTTCCTGCCGGTAGGCCAAGTCCTGAAGGATTCCTATAACAGAGGTTATCTGGTAATAACTCAAGTTTTCTTTTTGTTTCTCTCCAGAATTGGGGAGTCTAACCATCACTAATCTCATGGAGAAGGTTCGAGGGCTTCAGAATTTGGCTTATCAGCTGGGACTAGAAGAGTGTAAGTACCTGTCATATCTTCAGTGGTGTTGTAAGCAAGGGAAGATGACATGCAGGCAGAGTTAAGCCTCATACACACAATCAGACTTCCATCTGACTTTTCCGCGGATTTCGGTCCGAAGGGCGTTGGCCGTGAACTTGTTCTGCATATACACGGCACAACATTTTCAGCCAACATTCACCAAATCACGTTTTTTTTTTGTTTTTTTTTTCAGCTCTTTACCGCCACACTTTGGGCAAATTCTGCTATTGTTGTCGAATCTTTAGCATTGGTTCCGAGCATGCTTGTTTGTACTTTAGTACACACGATCGGATGTGGAATCTCCTTAACGGGGACACAGACAGCAATACAAACCGACAGGTGTTCTAATCCCTCTCTACGCCATCTAAAAACTAATAAATAACAATTTTGCCTTTGGTTAAACTTTTTAAAGAGTTCACGGCCTTTTGGCTAAGATCAAGTGTAGTATCTGTTCTTATCAGTTGCCAGTAGGTGGTGCTATGCTGACTGTCCCCAGTACCCGGCGAGGGGGAAAGAGATGGCGGTCGGCAGATGCTAAACCTGCTGGCGTGGAGGTGAAAGCCTTCTGATCGGGACAGAGAGGCATGAGGTCGAAGCTGGAGGGCTGGACCCCTGGCCTCTGGCCTGGATTTGGTGGTGCCTGCCCCAGTCAGTTGTTCGGGAGAGAACCCTTGCTCCTCTTTTTTCGCCGGGAGGAGCGGTTAGTATTTCCCGAATGTGATTAGGTGGGAGGGATGTGGGTTGTGGGTAGTAGCCTGCTGAGATGGGCTCTCCCAGGCCTCTTCTCCTACCTTCCTGGCTGGGAAGGGTGCTGCTGGTCCGGGCTGTTGGTCAGGGTCCGTTGAAAAGCCTGTGGAGATGGTGCCCCTGGAGTGGCAGTCCAGGGGTGCTATACATTGCACAAGTGTTTGAGGGGCACTCATCAAGTGACACAATCTCCACATACACCTTTTTAACACCTCCCTCTAGGGCCGAGCCTTTTGGCTAGGACCAGGGGAATTTCTGTTCCTGGCCGGAGGGCCGGCCATCGTATTGCACGGTGGCCACATTCCACTCACCTCTCCCACCTTCCTTTTCTCTCCCACTTTCTTTTTTATTTAACCCCCTGTTTGTCACGTTCTTTGTCTTCTTTTTGTTGGTGCACTTTAGTACACCTTGAGTGTGATGAGTAGGGTGCTGGTCCTCTGGCCTGGTTTGAAAGTCTTGGGAGTGGGCTGACATGGCCTTCTGGCTTAGTACGCCTGCTCTCATGGGGTCTCCCTTTGGGGGAGCCTCACAGAGGAGGGTTCTGTTTCGGCAGTCCCTCCAAGGATGTTGGGTCCATGTGTCTAAGGCTGCATGGACCACAGGGGGGGATCAGAGTTGGGTCCTTTTCGGAGGACCAATTGACGATGCACCTGTCGCAGTTCTTTGTGTCACTCTTTGTGTGTGCACATTTTTCCTGCACCGGGTGAGGTTTTTGGGTTATGTTATGCACGCCACAGGCTAAAAAAATAAAATAAACTTTTTAAAGAGTGTCTCCCTTTTTTATATTGTTTCCCTTTTTGTTATGTAAAGCGCCGTGTAAACTGTTAGTGCTATAGAAATCCTGTATAATAATTTCTTTCTCGTACATCACGGGACACAGAGCGGCATATTCATTACTATGTGGGTTATATGGAGTACCTTCAGGTGTGGACACTGGCAATCTCAAACAGGAAGTCCCCTCCCTATATAACCCCCTCCCCTAGAGGGAGTCCCTCAGTTTTTTCGCCAGTGTCTTAGGTGTTGGTCACGGAATAGCTTTGCTCCACATCCTTGGGATTAAGGGCGGGCTAACCGGATCTGTCCAAGGAGCCTCAGTGCCAAAGTGGACAGTACCCGGGCCCCAAGCCGTGGGGTTTTGCCTATAATGCTCCTCTTTGGAGGGCTGGACCCTGGGCCCAGGACTTGGAGTTTGTAAAAACCATAAGTTCCTGTTTGCCAGGGTGCTATATAGGTCCAGGACAGTGGGTACCTTCATAGGACCCCAGGGCCTGAAGGTCTACTACGCTACCCACGGAGATGGGAGAAGATTGGATCAGTTTGCTGGACAAACATCCTGCAGCATGGAGCAGGTAAGGGGGAGCCTGCGGGACTTGGTTCGACAGCAGGCTCTCCGGGGTAACCTAAAAGGGGGGATAGCCTAAGTATGCTCTGCATGGGCAACCTTGTTCACTATGTCTAAAGAGAGACAGGATGACACCTTTTCCCCCCCATCACTAGGTCCCCCTGTCTAAATATGTGTGCTAGCTAAACCTGCTGTTTCTTCCTAGGGCTAGTAAGGATCCCTAGGGGCCTTTGGAGAGTCCTACCTGGCCGGGGGTTTGAATCTGCCGCCTGTTTCTGCGTTCCTGGATCTCCAGCAGCGCGGCTCCTCCATGTTCCTCCTGTTTCCGGCATACGCGCGCGCGTGCGCGCGCACGTCTTATGGACGTTTTTCGCGCCGTTCACACAGGAGGGCGGGGGGGGGGGCGTGCCTGCGGCGTCATACAGGGGCGCGCCTTTGTGCTGTTATAGACAGCAGGCATTGTCAGTGCTCAGTCTGAGGCTGATTTTCAGAGGAGAGGACGCAGAGCGGCAGAACAGTGACTCCCGGTGGCGGTAGAGGGGTAGTACATGTGGACTTTGTTCCAATGTTTTTTTTGTTAAGCCAAGAAATCCCCCTTTTTTGCAGCAGGTTTGGAGGCTGGCAAACTTAGTTTGGGGTCACTGTATGTTGTCAAAAGAAAATATATAATATATTTAAAAAAAAAAAAAAAAAAAAGAAAAAAAAAAAAAAAAAAAAAAAAGGAACATACGGGATCCCATCAGTTTTTGGGCATTAGTGGTCTATTGTCCCCTAAACTCTGATTTTTGTACTCCTGCCCACTACAGTCTGTTGTGTGGGCGGAGTCCCTCGATTTTGTATTATGGCTTCCAAGGGTTCGGGGTCAAAGGGTACAAAAAAGACCAAAAAACAAAAGGGGTTCCCTTTCTGATTCTGATATGCCGATACTTTCCCCGCAACTTATTAATTTAAGAAGCGCCTTGGATGAGCCATTAGGGGGATCTGGTGCGGAGGCTGGCCCAGATCAGCCCAGCCCTGTGTTCATCACAGAGGAGATGCTAGCCGTATCCCTAGGGGGGCTAGAAGAGAGAATAGCAACATTGATCGCTAGAGCTATTCCTGGTAAGAAACGGGTTAGATCCCCATCACCAGGAGGTGTATCCTCAGATGCTGAGATTCTCTCTCCAGAGGAATTGGAATCGCAGGAGGATCAACTAGACCTGAACCAAGAGGGTTCAGGGATTGAGGGATCTGCCTCTGAGGGGAACCATTTTCAGACTCCCAGACAGAAAGACTGTGGGTACAGTCTTTGACGGACATGGTCCGCTCGGCATTTAGTTTACCATTGCCAGAGCCTCAGGTTCCTCCGGTATCCTCTCTGGGCTCTTTGAAAGCTCCGTTAAACAACACAGTTTTTCCGGTCCATCCTCTCTTGGAGGAATTGATCTTTCGGGATTGGGTACGGCCGGACAGGATTTTTCTGCCACCGAAAAGGTTTGCGGTCATTTACCCCATGGAGGAAAAGTTCTCCAAGAGGTGGAGGCTCCCAGTAGTGGATGCAGCCATCTCATGTGTGAATAAATCACTAACTTGCCCGGTGGAAAACATACACATGTTTAAAGATCCAGTTGATAAAAGATTAGAGACACTTTTAAAAGCATCCTTTGCTACGGCAGGAGCAGTGGTGCAGCCAGCGGTGGCTGCAATTGGAGTTTGTCAGGCATTAAAAGACCAGACAAAGGTAATGTTAAGGGACATGCCTACCCAACAAGCAGAAGAGTTTTCTGATATTCCCAGAGCTCTGTGTTTTGCGGTAGATGCTATAAAAGATTCCATCCAGCAGGCCTCTCGTTTATCACTATGTTTGGTGCACATGAGAAGGCTCTTATGGTTGAAGAACTGGGCGGCGGAGCCCCCATGCAAAAAGCTTCTGGCAGGGTTTCCCTTCCATGGAGGACGACTCTTCGGAGAGGATCTGGATAAATATATTCAGACTATTTCAAATGGCAAAAGTACCCTTTTACCGGTCAAAAAGACATTCCGGGCTCCTACATTTAAAAGGCAGCTCTTTCCTGTCTCGGGGCCCTCAAATTCCAGGCAGTATCGACGGCCGCCTGCACGATCCAACGTTAACAGTAGATCGCAGGGACAGACCCCTGGGGGTAAGAGGCCGTGGTATCGCAAGCCGTCAAAGACAGCCCCTAAGTCTGCCTTATGAAGGGGCGCCCCCACTCTTGCGGGTGGGGGGAAGGCTTCGTTTCTTCGCAGAAGTTTGGGAAGCCAAGATCCCCGACAAATGGGTCCGGGCATCTGTAACCACAGGTTACAGACTGGAGTTTCTAAGGTATCCTCCGCCTCATTTTCAAGAATCAAGGCTACCAAGGGATCCAGCGAGGAAGGCCTCAATGCTGGCAGCTTTGGATCACCTGCTTTGCCAGGACGTAATTATAGAAGTGCCAGCCCAAGAGCAAGGCCTAGGTTTCTATTCCAACCTCTTTGTCATACCAAAGCCCAACGGCGATGTCAGGCCAATCTTGGACCTAAAGAGGTTAAACGGTTACCTAAGGGTTCGTTCCTTCCGGATGGAATCCATCCGGTCAGCAGCCGCCGCGCTTCAGGACGATTTTCTGGCCTCCATAGACATAAAGGATGCTTACCTTCATGTACCAATCTTTCAGTCGCATCAAAGGTTTTTACGCTTCGCGGTGGGGCAGCGACACTTCCAATTCAGGGCGCTCCCCTTCGGGCTGGCCACGGCCCCCCGGGTATTCACGAAGATCCTAGCCCCAATTCTGGCCAATTTAAGGATCCAAGGGGTCACAGTCCTAGCATACTTGGACGACCTTTTAATCATAGATCACTCACGACCGGGTCTGCAAAAGGCAGTAAACCTCACGGTTCAGTACCTCGAAGAATTTGGCTGGGTCCTGAACCGGGGAAAGTCAGCGTTCCAGCCTACAAAGCAGTTGGAATACCTCGGCATGAGGTTAGACACAGAACATCAAAAGGTGTTCCTGCCCCTTGTAAAGATCGAAGCTATCAAGGGGTTGGTTCAGTTGGTTCTAAACAAGAAAAGTCCAACTATTCGCCTGTGTATGCGATTACTAGGCAAGCTAGTGGCCACATTCGAGGCAGTACCATACGCTCAGATCCACACTCGCGTCCTACAGGCAGCCATTCTAGCAGCCTGGGGCAAGAGGGCACATGCCTTAGAGTCCCCTTTGACGCTATCATCAAGGGTCCGACAAAGCCTGGCCTGGTGGTTGAACCCTCAGAATCTTCTAAAGGGAAAATCCTTCAGCCCTGTTGTCTGGAAGGTAGTTACCACAGACGCCAGCCTGGCAGGCTGGGGGGCGGTCTTCGAGGGGTTCTCCCGCCAGGGAACTTGGGTGAAAGCAGAGAGGCAGCTCCCCATCAATATCTTGGAAATCAGAGCTGCCCGCCTAGCCCTTCTGGCTTGGACCTCCAGATTAAAGGGGTTCCCGGTGAGAATCCAGTCAGACAATGCCACGGCGGTGGCATACATAAACCACCAGGGGGGAACCAGGAGCCAGGCCGCTCAGAGGGAGGTGAACTTGATTTTTCAATGGGCAGAGGTTCATGTACCCTGCATTTCGGCGATATTCATTCCCGGAGTGGACAACCTGCAGGCAGACTTCTTAAGTCGCCAGAGTCTGTTGCCAGGGGAGTGGTCTCTGCATCCCCAGGTCTTTCAGACAATCTGCCAGAGGTGGGGAATGCCGGACGTAGATATAATGGCATCCAGGTTCAACAAGAAACTAGACAGGTTCGTGTCGCGAGCGAGGGATCCTATGGCCTGCGGAACCGACGCGTTGGTTTGCCCTTGGCATCAATTCAGACTTCTATATGCATTCCCTCCACTACAGTTACTCCCGCGCCTGTTGCGCAAGATCAGAGTGGAGAACAAGCCAGTCATTCTAGTAGCTCCGGCTTGGCCCCGGAGGACTGGGTACTCACTAGTCCTGAAGATGGCAGTGGGAGACCCTTGGACTCTTCCTCTACAACCAGACCTACTCTCACAAGGCCCGATCCTCCACCCTACATTACAGCGTCTAAATTTGACGGCCTGGAGGCTGAATCCCTGATTCTCAGGGATAGAGGCCTGTCTAGGCAGGTAATTCCTACCCTGATTAGGGCTAGGAAGCCGGTCTCCAGGGTGATTTATTACAGGGTGTGGAGGAACTACGTAGGCTGGTGTGAATCCAAAAGATGGAATTCCCGCAAATATACTATTGATAGGGTGTTAAGTTTTCTCCAGCTAGGAGTGGATAAGGGCCTGGCACTAAGCACAATCAAGGGACAGATCTCAGCTCTGTCAGTGTGGTTTTCAGAGGCCGCTGGCCACCCACTCGCTGGTAAAGACCTTCTTACAGGGGGTCTTGCGTATTAATCCTCCTGTCAAGTCACCAATTTGTCCATGGGACTTAAATCTTGTCCTGTCCACTCTACAGAAACAGCCTTTTGAGCCGTTGGCTGAGATTCCTTTACTCTTACTGACAAGAAAGTTGGTTTTCTTGGTCGCCATAGTTTCGGCCAGGAGAGTGTCAGAATTAGCAGCCTTATCGTGTAAGGAACCATATCTCGTTCTGCATAAGGACAGGGCAGTTCTCCGGCCCCATCCTTCCTTTCTACCAAAGGTTATATCCAAATTTCACTTGAACCAGGATTTGGTACTTCCATCCTTCTTTCCAAAACCTACATCTAGAAAGGAGGGGTTGCTGCATACCTTGGATATTGTCCGGGCCATGAAGGCCTATCTTAAAGCTACAGAAAAGATCCGGAAAACAGATGTGTTATTCGTTCTACCAGATGGCCCCAAGAAGGGGCAGGCAGCTGCAAAATCCACCATCTCGAGATGGATTAGACAATTAATCATTCAAGCCTACGGGTTGAAGAGGTTGCCTCCTCCGTTGTCGGTAAAGGCCCATTCTACCAGGGCCATGGGCGCCTCTTGGGCAGCACACCATCAGATCTCTATGGCTCAGATATGCAAGGCGGCAACGTGGTCATCAGTCCACACGTTTACAAGGTTTTATCAACTAGACGTGAGAAGAAATGCGGATGCTGCCTTTGGTCAGGCAGTACTACAGGCTGCAGTTTGAAATCCTCGGGATCAGAAACACCCTTGGTTATAAAAAAAAAAAAAAAAAAAAAAAAAGTTTTTTCTTGACTAAGTTGGAATTATTATTATGATTTGAGTTTATCTCTAAATTGAATCCTTCTTTGGAAGATGTCTCCCTCCCCTCATTAAAGCATTGCTTTCGGACATCCCACATAGTAATGAATATGCCGCTCTGTGTCCCGTGATGTACGAGAAAGAAAAAGGGATTTTTAAATACAGCTTACCTGTAAAATCCTTTTCTTGGAGTACATCACGGGACACAGAGCTCCCACCCCTCTTTTGGGTGACCATTTTGGGAGGCATACTGCTTGCTACAAAACTGAGGGACTCCCTCTAGGGGAGGGGGTTATATAGGGAGGGGACTTCCTGTTTGAGATTGCCAGTGTCCACACCTGAAGGTACTCCATATAACCCACATAGTAATGAATATGCCGCTCTGTGTCCCGTGATGTACTCCAAGAAAAGGATTTTACAGGTAAGCTGTATTTAAAAATCCCTTTTTTCGTTTCCAATATTTTTATTGAATTTTAAAAGAAAAGGAATACAATAGAAAGACCGGCATTATCTGTCCATGCAATGAAAAGCAAATTATAAGTACAAGTCATTGTAGACACAACAATATAGCTAACATACAACATTCTCTCGGGTCCATACATTTAAACTGCCAGAATATAAAAAGTTAAATCAGAACTATCACAGGACCTCTCGACTGAGTCCAACTGACCTCAAGGACCCGTCCTGTATAATAATTTTAAAGGGTGTTTGTTTAAAAAATAAAAAAAATAAAATCCTACTTCTCTGCTCTGTGCAAGGATTTTGCACCCTCGCGGTGATCTATGTACATTGCAGGGATTTTACCACGCTTTGTTGCAGATTCCTACCTTTTTGTTTTAGCGAAATAACCATTTGTGCCCATGTTCAAAGTGACTCTAATGGGAGTGGTTTCATACAGGAATAATCAGTCGGCTTCTGCACTTGCAGCGTTCCCTTTGGGATTACCTCACCAAAAATTATGATTTTGTTGCAGGGGATGCCCAAAATCTCAGTTGTACCTTAGTGCAGACTTCTGGGAAAATCGGTGAGCCAATCGCACAAGCAGGAAATGACATTTCTGGGGGCGTTCTGTAGACAATCTGTCCAACAACTCCAGGTTGCCATGTTGTGTTTTACAAAACAATTACAGAGCTGCAGATACTTTTTTTTTTTTTCCCCCCCACAAAAGTGGAGTTTCCCTTTTAACCTGAGAAGAAAATACTCCAGAAAATACTGTTTGAAGAATTCTAACCTTTCTCCAATCGGAATTTGATTTTCTAGTATAAATCTTGTCTCCTGCCATCTTATTCTAAAGACTGCTAGCCTCCTACTTATTAAAGTGGTATTAATGGTTTAGCTTTAACCACTTGCCTACTGGGCACATATACCCCCTTCCTGCCCAGACAAAATGTTAGCTTCCGGCACTGCGTCGCTTTAACTGACAATTGCGCGGTCGTGCGACGTGGCTCCCAAACAAAATTGACGTCCTTTTTTTTAAATAGAGCTTTCTTTTGGTGGTATTTAATCGCCCGTGCGGTTTTTATTTTTTGCGCTATAAACAAAAAAAGAGCGACAATTTTGAAAAAAGACACAATATTTTTTGCTTTTTGCTATAATATCCCATTTAAAAAAAAAAAAAAAAACATTTTTTATCTCAGTTTAGGCCAATACGTATTCTTCTACATATTTTTGGTAAAAAAATGTAAAAAAATAAAATCGCAATAACCGTATAGTGACTGGTTTGCGCAAAAGTTATATTGCCTACAAAATAGGGGACATAATTATGATTTTTTTTTTTTTTTTTTTTCGGGACTGGGACATTATAGCGGACACATCGGACACTTTTGACACATTTTTGGGACCATTTACATTTATACAGTGAACAATGCTATAAATATGCATTGATAACTGTATAAATGTAACTGGCAGGGAAGGGGTTTACCACTAGGGGGCGGGGAAGGGGTTAAATGTTTGTTCTAGTTTGTGTTCTAACTGTGGGGGGAGGGGGGGTGACTGGGGAGGTGACCGATTGTGTCCCTATGTACAAGGGACACAATCGGTCTCCTCTCTCCCTGACGGGGACGTGGAGCTCTGTGTTTACACACAGAGCTCCACGTCCCAGCTCAGTTACTCGGCAATCGTGTGTGCCCGGCGGCCATCGCGGCTGCCGGGCACACGCACAGGGTTCTCAGTGATGCGACAGGTGTGCGCACGCGCCCCTAGCAGCTTTCTATGACCGCACGTCATATGACGTGCAGTCAGGACAATAGTTACCCACCCGCCGTCATTTGACGGTGGGCGGGTATCAAGTGGTTAAAGGGGTTGTAAAGGTAAAAAAAAAATTCCCTTAATGGCTATCTTTACCTTAGTGCAGTCCTCCTTCACTTACCTCATCCTTCCATTTTGCTTTTAAATGTCCTTATTTCTTTTCTTGTGAGGGGGCGAGCAGGAGTGTCAGGACGCCCACTAACACACAGCTCCTTTCTCTATCTGCAAAGTACAGTGTCATGACCCTCCTGTTTGCCCCCTCAAGAGGCTTTCTCCATACCAGGGAGAAAGCCTTGCATTACTGTGTTTAGTTAGACAGAGGAACAGGAAGTGAGGATTTCTCAGAAGAAATAAGGACATTTAAAAGCAAAATGGAAGGAAGAGGTAAGTGAAGGACTGCACTAAGGTAAAATAAGCTATTTTAGGGATTTTTTTTTTTTTTACCTTTTACAACCCCTTTAAAAAATAAACATGTCATACTAGTTAATCCAGATCCTCCTCTTCACGTTTCCCCTTGCTGGCGCTCCTGGTCCCTTCCCCTTCATAACAAGCTGCCTGCTATTGGGGCACTGGTGCATGCTTTCTCTCAATCTCTGCCCTATACATCCAAACACTAGAGCAGTGGTTCTCAACCTGGGGGTCAAATGACAATTTGCCAGGGGTCACCGAATCCTGGGCTGTTCCTGAAGCCCGCAGCACTCTCGGCCTTTTCGCAGCAATCCAGCAGGGCTGTCCCTGGAGCCTGTGGCCGCCCATTCAGTTCACGGCAAGTCTGTGGGGCAGAGACTAGAGGTCCACTGACTGGTGAGAAATGTGAAGTGGGAGGGGCTGGATGAGCCCCTATCTCCTGATTTTGACATAGGGGTCACTGCTGTGAGAAACCACAAAGCTGGAGACACAGTGAGTAACACTACATGTGATAAGAGTTGCCATTTAAAGTCCCCACTACAGTTCTCAGATCAGCAGATGATCTTGATCAAGAGCACCTAAGCTGGCTGATCAGAACTCCCCCCAGCACTCCTAAAATATACCAGAACGGGTTTTAATACTGTATGCGTGTAAGGGACTTGGGGAGCCCTAAATGGCCTTAGGTGCTGACAACCCATGCTACGAAAATTCTACTGTTAGGGGTCCCCACAACTTGGGAAACTTTATCAAGG
The DNA here is from genome assembly GCA_029574335.1 of Rana kukunoris. Classification (NCBI taxonomy): domain Eukaryota; kingdom Metazoa; phylum Chordata; class Amphibia; order Anura; family Ranidae; genus Rana; species Rana kukunoris. The sequence goes on from CM056059.1 coordinate 166,692,068, forward strand.
GGTCACGGCACTAAAAGGGTTGAGAACCACTGCACCAGAGTCAAGGCTCTGGCCCACCTCTCGCTCTCATCATTTGGCTCTCTAGCTGTGATTGACAGCAGTGGGAGCCAATGGCGTCAAGGGGTTCCAGAACTTTCTCGGCACCATTTCTCAGTGGCTCAAACAGCAATATGTGTATCCTTCTGTGTGTTTTTATTTTTTTTATTGCATTTTAGTCTAAATAGGAGATCTCATATTTAAGAGGACCTGCCATGTTTTTTTCTATTACAAGGGATGTTTACATTCCTTCTAATAGGAATAAAAGTGACCCATTATTTTTTTTTTTTGTAAGCCGTGTAAAAATAAAATCAAGTAAAATAAATAAGAAAACAAAAAAACATTTTTTTTTAAATCGCCCCGTCCCGACGAGCTTGCGCGCAGAAGCGAACGCATATGTGAGTAGAGCCTGCCTATGAAAACGGTGTTCAAATTGTACAAGTTAGGTATCACCGCAATCGTCAGAGCGAGAGTAATAATTCTAGCCCTAGACCTTCTCTGTAACTCAAAAGATGCAATGTATAGAATTTTTTTTAAAAGTCGCCTATGGAGATTTTTAAGGGTAGAAGTTTGACGCCATTCCACGAGCGGGCGCAATTTTAAAGCGTGACATGTTGGGTATCATTTTACTCGTAACATTATCTTTCACAATATAAAACAAATTGTGCTAACTTTACTGTTTTATTTATTTTTTATTCAAAAAAGTGAATTTGTTCCAAAAGTGCGTTTTGTAAGACCGCTGCGCAAATACGGTGCGACAAAAAGTATTGCAATGACCGCCATTTTATTTTCTAGGGTGTTCGAGGATCCCCACATTATGTATGTATGTATGTAATTTTCTAAGTGTTTAAGAGTCTTCTTTCATAGAGATGCAACTGGGCTGTAGTTCTTATACTGACCTCAGGGGGGCAGCAGACACCCATTGCTCTAATACAAGCATCTTGATTGAATGAATAAACGCACCCAACTGAATGATCACAGCACTCTCTCTATATTTAAGAATGATGAAATGCTGTACTTAAAATGTAAAAAATGTTTTTTAAATGGTAATGTAGGGTCAGTATGTGTGTTAATTGAGAAGCGTGCGGGTGCCACGAATTGAGAAGCAGGGGGTTGCTGCTGCTGTAAATTGAGGGGGGGCTTTGGGTGCTGACGAACAAAAAAATGGGGGTTGCCCTGGGGACCTCTGGGCCCCTTACTAATATATATATATATTATACCATCTGGGGACCTCCGGGCCCCTTACAGGTGTACTGCCTGTACCCACCTGCTGGCAGCTTTATATGTGAATATAAGAGTAGGGCAATTGTGCTAGTAGCTGAGCTGTAATCTGTAGAAGTAGTGTAATTTATAGTTGTACAGTGCCGTGAAAAAGTATTCATACCGCTTAATTTTCCAAATTTTCTCATGTTGCAACCAAAAACGTAAATGTATTTTATTGGGATTTTATCTGATAGACCAACATAAAGTGGCACATAATTGTGAAGTGGAAGGAAAATGATAAATGGGGATATATATACCAGCTCTACCAGCTTTGCACATCTAGAGAGGGACATTTCTGCCAATTCTTCTTTGCAAAAGATCTCAAGCTCTGTCAGATTGGATGGAGAGATTCTGATCAGCAATTTTCAAGTCTTGTCACAGATTCTCAATGTGATTTAGGTCTGGACTGTGACTGGGCCATTCTAACACATGAATATGCTTTGATCTAAACCATTCCATTGTAGCTCTGGCTGTATGTTTAGGGTCGAGTCTTTTGCAGACAGGTTTTCTTTTAAGATTGTCCTTTATTTGGCTCCATCCATCTTCCCATCAACACTTGACATGCTTCCATGTCCCTGCTGAAGTGGGGATGGTGTGTTCAGGGTGATGTGCAGTGTTTTCCATCACACACAGCGTTTTGCTTTTAGGCCAAAAAGTAAAATTTTGGTCTCATCTGACCAGAGCACCTTCTTCCACGTGTTTGCTGTGTCCCCCACATGGCTTCTCACCACCTGCAAACGTGACCTCCTTATGTCTTTCTTCTTGCCACTCTTCCATAAAGGGCAGATTTGTGGAGAGCATGACTAATAGTTGTCCTGTGGACAGATTCTCCCACCTGAGCTGTGGATCTCTGCAGCTCCTCCAGAGTTACCATGGGCCTCTTAGCTGCTTCTCTGATTTAACTAATCCATTTTTTGTACAATTCCCCTTGCAGGGGGTGTGTCCTATGTCTACATTCTTTTTTTCTAATAGGTGTCTCTCATTCCCATCTTAAAAAGTTGTGAGGTGCGCGATTCTTGTCCTCACTGCGTGTGTGTTTGTGTGTACAGAAAAGGGGAAAGTGCCATCTAGTGAACAGTGTGGGTTTTTTTTTTTTTTTTTATCCCAGTACATATCTGGCCACATGCAAAATAATCTACATAGGTGTACTGGTCTGCTGATAGTAGCAAATCACAGCCGCTAAAGGTGCTGGCAAGGCTGGAGGAGAAGTTCCAGGACCCCGTGGGTATAGGGTGGAAGTTCTGTCAGCTCAAGGGTGGACCTCCTCTACATCTTCTCCAGCCCTGTGATCACCTCCAGCGGCCTGTGCATGCAGGACCTATGTACTGTGCTAATATTTTTTTAAACGTCCTACTAGATTGCGCTTTAATCCCTTTTCTGTGCGCACACACACGAGGGGGGAAATTTCATGTGATTCGTTGTAGTACGATTTTTGCCCCATTCATTTTGTATTAATGCAAATCGCACTGCATAATATTGGGATCATTTGGGCGAGTCCCTATACTCGTGCAAATGCTTGGTAAAGGTACTGATGCCTCCCTACCTCACTAGCATACAGCCCCTTATTGGCAAATCCAACTTTAAAGTGGTTGTAAACCCTTACAACTCACTTTCACCTACAGGTAAGCCTAGATTAAGGCTTGCCTGTAAATATAGGAGATATTTACAGTTCCCCGTACAAGTATTTTCTTCTGCGCATGCGCACTTTAGAAACCTCTGCCATGCTTTTCGAAGTAAAGGTCATGCTGTGACTGGCAGCTCCCGCGCGCATGCGCTGGAGTAACCGCACACGACTCCGGTCCAGTCACAGAGCCTGAGTCCGCGACCCCGAAAGGAAGATGGACACTTCCAGTGGGCGAGGAGATTGGGGACATCACAGGCTTCGGTTTCAGGTAAGTGACACATAATGGGCTACTATGCGATACATAGTAGCCCATTATGCTTTACCTTTGCAGGGAAACAGAGGAAGTAAAAACCCATCAGGGTTTACTTCCTCTTTAAAAAAGCCGCTGGCACTTGCATTAAACGCCACCACATGGGTATCCAATGTGGTGGTGCGACCTCAGTCTGTGTATATCTCCCTCCACACATTTCACACCACTGCATCTTCGGAGGTCCCTGAAGATGCATAGTGGTGTGAAACGTGTGTAGGGAGATATAAAGATCACCTTTTTATGCGTTTATTCTGCTCTTTAAATAAGGCAGCGTCTACCTCTTGGTGAGTTTACATTCTTACACAAGAAAGGACATCTAAGGAGTTGTTCCATTCTGAAGGAATTGATCCAAGGACTCGGTGGGACTGTTGTTCTTGATGTTCTTTGACACCATGTGCGAGGCATCTGAGGTAAAAGCCCAGTTGGTGTGGGGCACAATCTTCACCTTGTGTAAGATATCAGGGGTAAATCTCCACAGGGTATCCGGAAGAATATTCACCATGTATGGGGTATCAAATGAAACACCCATGGGCAGAGGGATAGAATGTACACTGTGTGGGGGACACAATCTTCACCTTGTTTGAGGTATCGGAGGTACCTTGTGTAAGATATCTGGGATAATGATACACAGGGTAAGGGGAAGCGTATTTACCAGGTATGGGGGTATCAAAGATAAACACTCATTGGCTGAGGAATAGAACGTGTACCTTGTGTGAGGGTATCATGGGGTAGGAGGAAGAATGTTGCCTCTGATGCCACATACATGGTGAACAAGCAGGGGGTACATGTAAAGTGATCTTTATTAACAATACTTTCTGCATATGTCTATACCCTTATTGTCCACTGACACCCCCTTGGTTGCCATATTCTAAATACTATGCAAGTATCCCATTCCATAGTTGTAGGTGCATGACATTCCAGATACATGGGTGGGTAGGTATTCTGTATTTACCTACACGGGTGGGTAGGTATTCTGTATTTACCTACACAAGTAGGGGGGTGCAGGACTAGGAAGGTAGATGTGCACTTTGAGTCCATTGGTAGGTAGGTGTTCTGTCTCGTATACAGGTAGGTGGACAGTTTGTTACACCAATAGTTTCACATTCTGATACAAAAATAGGTAGGTAGGTGTTCAGTCTTTGTACATAGAATGGTTAGTAGGTTTACCTTCAGGTACACAGATGGGTAAATAGGTGCAGCCCTTGGTACATGGATAGGTAGGTGCTCTATCTAAGTTCGTGAATCGATTGGTTGGTGGAGCATCTGGTATACGGGTAAGTAGGCATGTGTTTTGCTGTTACACAAATAGGTGATGGGTAGATTTGTATTCTGGTACACAGGTAGGCGTGCTTTCTGGTACACAGATAGGGAGGTGCATCATCAAGGGTATGTGTAGAGTGTGGTACATGGATATTACCTGCTGTGCAGGTAGGTATGCTATTACATGGATAGGTAGGTGCACTATATTATTTAAGCGATATGTAGTAGGTGTGCTGGTTATAATATGGATAGGTAGGTAGGTGCACCTATTTTATTGCATGGCTGGGTAGGTGCACCTATTTTATTGCATGGCTGGGTAGGTGTGTCTGTAACACGGAAAGGTAGGTGTGCAGTCTTGTTTAGAGATGAACGAAAATTTCAGCCAAAAATGGTGTTATCGGAATTCGGCCAATGAGAGAAAAATGTGCCATTAATGCCACTAAAAACGCATGTGTTTTTTGCCGTGATTTTACCATAATCTCCTATATTTTTGGGGTGTGTGTGTTTTTTTTTTTTTTTCATGGGTCATGTGACTTAAAAAACGCATCAAAAACGTATGCGCCTGGGTTCACGCTTTTGTATTTAAAGAAAAAAAATTTGTTGTTGTGGGCGCCCGCCGTGAGCAAGCCCGTGGGTCCCGCTGACTTGATCACCTTGGGAATACCCGCGATCGTCTCACGGAGAGATAGAACGTGGAGATGTTAGCGTAAACACAACATCTCCTCGTTCTACCTAGTGACACTGTCCCTGTCATCGGGAACACAATCGGTGACGGGTCACAGCAAGGCACGCCCCCTATAGTAAGAATCACTCCTTGGGGAACTCTTAACCCCTACAGTGCCACCTAGTGCTTAACACAGTGCCAGTGTAATTTTCACAGTAATCGGTGCATTTTCTTGATCCTTTTTTTGATCTCTGTAAAAATGCCAATGGTCCCAAAAATCTGTCCGCCACAATGCATTGTTCTTATAGATTTGTACCATCATCTATTTTTTTCTTCAATAAGTTTGTAAAAAAAAATCGCAGATCGCCACCATTACTAGTAAAAAAATAATAATAATAATTATATAAATGCTATAAAACTATCCCCTATATTGTAGATGCTATAACTTTTGCGCAAACCAATCAAACGGTTATTTGTGATATTTTTGGTAAAAAAAAAAATGTAGAAGAATACGTATCGGCCTAAACTGATGGAAAACATGATTTTTTTTTTTTTTTAATCTTTGGGGGATATTTATTAATAGCAAAAAGTAAAAAAATATATATATTTTTTTTTTCAAAATTATCGCTCTTTTTTGTTTATAGCGCAAAAAATAAAAACCGCAGAGGTGATCAAATGCCACTAGGGTTGTCCCGATACCAGTATCGGTATCAGGACCGATACCGAGTATTTGCGGGAGTACTTGTACTCCCGCAAATACCCTCGATACCTGAATAGAATACTTGACCCCCCCCACCCCCGCCGCCGCAATGAAAGCTGCCGCCGCATGGGTTAAACAGCGTGCGGGAACATCACAGCTTTCATTTGAATAGCTGTAGTGTTCCCGCTGCGTATAAACACTCCCCCTTGCTCGGGATTGGATGGGTGATCGTGATCTGTCCAATCCCGAGCAAGGGGAAGTGTCTATACGTGCAGGGAAAACAGCTATTCAAATGAAAGCTGTGATGTTCCCCATGCAGCAGCGGCTTTCGGCGGCTAGGTATGGGGGGACATGGCTGCATATGTGGGGGACATGGCTGGGGGGACATGGCTGCATATGTGGGGGACATGGCTGCATATGTGGGGGACATGGCTGGAGGGACATGGCTGCATATGTGGGGGACATGGCTGGAGAGACATGGCTGCATATGTGGGGGACATGGCTGGGGGGAAATGGCTGCATATGTGGGGGACATGGCTGGGGGGAAATGGCTGCATATGTGGGGGACATGGCTTGAGGGACATGGCTGCATATGTGGGGCACATGGCTGCATATGTGGGGGACATGGCTGGGGGGACATGGCTGCATATGTGGGAGACGTGGCTGCATTTGGGGACACATTTAAAAAAAAGTATCGGTGTTCGGTATCGGCGAGTACTTGGAAAAAAGTATCGGTACTTGTACTCGGTCCTAAAAAAAAGTGGTATCGGGACAACCCTAAATGCCACCAAAAAAAAGCTCTATTTGTGGGGAAAAAAGCATGTCAATTTTGTTTAGGAGCCGCCGCGTCACACGACTGCGCAGTTGTTAATGTGACGCAGTGCCGAATCGCAAAAAGTGGCCCGGTCATTTAGCAACAAAATGGTCCGGGGCTTGGGTAGTTAAGTCACATTTAATATAATTTTATATAATATTTGAAAAAAAATGTAAACAGTTTCGGCAACAAAATTTCCGTTCGGTGCACCTCTAGTCTTGTGATACTGAAGGACTGGTGGGTGTCTCTCTGGTACACAAATATACAGGGTAGGAGGGTGTGCTGTCTAATACAAGGATAGGTGTTTGGGTGCTTCATTTGGTGTAGGTAGTTGAGCCCAGCTGGTACACAGTAAATGGGTATTTGTGTGATTTGGGTACACCAATAAGTGTGCCACCCAGGTAGGTACATTTGAGATAGGCAAGTAAACAGTGATTCTCATACATTTCTGTGTAACCATTTTTAAATGTTTGTCATGGATGTTTATTCTACTGCCTGCACATTGAACGGTCTGATATTTTTTGATTGCACATCCCAGCTGGGATTGCATGCATTGGTTTTTAGGTTGTATTTGGCGAAGAGGACCTGCCATCTCTTACCCGCCAATAATGGCAGAGAGGGGCAGAGGACCTGCCATCTCTTACCCCCCAATAATGGCAGAGGACCTGCCCTCTTCTACTAATTACCAATAACCTTTTCATGTGTGTGCGGCTATCCTGTTCCTCAGTGACAAAAAGAAGAGGACCCGCCATTCACCCTGCCCCCCCCCCCCCCCCCCCCATCCCAATAATTGCCAATTTCCCTTTCATGAGTGTGTGTGACCTCCACTCTTCATCTGCCGAGAGAAGAGGACCTGTCCTGCGTGATTTATATCTCAGCAGTTCTTTAATTTTGTCTCCTCTCTCAGCTCTCCGACACATTGTAAATTTCCTGAACTTTTCATTATTCTGCACTGGATGGGACTGAGGAGAACAGGATTTACAGCGTAAATAAACATCAAGTCTATAAAGCGTGTTACCGATTGTACGCTTGTCAGCAGGCTCGTCCTGTGCGCTATTACTATTCCTGCAGCGTTGTCTGTGCTGTGTGTACATGCCGGGTGTGACATGTGTGTGCCACCCTCTATGTGCCTCTCTGCGGTGTACATGTGCCATTGTCTTCTGCTATATTACTTTTCTCCAGGTATGCACCATATGGGACATGTGTGTGACATTCTTCTGTGCTGTCTCCTTTATGTACAGGGCACATGTGCTGTCTCCTTTATGTACAGGGCACATGTGCTGTCTCCTTTATGTACAGGGCACATGTGCTGTCTCCTTTATGTACATGCCATATGGGACATGCGTGTGACATGCTTTTCTGCTATGTATGGCACATGTACAATGCAGCATTCATTTTTGCTGTGTCTCTTCTCTATATACATACCATGTGTGACATGTACACAGAAGTGGGTGAGGGTCCTAATCTACTAACTGTTATAACATGCAGTGCGATACTTGCTGTAAGGAGAGCGGTACACTGAAGGTAATGTAGTAGCAGATCGGGGATTGTGATTATCGTGGGTTTAGCTGGGTTTGGCCTGTTTATTATAGATGGTAATAAGCAGATGGCCAATATATATGAAGCAGCTGGTTATCGGCTCAATACCTACTGTAGGCACTGGGATTTTGAATGATCATTTTTTTTTATAGATGGAGTTTTTTTTTTTTTTTTTTTTTCGTTTTTTTTTTTTTTTTCCCCATGTAAATTCGTTTTAAGGCCCCCTTTCACACCTGCAGACCATATGTCCGCTTTTTCATCCATCTGTTTGCGGATGAAAAAGGTACACACAGTGAGGAAAATAAGTATTTGAACACCCTGCTATTTTGCAAGTTCTCCCACTTGGAAATCATGGAGGGGTCTGAAATTGTCATCGTAGGTGCATGTCCACTGTGAGAGACATAATCAAAAAGAAAAATTCCAGAAATCACAATTTATGAATTTTTTTAACTATTTATTTGTATGATACAGCTGCAAAGAAGTATTTGAACACCTGTCTATCAGCTAGAATTCTGACCCTCAAAGACCTGTTAGTCTGCCTTTTAAAATGTCCACCTCCACTCCATTTATTATCCTAAATTAGATGCACCTGTTTGAGGTCATTAGCTGCATAAAGACACCTGTCCACCCCATACAATCAGTAAGAATCCAACTACTAACATGGCCAAGACCAAAAAGCTGTCCAAAGACACTAGAGACAAAATTGTACACCTCCACAAGGCTGAAAAGGGCTACGGGGAAATTGCCAAGCAGCTTGGTGAAAAAAGGTCCACTGTTGGAGCAATCATTAGAAAATGGAAGAAGCTAAACATGACTGTCAATCTCCCTCGGACTGGGGCTCCATGCAAAATCTCACCTCGTGGGGTCTCAATGATCCTAAGAAAGGTGAGAAATCAGCCCAGGACTACACGGGAGGAGCTGGTCAATGACCTGAAAAGAGCTGGGACCACCGTTTATAAGGTTACTGTTGGTAATACACTAAGACGTCATGGTTTGAAATCATGCATGGCACGGAAGGTTCCCCTGCTTAAACCAGCACATGTCAAGGCTTGTCTTAAGTTTGCCAATGACCATTTGGATGATCCAGAGGAGTCATGGGAGAAAGTCATGTGGTCAGATGAGACCAAAATAGAACTTTTTGGTCATAATTCCACTAACCGTGTTTGGAGGAAGAAGAATGATGAGTACCATCCCAAAATCACCATCCCTACTGTGAAGCATGGGGGTGGTAGCATCATGCTTTGGGGGTGTTTTTCTGCACATGGGACAGGGCGACTGCACTGTATTAAGGAGAGGATGAACGGGGCCATGTATTGCGAGATTTTGGGCAACAACCTCCCCTCAGTTAGAGCTTTGAAGATGGGTCGAGGCTGGGTCTTCCAACATGACAATGACCTGAAGCACACAGCCAGGATAACCAAGGAGTGGCTCTGTAAGAAGCATATCAAGGTTCTGGCGTGGCCTAGCCAGTCTCCAGACCTAGAATCTTTTGGAGGGAGCTCAAACTCCGTGTTTCTCAGCGACAGCCCAGAAACCTGACTGATCTAGAGAAGATCTGTGTGGAGGAGTGGGCCAAAATCCCTCCTCCAGTCTGTGCAAACCTGGTGAAAAACTACAAGAAACGTTTGACCTCTGTAATTGCAAACAAAGGCTACTGTACCAAATATTAACATTGATTTTCTCAGGTGTTCAAATACTTATTTGCAGCTGTATCATACAAATAAATAGTTAAAAAAATCATACATTGTGATTTCTGGAATTTTTATTTTTGATTATGTCTCTCACAGTGGACATGCACCTACGATGACAACTTCAGACCCCTCCATGATTTCCAAGTGGGAGAACTTGCAAAATAGCAGGGTGTTCAAATACTTATTTCTTTCTCGTACATCACGGGACACAGAGCAGCATATTCATTGTTATATGGAGTACCTTCAGGTGTGGACACTGGCAATCTCAAACAGGAAGTCCCCTCCCTATATAACCCCCTCCCATAGAGGAAGTACCTCAGTTTTTTCGCCAGTGTCTTAGGTGTTGGTCACGGAATAGCTTTGCCTCCACATCCTTGGGATTAAGGCGGGCTAACCGGATCTGTCCAAGGAGCCTCAGTGCCAAAGTGGACAGTACCCGGGCCCCAAACCGTGGGGTTTTGCCTATAATGCTCCTCTCTAGAGGGCTGGACCCTGGGCCCAGGACTTGGAGTTTTCTAAACCAAAAGATCCTGTTTGCCAGGGTGCTGTATAGGTCCAGGACAGCGGTTCCTTCCAGGACCCCAGTGCCTGAAGGTCTACTACGCTACCCACGGAGATGGGAGAAGATTGGACCGTTTCGCAAAACGTCCTGCGGCATGGAGCACGTAAGAGGGGAGCCTGCGGGACTTGGTTCGACAGCAGGCTCTCCAGGGGAGATCTTAAGGGGGGTAGCCTGAGTATGCTCTGCATTGGCACCATGGTCACTATGTCTGATGGACAGGATGCCCTGAAATGTTCCCCCCCCATCACTTGATCCCCCTACCTATCTATGTATGTTTGCTAGCTACCTGCTGGTTGAAGATCTTTTAAAAAAAAAAAACAGATCTGTCTCTAGGCTAAAGGGACTCCTTAGGGACCTGTTTTAGCCTTACCTTGCCGGGATTCAAATCTGCCGCCTGATGCGTCCTCCAGCCTGCATTCCTGGGCTCCAGAGTGCGTCTCCTCCTGGGCTCTCCTCCCCCGACAGTCGCTCACGCGCGCATGCATATAGAAAAATTTTCGCGCCGTTCGGGAGGGGGGGGGGGGCGGGGAGCGTGACTGCAGTGTAGACTGGGCGTGCCTTCAATTGCTGTTATACAAAGCAGGCGCGTTCTTAGCTCAGTTCAAAGCTGAGCTGGAAGAGGGAGGACGTAGAGCTGGCAACACAGTGACTCCCGGTGGCGAGAAGGGGTACTACATGCTGGAGTCAGCTCCAATACTTTTTGTTAAGCCAAAAATCCCCTTGGCAACAGGTTGAATGCTGGCAAACATGTTGGGGGTGGGGCTGTATGTTGTGAAAGACAATAATATTATAAAGGAAAACATACTGAGCCCCACCGTTTTTGGGCATTAGTGATCCTATTGTCCCCTAAACCTTTTTTTTTTTTTTTTGTACTCCTAGCTATAACAGTCTGTTGTTGTAAGCGGAGTCCCTTGGTTTTGTATTATGGCTTCCAAAGGTTCAGGATCAAAACACAAAAAAAAAAAAAAAGGGCAAAGACAAAGGGGTTCCTCCTCTGGTTCTGATGATATGCCAATACTTTCCCCACAGGTTATTCCTATAGGGGTCACCTTGGATAAGCCATTAAGGGGGTCTGGTGCTGAGGCTGGCCCAGATCGGCCCAACCCTGTGTTATCACAGAGGACATGCTAGCCGTCACCCTAGGGGGGCTAGAGAAAGAAGTTAACAGCTATGATCGCTGGCTCTATTTCTGGCAAGAAGCGGACTAGATCCCCATCGCCAAAAGGTGTATCCTCGGATGCTGAGATTCTCTCTCCGGAGGAATTAGAATTTCAGGAGGATCGGTTGGACCAGAACCTAGAGGAAGGATCTACCACTGAGGAATCGTTTTCAGCCTCCCAGACGGAGAGTCTGTGGGTCCAGTCTTTGACAGACATGGTCCGCTCGGCATTTAATTTGCCATTTCCAGAGCCTCAGGTTCCTGCGGTATACTCTTGGGGTTCTTTTAAAGCGCCTTTAAGCAACGCAGCTTTTCCGGGATTGGTTTTTCCAGGATTGGGACGACCGGGCAGAACTTTTTCTGCCGCCTAAAGCCTACGGCCACATCACCCTGGAAACTCCTGATCTCGGAGGCTAAGCAGGGTCGGGCCTGGTTAGTGCCTGTTAGTTACCCTATGGAAGAGAAATTTTTCTAAAAAATGGGCGCTCCCAACTGTGGACGCAGCCATCTCATGTGTGAATAAATCATTAACTGGCCCGGGGGAAAACATACAAATGTTTAAGGTCCCGGTCGATAAACGTTTAGAGACACGTTTTCAAGCATCCTTTGCTACGGCAGGAGCAGTGGTACAGCCAGCAGTGGCTGCAATTGGAGTTTGTCAGGCGTTAAAGGACCAGACAAGACAGATGCTTGAAGACATCCCTGCCCAATAGGCAGGGGAGTTATTGGATATTCTCAGAGCTCTGTGCTTTGCGGTAGAGGCTATAAAAGACTCCATCCAGCAGGCGTCTCGTTTGTCACTATTTTTAGTGCATATGAGAAGGCTCTTATGGTTGAAGAACTCGGCGGCCGAGCCCCATGCAAAAGACTACTGTCAGGGTTTTCCCTTCCATGGAAAGATCTGGATAAATACATTCAGACTGTTCAAGTGGCAAAAGTACCCTTTTACCAGTCAAAAGAAGTTCCGGGGTCCTGCGTTGAAAAAGGCAGCTCCCCCCTGTTCCGGGGCCCTCAAATTCCAGGCAGTATCGGGCCTCCTGCGCGATCAAACTTTTAACAATGGGTCGCAAGGACAGGCCTCTGGGGGCAAAGAGGCCATGGTATCGATCCCCGACAGAGGGGGTCCGATCATCTGTGGCCACAGGCTACAGATTAGAATTTCTATAGTTTCCTCCACAAGGAAGGCCTCAATGCGGGCGGCACTGGATCATCTGCTGTACCAGGGCATAATGGTAGAGGTACCAGCCCAAGAACAGGGGCTAGGTCTCTATTCCAATCTGTTTGTCATACCAAAGCCCATCGGCGATGTCAGACCAATTTTGGACCTAAAAGGTTTAAGTGCTTACCTAAGGGTTCGCTCTTTCCGGATGGAATCCGTTCGGTCAGCAGCCGCCACACTCCAGAAGGACGACTTTCTGGCTTCTATAGACATAAAGGATGGTTACCTTCATGTACCAATCTTTCAGCCACATCAAAGATTTTTTTACGCTTCGCAGTGATACAGCGTCACTTCCAATTCGTGGCACTCCCCTTCAGGCTGGCTACGGCCCCCGGGTTTTCACGAAGGTCCTAGCTCCAATTCTAGTCAATCTAAGGATCCAAGGGGTCTTGGTCCTAGCATACCTGGACGACCTCTTAATCCTAGATCACTCGCTTCCTTGGCTGGAATGCGCAGTAGCCCTCATGGTTCAGTACCTCGAGAAGTTCGGCTGGGTCCTAAACCGGGGAAAAATCAGCATTTCAACCTACAAAGCAGTTGGAATATCTCGGCATGAGATTAGACACAGAACAGCAAAAGGGGTGTTCCTGCCCCTGGTAAAGGTCGAGGCTATCAAAAAATTGATTCAATTGGTTCTAAGCAAAAGAGAACCAACTATTCGCCTATGTATGCGATTACTAGGCAAACTAATGGCCATGTTCGAGGCGATACCGCACGCTTCACACTCGCGTCCTACAGAAGCGAGGCGCTGTGGCTTAGTTGGTGAAAGTGCCTGTCTAGTAAACTGGAGGGAGCAAAGGCCTTGGAGTTTCCTGTGACGCCATCATTAAAGGTCCGGCAGAATCTATGCTGGTGGTTAAACCCTCAGAACCTTCTGAAGGGGAGTCTTTCTGTCCAGTGGTCTGGAAGGCTAGAGAGCGGTCTTGAACGAGTTCACTCGCCAAGGAACTTGGGCAGAGTTGGAGAGGCAGCTGCCCATCAATATCTGGGAGATCGGAGCGGCTCGGCTAGCCCTCCTGGCATATACATCCAGATTACAGGGGTCCTCGGTGAGAATTCACAGCGGTGGCATATATGTGAACCACCAAGGGGGAACCAAGAGTCAAGCCACTCAGAGAGAGATGAGCTTGGTTTTTCGGTAGGCAGAGGTTTATGTACCCTGCATATCGGCGATATTCATTCCCGGGGTGGACAACCTGCAGGCGTACTTCCTAAGTCGCCAAACCCTGTCGCCGCGGGAGTGGTCTCTGCATCCACAGGTCTTTCAGACAATCTGCCAGAAATGGGGAGTGCCAGACGTGGACGTCATGGCATCAGGATTCAACAAGAAGCTAAACAGGTTCATGTCTCGAACGAGGGACCCTATTGCCTGCGGAACCGATGCGTTGGTTTGCCCTTGGCATCAATCATAACTTCTATAGGCATTTCCCCCGCTGCAGTTACTACCCCGCCTGTTGCGCAGGATCATAGCACAGGCCGGTTATCCTGGTAGCCCCAGCTTGGTACCGGAGGGCATGGTACTCACTAGTCCTGAAATTGGCAGCAGGAGGCCCTTGGACTCTTCCTCTATGGCCAGACCTACTCTCACAAGGCCCGATCCTCCACCCTGCATTACGGCGTCTAAATTTGACGGCCTGGCGGCTGAATCCCTGATTCTCAGGGGTAGAGGTCTGTCTAGGCATGTAATCCCTACCCTCATTAAGGCTAGAAAGCCGGCCTCCAGGGTAATTTGTTACAGGGTTTGGAGGGCCTACGTAGGCTGGTATGAGTCTCAGATGGTTTTCCCGCAAGTATACCATTGATAGAGTATTAAGTTTTCTCCAGCTAGGAGTGGATAAAGGCCTGGCATTAAGCACGATCTAGGGACAGATTTCAGCCTTATCAGTGTGGTTTCAGAGGCCGCTGGCCGCCCACTCGCTGGTTAAGACCTTCATACAGGGAGTCTTACGTGTTAATCCTCCGGTCAAATCACCACTTTGTCCATGGGACTTAAATCTTGTTCTGTCAACTCTACAGAAACAACCCTTTGAGCCGTTGGCTGAGGTACCTTTGGGTTTACTGACTAGAAAGTCGGTATTTCTGATCGCTATAGTTTCGGCCAGGAGAGTATCGGAATTGGCAGCCTTATCTTGTAAGGAATCATATCTCATTTTACATAAGGGTAGGGCGGGTTTCCGTCCTCATCCTTCCTTTCTACCAAAGGTTATATCCAGTTTCCACCTGAACCAGGATGTGGTACTTCCATCCTTCTTCCAAAACCCACCTCTAGAAAGGAGGGGTTGCTGCATACGTTGGATATTGTCAGGGCCATAAAGGCCTATCTTAAAGCTACAGAGAAGGTTCGGAAAACAGATGTGGTGTTCGTTTTACCGGAAGGGCCCAAGATGGGTCAGGCAGCTGCTTGATCCACCATCGCAAGATGGATTAAACAATTAATCGTTCAGGCCTGCGGTTTGAAGAGGTTGCCTCCTCCTTTGTCGGTAAAGGCCCATTCTACCAGGGCCATGGGCACCTCCTGGGCAGCACATCATCAGATCTCTATGGCTCGAATATGCAAGGCAGTAACGTGGTAGTCAGTCCACATGTTTACAAAATTTTATCAATTGGACGTAAGAAGGAATGCGGATACAGCCTTTGGGCAGTCAGTACTACAGGCCGCGATTCAAGCTCCTCAGGATCTGAGGGGGCTCCCTTGATTTGATTTGAGATTTACATTTCTTGTTTAAGTTGGATTTACTAGTATTTGAGTATACCTCTAAATTAAATCCTTTTTTGGAAGATGTCTCCCTCCCCTCATTAAAGCACTGCTTTCGGACATCCCATATAGTAATGAATATGCTGCTCTGTGTCCCGTGATGTACGAGAAAGAAAAAGATTTTTTAATACAGCTTACCTGTAAAATCTTTTTCTTGGAGTACATCACGGGACACAGAGCTCCCACCCCTCTTTTGGAGAACATTTTTGGGAGGCATACTGCTTGCTACAAAACTGAGGTACTTCCTCTATGGGAGGGGGTTATATAGGGAGGGGACTTCCTGTTTGAGATTGCCAGTGTCCACACCTGAAGGTACTCCATATAACCCATATAGTAATGAATATGCTGCTCTGTGTCCCGTGATGTACTCCAAGAAAAAGATTTTACAGGTAAGCTGTATTAAAAAATCTTTTTTCTGCACTGTACATTGGTCCCTATGAGATTGCGGATGTCAGCGGATAAACCTCCACTGACACCCGTAATCACTAGCCTCCGCAAAGATCCGATTCTGCAGACAGAGGAAAACCCTATTTTTCCTTCCTTCAGATCGGATGAACACTGACACGCGGTCCGTGTTCATCCGATTTCCCCCCCCCCCCCTCATAGGGGAGAGCGGGGTTCCACCGGCTTAGCGGGGATATATGGAGCAATCCCCACTGACCACACGGAGGCAGATCATTACTGACCCGCCCCGTGTGAAAGGGGCCTTAAGCTCTTCCCATCTAAGGGTAAACGCATGTCAATGCCTAAGCACAATTTTGCAGTTTTGACACGTGTTAGTAAAACTGTAAATATCGTCACAGCTACTTTGTGTATCCAGGTGGATTATACCAGGTTTTTTTCAGGACACATTTTGGTGGTCAATGGTAGCCAATGTCTCCTGTTTCTGGCCGAAAATGGTAAAAACAAAATGATAAAAAAAAGTATTTATTATAATTTTTTTTAAATTTAGCGGTGTATTTTTTTTGTTCTTATAATTTACAACCGAAGAACAACTTCAAAAAAATGCTCTTGCTTCTGACGATCGCAGTGTTCCCGCGTGTGTGTGTTCTTGTTTGTACCCAGCGTACAGCCCAGAAACAATACTGCACGTTTTTCTTCTTTTTATTTTATTTATCCTGCGTAAAAAAAAACAGATACTAATTTTAAAACATTTTGTATTTTTTATTTTATTCTAATTCTACCCAAAATATGCTGACCTTGATCTTGGTTTTTCTTTTTTTTTTTTTTTTTTTTTTTTTTTTTATGTTTAACTTTCATAATATTAATAATCATATCATTTTTATATATATATATATATATATATATATATATATATATATATATATATATATATATATATATATATATATATATATATATATATATATATATATATATACATTTATTATTATTTTACACGATGAAAATGCAATGTGCAGTACACTATATTACCAAAAGTATTGGGGACGCCTGCCTTTACACGCACGTGAACTTTAATGGCCTCCCAGTCTTAGTCCGTAGGGTTCAATATTGAGTTGGCCCGCCCTTTGCAGCTAGAACAGCTTCAACTCTTCTGGGAAGGGTGTCCACAAGGTTTAGGAGTGTGTCTATGGGAATGTTTGACCATTCTTCCAGAAGCGCATTTGTGAGGTCAGGCACTCATGTTGGACAAGAAGGCCTGGCTCAGTCTCTGCTCTAATTCATCCCAAAGGTGTTCTATCGGGTTGAGGTCAGGACTCTGTGCAGGCCAGTCCAGTTCCTCCACCCCAAACTCGCTCATCCATGGCTTTATGGACCTTACTTTGTGCATTGGTTCAAATCATTTGGTGGAGGGAGGATTATGGTGTGGGGTTGCTTTTCAGGGGTTGGGCTTGGCCCTTTAGTTCCAGTAAAGAGAACTCTTAAGGTGTGAGCATACCAGACATTTTGGACAATTTCATGCTCCAAACTTTGTGGGAACAGTTTGGGGATGTCCCCTTCCTATTCCAGTTGCACAACCAGTGTACAAAGCAAGGTCCATAATGGATGAGCGAGTTTGGGGTGTAAGAACTTGACTGGCCTGCACAGAGTTTTAACCTCAACCCCATAGAATACCTTTTGGGATGAATTAGAGTGGAGACTGTGAGCCAGACCTTCTCATCCAACATCGGTGCCTGACCTCACAAATGCACTTCTGGAAGAATGGCCAAACATTCCCATAGACACTCCTAAACCTTGTGGATGGCCTTCCCAGAAGAGTGGAATCTGTTATAGCTCTAAAGGGTGGGCCAACTTAATATTGAACCCTACGGACTAAGACTGGGATGCAATTATAGTTCATGTGCGTGTAAAATACTTTTGACAATGTAGTGCATCTCTCTTCATTCAGAAGAGGAAGTAAATCCAGGGGTGGGCTCACAGTGACTGATTACTGTGATAGACAATTGGAGGCCATGACAGTGATCAGGTGACCCGAAACCGCGGGTCCTGATCGTTGGTACTATTCTGGGACCGCAATGTGCTTGTACGCATTTATGCAGCCACATGGGGGGGAAAAAAAGCCCACTTCCGTGAGGCCGCATATGTGTGGTTGGCGGGAAGGGGTTAATCATACAAACTTTAATTCAATATTGACACCTGCTGCAGATCGCAGTTGAAATGCACACAGAACATGAATGAGTGTGTTGAGTTATTTTGAGGGGACAGAACATTTACACTGTTATACAAGCTGTACACTCACTACACAACATTGTAGCAAAGTGTCATTTCTTCAGTGTTGTCACATGAAAAGATAAAAGAAAATATTTACAAAAATGTGAGGGGTGTACTTCTGTGAGATACTGTATATAAAATCTTACTTTCCCCATTCCCATGACATGGGATGAAGATAAAACGGGGAAAAAAAATAATAAATTGTATATACATTTGTGTGAAAAAATATTTGCCCCCCCCCCCTTTTTTTTTGCATATTTGTCACACTTGAATGATTTGGATCATTAAACACATTTTATTACACAAAGATAACCTGAGTAAATACAAAATGCAGTTTTTAAATGATAGTTTCTTTTAATATGGCAAAATAGCTGTCCAAGCCTTGCCTGGCTTTATGTGAAAAAGTAATTGCCCCTTATAACTGGTTGCCGCCAAGGGTGGTCCAACCAACTGCAATCAAGCGTTTGGCAATGAGTCTTTGACATCGCTGTGGAGCAATTTTGCCACGCTCTTCTTTGCAGAATTGTTTTAATTCAGCCACATTGGAGGCTTTTTCAGTTTGAACGGCCTGTGTAAGGTCTTGACATAGCATCTCAATTGGAATTAAGTCCGGGCTTTGACTAGGCCACTCTAAAACCTAAATGTTTTGTTTAAACCATTTGGAGGTGGACTTGCTGTTTTTTTTTTTTTTTTCTACTTCTCCATTGTTTCCTATGCCTCTAAAGTCCAGCCTATGGTTACTCTCCGAGTGCCTTTTTATTTTAATTTTTTTTATTTTTTTTTATTTATATTTTCCAACGACCCTTATACTCGCGTTTTTACAGTTAGAGTAACAGATAAGTAACCTAAAATGACTTTTAACACCTTTCTTTTTAAGAATTGACATGAGTAGCATTTTTCAGTTTTTGAATCTGTTCATAATGAACTTTTGCTGCAGCAGCAACCAAAGCCTCTCTATTGCTGCAGGAAGCGGTGTATTGTCTTCCCTCGCTATGAATATACATTTGAGAGGCACACAAGTTCTCAATAGGATTTAATGGAAGGTCATTCAATTATCCTTTAGGTCTTTTGCTTGCTAACCAAGTGGAGTACCTGGATGCTGCACTGGAGTATTGTCCTGCATTAACACGGCCACCTTAAATGCTGCTAATTTCTTCCTGAACCACTGAATGAGGAAAGTAGTTCTCAAAAACTGTAGTTTTGGGAGTTTTTTTTTTTTTTTTTTTTTTACAGCCCATAAATGTAGAACCAGCTCATCCTTCACCGCTTCAGCTTTTGCACTAGTATACTCCTTTATGGACCAGAGAATTATTATATATATATATATATATTTTTTTTTTCTGCTGACCTGTTTATTCGAGGATTACCTTTTTTCATTACTTAACCGGTTAACAACCGGCTCCTGCACATATACATTGGCAGAATGGCACGGCTGGGCAGAGAGAAATATATATTTATGTCACTTTAAAGTCCCTGCCGTGCGAGCTCGTCCCTGCCGATGCGCTGGCGGAAGAGAGAAAAAAATCTGTCAGCAGCATCTTTGGAGCGGTGAGAGGAGCAGTGTGTATACCGCTCCTTCCCATTGAAAAGAATTGGAAACCGCGGCAATACCGCCCGCAATGCGCCTCTATAGAGGCGCATTGCGGGCGGTATTGACCCCTTCGCGGCCGCAAGCGGGGGTTAATACCGCACCACTAGCGGCCGCATCTCGCGGCAAATCCGACAGTATAGTGACGCTATTTTTAGCGGCGCTATACCGTTAGCGCGGCTCCCGCCGCAATGTGAAAGGGGCCTTAGAATCACTCCTTAGGACACACTTAACCCCTTCAGCACCACCTAGTGGTTAACCCCCTTCACTGCCGGTGTCATTTTTACAGTAATCAGTGCATTGTCCCAAAAGTGTCAAGTGTCCGCCATAAAGTCGCAGTCACAATAAAAATCGCAGATCGCCGCCATTAGTAATAATAATAAAAATGCCATAAAACTATCCCCTTTTTTGTAGACGCTATAACTGCAAACCAATCAATATATTACTTATTGCAATTTTTCTTACTAAAAATATGTGGAAGAATACGTATCGGCCTAAACTGTGGAAACATTGTGTGTGTGTGTGTGTGTTTATTTTTATTTTTTTAAATTGTCGATCTTTTATAGCGTAAAAAATAAAAACCGCAAAAATACCACCAAAAGGAAGCTCTATTTGTGGGGGGGGAAAAGGGATGTTCATTTTGTTTGGGAGCCACGTCGGACGACCGCTTTGTCAGTAAAAGCGCCTTAGTGCCGAAGCACAAAAGGTCCTCTAATCTTTGGGCTTAAGTGGTTATGGTGCTTTCACACTGCGCCATAAAAAATATGCATTAAAAACGCATAAGCGTTTCTGCTGTGTTTGTGTTTATTTTTTTGGGTGTATGACTCCCAGGACACACCTGTGAAACTTGGACATGTGACAAAAACACAACCACGTTTGACATGTTTTCTATTCATTTCAATGGGGAGCTGCTTGTTTAAAAAAAAATAAAAAATAAAAACCTCCAGTGGAGTGAAGAATCTCTCATAGGATTCATAGGGCGTATTGTGTGTGTGTTTTTGTGTGTGTGTTTTTGTTTTTGTGTGTGTGTGTTTTTGTGTGTGTGTGTTTTTGTGTGTGTGTGTGTGTTTTTGTGTGTGTGTGTGTGTGTTTTTGTGTGTGTGTGTGTGTGTTTTTGTGTGTGTGTGTGTGTGTTTGTGTGTGTGTGTGTGTTTTTGTGTGTGTGTGTTTTTGTGTGTGTGTGTGTGTGTGTGTGTGTGTGTGTGTGTGTGTGTGTGTGTGTGTGTGTTTTTTGTGTGTGTGTGTGTGTGTGTGTGTGTGTGTGTGTGTGTGTGTGTTTTGTGTGTGTGTGTGTGTGTTGTGTGTGTGTGTGTGTGTGTGTGTGTGTGTGTGTGTTTTGTGTGTGTGTGTGTGTGTGTGTGTGTGTGTTTTTTTGGGTGTGTGTGTTTGTGTTTTTTTTTTTTTTGTGTTTGTTTTTTTGCAAGGTAAAGCAAATTGATTCTTAAAGTTCTTTTATCTTAATGCAGTCTATGCAAATAACTGATCGCCGCCATTAGTAGTAAAAAACATTTTTTTTAAAAAAATGCAATAAAACTATCCCGTTTTGTAAACGCTATAAATTTTGCCCAAGCCAATCGTTAAAAGCTTATTGCAATTTTTTACCAAAAACATGTAGAAGAATACGTATCGGCCTAAACTAAGGGAAAAAAAATAAACACAGAGGTGATCAAATACCGCCAAAAGAAAGCTCTATTTGTGGGAAAAAAGGACGCCATTTTTGTTTGGGAGCCACGTCGCACGACCGCGCAATTGTCATTTTAAACGACGCAGTGCCGAATCGCAAAAAGGTTCCTGGTCCTTTACCTGCATATTTGTCCGGGTCTTAAGTGGTTAAAGACTAAATCTGTTTCTGATACTTGTTTATTAAATTAAAATTAATATTTTTTTCTGTGAGAGATGTTTCGCTGCAGAATCGTGACAGAATTACCTAAGCAAAATAAAAATGATTCTCATTTTAGCCAGAATCGTGCAGCTCTAATGTACAGTATAGTATAGGCCAGAGTAAGGCGCTATGGTCTTTTATATAGTTGGAGGGATGCTTGGAGAATCTGCAGTGGCAGACCTTCATTGTGAGGCTGAGTGTCTCTCCTCTAATGTCTGATGAGAAATTTTGAGGCCATTTATATGCTGATGAGGCTGCTTCTCTGCATCAAGTGGATGTTTGGGGTCCTGTCATGTTTTCACCTGCTGCATGCTTTGCTGAAGCTCTCCAGGGGGGGGGGGCTCCAGCTGTCATATGTGGGGTGGAGGAAATGAGGGCAAAGGGGTCTGTGGTGGGAGGGGATGGGACCCTCTGGCACGTGGCTGGCTCAGCTGCTCCTCTTGACCTAATGAATTGAACAAGTGCTATATCCCCTTGGGGATGGCCAATGTCAGTGGCGAAGACTGATGTGTCATGACGCGTGCCGCACATTGTCTGCAGCTGCCTCGTTATCTGGCTGTTTAACGATGGCTGATAATGACCAACCAGCAGGTCTCTTACCAGCACAGATCCCTGTGTCAGTATGTGACCACCATTTGCTTCTCATCCTCTACAACAGGTGTCACCTCTGCCTATTCACTGCTGATAACTATTGGGATTGTTTCCTAAGGATATAATATAGCAAATTCGCAGTGTTTGTGATGATATAAAAACAATATGGTTGTGTTTTTGTGTGACTGGTGTGTAAAGACAGTCATGATGTAGATGCGGTAAGACTATGCAACCAGTCGCCCAGAGGCGATTAAGTTTGCATGTGCTGCGCTATATAAGTTTTCATTCATTCAGTATGGAGATCAGTATGGCAGGGCGGCTTATGGGTACACACACAATATCATGGTATCGGTAAGTACAGTAGCTGATGGATACACATTTGGTGTACTTATGGTATAGGTCAGCAGGGTAGCTGATTGGTACGTGTAAAGAAAATGATAGTGATAACATACCGCGCTAATACATAAATATGAAAATTATGCAATATTAACCACTTCCTTACTGGGCACCCCCCTCCTGCCCAGACCAATTTTGGTAGATGATGGGTACACACGGTATGGAAATGATATAGGTTAGCATGGTAGAGTATGGCATCTGATGGGTGCACACATAGTATGATGAGGGTATAGGTCTGTATGGCAGCTGGTGGAGTAGACATGCAATATGGTTGTGTAGGTCAGAATGAAAGCTGGCGATACCCTGGTATGGTGTAGAGCAGTATGGTGGTGATGTTGTGGTTGGTGGGTACACACACAGTATGGTGGTGATGTTGTGGTTTGTGGGCACACACAGTATCGTGGTGATGTTGTGGTTGGTGGGTACACACAGTATCGTGGTGATGTTGTGGTTGGTGGGTACACACACAGAGTATGGTGGTGATGTTGTGGTTGGTGGGCACACACAGAGTATGGTGGTGATGTTGTGGTTGGTGGGCACACACAGAGTATGGTGGTGATGTTGTGGTTGGTGGGTACACACACAGTATGGTGGTGATGTTGTGGTTGGTGGGTACACACACAGTATGGTGGTGATGTTGTGGTTGGTGGGCACACACACAGTATGGTGGTGATGTTGTGGTTGGTGGGCACACACACAGTATGGTGGTGATGTTGTGGTTGGTGGGCACACACACAGTATGGTGGTGATGTTGTGGTTGGTGGGCACACACACAGTATGGTGGTGATGTTGTGGTTGGTGGGCACACACAGAGTATGGTGGTGATGTTGTGGTTGGTGGGCACACACAGTATGGTGGTGATGTTGTGGTTGGTGGGCACACACAGTATGGTGGTGAGGTTGTGGTTGGTGGGTACACACACAGTATGGCGCGTTCTTACGTCATTCCCACTCTCGTGTAAAGCATTGTGTTTCTCGCGGTTTGGTCAGTGGCACGGGTCCTGTTATTAGGAATCTATTAATAGGGCCACTTGCTGATAAAAGTGGATCTTCAGCAGCTTTAGTAAAACAAACATTTCCATAAGTAAATGAATTCTTCATTGGCGTCTTGTGGCTGTTTAATAAATGAATTGTGACTGATTACCTATTAATATGGACGCCTCAGGAATTCACCCGGGGGACGCGGAGCAGTGAAATAGAGAGGGTCTCGTCCCCCTGGGAAATCACTTCCTCATGTCTGCAGCTTAAATATCTCGCTCAACTATCAATAAGGAGGTAATTGAATTTTGAGCACAAACATGATGCCCGATGGATGACAGAGGGGAGGGGAGGGGTCTCTGCGGGACCATTTACCCCCCCCCTCCTTCTCCCCCCTCACCAGGGCTCTTCATAGAAGATAGATGCTTAATCCATGAAATAGAGATTAAGCTGAGAAGAGGGAGAGCCTCCCCATGCCTCCCCTCTTTCCCCTCACTCCTCTGTACACACAGCCCAGCATGTGATGTAAGCTTCTGGCTCATGTATGGGGGAATTCTGCTTTAGAAAGACGGGTCGCCCCCATTTTTTTTTGCTGAAGGCATAACATTTCTGTGCTGCTCATTTTGCCCCATCAGCATTTTCTTTAAGATTTATTTCTGAGAATCCCTGAAATACTGTCTGTGTTGCCCATGGCAATGGAGGTTTCTGTAGGGGTACATGGCTCTTTCAGTCTAGTTTCTGATCCATAGGTGTGTATACACCATGGAATGACTGTCCCTCAACCATCGACACCCCAAAGGGACCTACCTTTTGCTTTCTTGGTATTGGCGTGATGAGGAACTCTACTGTTGATGCCAATGCGGGCTACTCCTCTGCTCTACTGTACTGCTTCGGGCAGTCACTTACCTGCCATTTACTGTGTATAGCTGTGACTTGTGTATGTTGTGTAGCTCGCAGGTGGCTCAGCTCTCACGTGTAGCTCGCAGGTGGCTCAGCTCTCACGTGTAGCTCGCAGGTGGCTCAGCTCACACGTGTAGCTCGCAGGTGGCTCAGCTCACACGTGTAGCTCGCAGGTGGCTCAGCTCACACGTGTAGCTCGCAGGTGGCTCGGCTCGCACGTGTGGCTCGGCTCGCAGGTGTGGCTCGGCTCGCAGGTGTGGCTCGGCTCGCACGTGTGGCTCGGCTCGCACGTGTGGCTCGGCTCGCACGTGTGGCTCGGCTCGCACGTGTGGCTCGGCTCGCACGTGTGGCTCGGCTCGCACGTGTGGCTCGGCTCGCACGTGTGGCTCGGCTCGCACGTGTGGCTCGGCTCACACGTGTTAAACATGCTGAGTAAGACGTGTGCCACTCAACTGTCTCAGCGCACATGTGTAGGACACGGCTTTCTTAGTGCACATTTGTGGAACAGTCTCGGCGCACATGTGTAGAATGGAGCGGCTTTCTCCACCACCCCCAATCATCCTTGCTGTAGCCCCCTGGCTGTTAATTTGGTAATTATCCTCCAGCGTGCTGGCTGCTCTGATTATTTTGTTATTGGAAGAGACAGGACTAAGTAGAATTAATCAATCTAAATGCAATTAGCATCATGTTAACCCAGTGATGGACATCTCAAGGTGAGGCCACCAGAGCCGCCTTCTTATTAGCATTCACATCACTTGCCCCGTCCTGAATTACATTCAAACCAGCTTTTTTTTTTTTTTTTTTTTATATCTGTCACTTACTGTGCTGGAGCTTACATCTTTCTTACTACTATTCCAAGTGCTGTGTGTGTGTGTGTAACTATGTCGAGTGTAGTGTGTGTATGTGACACCCTATGCTGAGTGTATGGTTTGTATCTTACACTCATCTCAGTGTAAACCTCCATATGCAAGACACTATCCTAAGGAGACTGTGTGTGTGTGACACTGTGCAGAGTGTAGTGTGTGTTACACAAACTGTATGTATATATGAGACACTGACAAGTGTGTGTGTGTGAGATCCTATGCCTAGTGTATTGTTCGTGTTGCACTAAACCGAGAGTAACCTGTATATGTGAGAGACTATCCCAAGTGTAGTGTGTGTGTTTGTGTTACACAAACCTATGTGTAACCTGTATGTATATATGAGACACTATGCCAAGTGTGTGTGTGTCATCCTATGCCTAGTGTATTGTTTGTGTTACATTAAACCGAGAGTAACCTACGCCAAGTGTATTGTGTGTGTGACGCTATGCCGAGCGCGCGTGTGTTGCTGTAGCACATGTGATCCTGTCCCGAGTGTATTTTTGTGTCATACTTGTGGACGTTGCTGGTTTAGGTTGTTAAATATAACTTGTGATCAGGTGGGAATGAGGGTGGAGGGCGCATGGCCATATTTCATCTCTCGCCATACACAACGCTCCTCCCTAGTCTGATGGGATTTGGGGAGCAGCATGTGTGAATTTGTTTTACCACTCAGAAATGAACAGATGTTGGTATAAATTACCACTGTGTCTGACGTCTTGCAAATTAAAAGCACGCTCGGCATTACTAAACAATCTGTGGAAAGAACAGTGCAGAGAGTCGAGGGTTGTATACGGTGAGAAGTATATCAACTCAACCTCAAAAATACAAACTAGGGGGGAATCGGTGAATGCTTTCACACATGCACTTTGTGGCTGCCCCTCTCTTCTATTTCCTGTCTGCTTTACTCTTACTCCACTTCACCTTACATTGCCCCCGCCCCCCCCCCCCCCCCCTACTCTTCCACTCTGCTTATCTGCACCCTACTCTGCCTCCTCTCCTACCCTGCTCCACTCTACCCTAATTTGCTCTGCTCCATTCCCTCCTGCTCCCACTGTCTCCTCCCCTGCACTCTTTAGCTCTACTCTGCTCTCTCCCTTCCTTCTTTGCTTTACGCCACATTACTCTTCCTCAGGGCAGGACTTAGGGTGGTGGAGGCCCCTGGGCTTGAGTGTTAAAGGGGCCCCCTGGAGCTGAGAATTGGGGGGGGGGGGGGGTCGAAAATGTTGAGCGAGAGGGGATCATAGTTGTTGAGCGGGGGGGGGGGGGTGACTCTCACCTGTGCACAGAATGTGTCTCTCTTCCCTTCAGCAGACATCCCAACACCGCTCCGGTTCCTCCTGGGGGGAGGTTTTGCCGTTGTCATTAGCCCTGCTGTCTGCTTTCTTACCTTCAGCAGCCATAGAAGCGGTCGGAAAGTCCTGCAGAATCCGTGCAGGGAGGTGTATGCGCAGGGCCACCATCAGGAATTTTGTGGACCCTTACACAGCTTAAGGCATGCGCCCCCTGGAGCAGAGAACAGGGGGGCGGGGGTGCTGCCGCCTGAAATTGAGAAGCAGGGGGGCTTTATATATTATATATAGAAACCTCTGGGCCCTTTAATAAAAAAATTAACATTTATAAAAAATACATAAAAAGGGAGGTTGCCACATAGGGCCCTGGGGACCTCTGGAGACCTTTAATAAAAAAATATATATATTACAATTTATATATATATATTAAAAAAAAAATTAAAGGGGGGGTTGCCATCCGGGGGCCCTGAAGACCTCTGGGCCCTTTTAATAATAAATATAATATAAATATTTAAAAAAACATATTTTTATAAAAAATGTATAAAAAAAATGGGGGTTGCCATCCGGGGCCCCCTATTGGGCAGGGCCCATGGACTTGAGCCCAATAGTAAGTCCGGGCCCTGCTCTTCCTCTTCTCCTGTCCTACCCGGATCCACTCACAGCTGGTGCAAGGATTTTTAACACCCTAGGCAAAACCACATTTTGCCGCCCCCTTGGCTTCGCCCCTGACCCGACCCCCTTCGCTCTGCCTATGTATACGGTGGAGGTGGGGGTGGAGATTTTTTTTTTTTTCCGGCAGCTATCCACCTGGTTCTTCAGCTGTGGTCTGCAGGCCTGCACCTCTGGACACAGCCTGAAGACAAATAGTCGTGGCACCGGGTCGCTTGCTCACGCCAGCCATGGTCCTCGGTTATAGAGACAGGCTAGGGCAGTGTTTAGGTTCCCGGGTTGTTTTTGTCCTTCGTACCCTTTCCATGCATCTTCTGGGTCTACAGGCTGGAGCTGCCAATATTCGGTCACTACATCCACCTATGATGCTCACCTAGTCACTGCTGATTGGCCCTCCCCTGTGGCCAGTGGGGAGAGAAAAATAGCAGTCAGGATGCTGGTGCAAGCCGCTCTTTTCCGCACTGCTGACAGGAGAAAGGAAGGGGCATGCAGGGGTAATGCTCTTGCAGCTCGCCTCTCCCCTGTCATAGTGCCACTGCCTGAGATCTCTGGTGAACCAAACAGGGAAAAGAGCCGTCATGCTGTCACTGCTTTACTCAGGAGACGGGCCACAACGAAGCACCTCTTACCTCGCCTACCTTGTCTATGGGTAGGGTGCCGACCATGGCTCCACTCCACCCTGCTTTGGCCTCTTCTGTCTTGAACTGGGGGAAAGCAACCTGGGATCACGCCCACTTAGATTTGGGCTCAGGTAAGTAAAACGGGGGCTTGGGGGCGGAGAGTGCATAGGATGCATTAAGGTGTAAAAACACAAAGCTTTACAATCCCTTTAGCCACTTAAGGACCGCCTCCTGCACCATAACGTCGGCAGAATGGCACAGCTGGGCACATGCACGTACAGGTACGTGCTGTGCTAGTACCCAGCCGTGGGTCGCAGGCGCGCGGCACGCTCCTGTGACCTGGTCCGAAGCTCCCGGACTCGCGGGCCTGATCACCGCTGGAGTCCGTCGATCGCCCCCCGGAGCTGAAGAACTGGTAGAGCCGTGTGTAAACAAGGCTTCCCCGTTCTTCACTGTGGCGGCATCATCGATCGTGTGATCCCTTTTATAGGGATACAAAATCGATGAAGCCACACCCCCCTACAGTTGTAAACACACATTAGGTCACACATAACCCCTTCAGCGCCCCCCTGTGGTTAACTCCCAAACTGCATTGTCATTTTCACAATAAATAATGCATTTTAAATGCATTTTTTGCTGTGAAAATGACAATGGTCCCAAAAATGTGTCAAAAATTGTCCGAAGTGTCCGCCATAATGTCGCAGTCACGAAAAAAATCGCTGATCGCCGCCATTAGTAGTAAAAAAATTTTTTTTATAAAAATGCAATAAAACTATCCTATTTTGTAAATGCTATACATTTTGCGCAAACCAACCGATAAACGCTTATTGCGATTTATTTTTTATTTTTTTCCCAACAAAAATAGGTAGAAGAATACGTATCGCAATTTTTTTCAAAATTGTCGCTATATTTTTGTTTATAGCGCAAAAAATGAAAACCGCAGAGGTGATCAAATACCACCAAAAGAAAGCTATATTTGTGGGGAAAAAAAAGGACGCCAATTTTGTTTGGGAGCCACGTCGCACGGCCGCGCAATTGTCTGTTAAAGCGACGCAGTGCCGAATTGCAAAACCTGGCCGGGTCCTTTAGCTGCCTAAAGGTCCGGGTCTTAAGTGGTTAAAGTAAATTCAGAGCCACAGCAGGACCTTTTTGTATTTGTGTATCCAATACCCTCCCAGCAGATGACTTTCATAACTAACATTTTCTTTTGTCTCTTCCAGCCCGTGAAATGACCCGAGGAAAGTTCCTGAATATTCTGGAGAAGGCCAAGAAGTAGATTTCTGGGACAGATGGCGGGTGGGTTTGAGCTGCCCACAATACATTGTGGCCGTTTGTCAGTCATCCTTAACTTTGAGACGTGTGTCTTCAGTAATGGGCGCTACTGACGTTACAGTATGGGCTCCTGTATGTGATCACCTGTCCTTCGTTTAGGAGTCGGCGCCTGTGCAGTCATTCTGCTGCAAAATTTGTTTAAACAAATAAAAGCCAATGATTTGTTAGAATTGTGAGTGGCGTGCTGACTATATTAAATGATATAATGGAAATGCAGCGCACGTATGTTCAACAGTAATGGCTCCCCCTTTATATTGATAACAAAGTATATATTGTATAATGGTGACAGTTGACCCCTTCTGTAGGCAGAAAAGATCCCAAGTGCCACACATCCACCAAACCCCAACCGTGTCTGTAGTAAAAGCAGCCTCAAGCCATGTCAGACGCTAATCACCCCACCTATTGGGCTTCGCCATGACCTCCATTACTAACCCCCGTCGGCAGGGAGTGTGGCCTGTGTAGCGCTTCGTTGCTACTAGTAACTAACATCCACCATATCACCCCCTGTTGCCAGGTCTTCATCTATCGCCTCATACTATGAACAGTCATTTGCATTGTTTTGTTTTTGTTTATTGGGAGATATAACTTGGTTGGGCGAAGACATATAGGATGCCCATAGAACAAGATGCTTGTAAAGGTTTTTTTTCTTTTTTTACTAAATGGCTTCCTTAAAGCTAGTGCGTTGTTGGTTCACTAACCTTTTCCTTTTGAATTCCCTTCTAAAAAAAAATTTTTTCTTTGTCTGAAATTCTCACTTCCTGTTTCTCCTCCGTAAGCATGCCCCCATCATTCGAGCCATTCTGGATGGGGGTTAGTTAGTGTGTTTGCCCCCTCCGTTTGGACTACATCCCTGCGGGGAGATGCTGTGAACACAATGTCTCCCCGCAGGGATGTAGTCCCAAGGGAGGGGGCAAGCATGCTGACTAACCCCCAGCCAGAACAGCTCAGATGATGGGAGCAAGCTTACTGAGGAGGAACAGGAAGTGAGAAATTCAGACAAAGAAAAAAAACATTTAGAAGGGAAATCTAAGGAAAAGTTTAGTGAACCAACAATGCACTAGCTTAAAGGAACCAATTTAGAAAATCAATAAAACAAACCTTTACAACCCCTTTAAGAACTCGAAATTTGGTTGAGCCTTGAAGCACTGATGTACAAATAATATCTACAATTACTTCCCCTGCATCACCATGCAGATTAATTCTCCTTTTGCGTACCTCCTGCAGACTGTTGATTCCACAACTTCTATCCTCCTGCACAAACTTTACTGTAGATCCTTATCTTTTCTGTCGCATCATCCTCTTTGAGCAAAAGAGTCTCGCTGGCTGTAATAAATGCTGTTACCAGGCCAGAGGTCTGCAGTACCTCTCCTCGGTGGACTAGTTTAGTAGCATGTGTAGCTTGGTGAACTACTGTTCCCAGCTAGTCTGGTCTGCAAATCCTGTGCTCTGACCGCATTGATTTGCCACTTTCCCCACAGTCTCTACTCTGGCCTCGTACCCAGCTCCCCTGGTTCTCCTTTTTTTTTTTTGGGCAGTTTTCACATCAGGAAAAACTGCTATGAGCATACACACAGCCGGAATTCCCAGCCAAAAGCTTTCCTTACAGTTTTCCCGTCGGGAAAACTGATCGTGTGTATGAGGCTGCTTTTACTATAGGCTTCGCTGAATGTGCAGCACTTGGCATCTTTTCCTTTCTACATGTTTACAAATTAAAACTGACATGAGCGCTTCTCCAGCCTGTACTCTTCTGTGGGAGTCACTGAACTTGGACAGATGAGGAGCCCAAAGCGGTACCCACAATATATGATTTTGATTTGCAGTTGATTTGTCCTAATAGTGATGAGACCCCTCCTATTATTAGTAGAGGTATATTGTATAATGGTGATGGTATACCCCTCCTATTAATGAAGTGTTCATTGTATTGCTAGAGGAACCCAACTAATACTATAGAATATATTGCATTATAGTAATAGAGGGCTCTCCTTTTTAATAGAGCGTAAATTGTATATTAGTGGTAGGGAACCCCTTGTTAAAGCAATCCTGACTTATTTTTTTTATAAATATATTAACCGCTTGCCGACCAGTTTTACGGCGGCAGGTCGACTCTGCTGGGCGAGATCACGTAATATTACGTCATCTCGCCGAGCAGCCAATAGGGGCGTGCATGCTCCTCGCCGCCGGGTACCCGCGATCGCTCGTTAGAGAGCGAGAATCGGGAACCGCCTGTTCATGCAATGTATGAACAGCAATTTGTCATTTCCCCAAGTCGGTCCCACCCACCCCTTCAGTTAGAACACAACAAGAAACATACTTAACTCCTTCCCCGCCCCCTAGTGTTAACCCCCCTTCACTGCCAGTGGCATTTTTATAGTAATCCATGCATTTTTATAGCACTGATCGCTATAAAAATGCCAATGGTCCCAAAATTGTGTCCGAAGTGTCCCTCATAATGTCGCAGTACCGAAAAAAAAACGCTGATCGCCGCCATTACTAGAAAAAAAATAATTAATAAAAATGCCATAAAACTATGCCATATTTAGTAAATGCTATAACTTTTGCGCAAACCAATCAATAAACGCTTTTACAAAAAAAATGTGGAATACGTATCGACCTAAACTGAGGAAATAAATGTTATATATATATATATATATATATAACATTTTTTTTTTTTTTTAGTATTATGGCAAAATAGTAAAAAAAAAAAAAAAATTCAAAAATTGTCGCTCTATTTTTGTTTATAGTGCAAAAACTAAAAACCGCAGAGGTGATCAAATACCACCAAAATAAAGCTCTATTTGTGGGGAAAAAAAAGGATGCCAATTTGGTTTGGGAGCCACGTCGCACGACCGCGCAATTGTCAGTTAAAGTGACGCAGTGCTGAATTGCAGTGGAGTGAAGGGGGGTGGGAGAGAGGGAAAGAGGCACCAACCATTGCCTGGAGGCATCAAGATACTACATCTCGCATATGTAGTAGCTCCACACTACTGGGAGGTCCACGGTTGCCACACCTTTTTAAACGGCAACCATGACTAATGTACGTCAATTTTGTAAAAAGGCAGCGCATCGTCAATCATGGCCTCCCAGGATGAAAGCGCAGGTGGAGCAGGGGAGGACCATTTGCAGCTAATCGCTTTCTTAGCATAGAAGAATAGATCAATAATTTACTATGATGGGACCTCTGAGCGTCATCGGGGATCCCAAGCCGAGACAATTCCGGAGTCATAGGAACTAACAAGTCAAGCCTAAGGTTAACAAGTTCAAAGACATCAGAAAAAAAGTCTGGCAACAAGGACAGTAAGGATCTCTATCTGGGTACAGTTTGGGCAGTCTCACCAGTGAAATGTAAATTTTGTTTTGTATTGATCTATCCCTTGAGGAAATTACCAATTTAGGACATTGCTCAAGACCTTCCTCCTAATCATCTCAGTCCACGGAGGGAATATCCATCTTCCATAGATTCCACAATCCTCGTTTTTTTATTTTTGGGAGTCGGAAATGAGCAAGGTCCTATCCAATGCATAGAGTAGTTTCTGCAGATCTTGCAAAAGCGGTTCCTCCACAGGCACGGCCACCATCAGGGGGCTAC
Organism: Rana kukunoris; assembly: GCA_029574335.1. Lineage (NCBI taxonomy): Eukaryota > Metazoa > Chordata > Amphibia > Anura > Ranidae > Rana > Rana kukunoris. Next base: position 166,725,030 of record CM056059.1, read on the forward strand.
AGGCATTACACCTGTAAGGGGCCCAATTCCGATTGAACCCAGCCCCACATTTTTTTTTTTTCCTTCTGATTTTAGCAGCTCACGGCAGGAGAGAGAAGAGAAGACTTGAATTGACTTTGTTTTGTTCGCCAAACCCCATCCCGCTTATCTTGTGGCAGGAGAAGGAAGAGAAGAGATGACAATTTTGTTATCACAACCCACCCCCCGAGCTTTATATCAATTCGCGGCAGGAGATGAGGCCCCCCCCCCCCCGGTCCACTGTCCTCAGGGGGGCCCTGTCTAAAGCTGTGTAAGGGGCCCCAAAATTTGTGATGGCTGCCCTGCTGGAGAAGAGGCTGAGTGGGAAATTGAGCTCTGGCAGCATGACGTAATTGAGCGTACCTAAAGTACATCCAACCTGCCAAACGAAATGCCAGAGTGAGTCGAGGATAGGTCAGCCTCAGGCACAATGTCCCATAAGATTTTGATGCCATAGCGTGCCCACACTTGGGGGTCAGGAACCAACTTAAAGTGAGCTAGGCTGGTATTCCCCAGAGAGGCTGAACAGGGGACCAGTGTGCATCTCGGAAAAATTTGTTTAGCTGCTGACCAAACCCCAAGCATCATCCTAGTCCGGCTCAGTACATTTGCATACGTCCCTGCACCCATATAAACTACATTCTGTAGATCTGACAAAGAACCCAAGGCAGGCAGCCTCAACTTTCCTATATTTAACAGCATATCCATTGTATAATCATGATGGCAGACCCTACTATTAATAATAGAATAAGAATTGTATGGTAATCACAGTGGACCCCTCCTATAACTGAGTTTTATATATTGTATAATGATGGCAAACCTCTCCTGTGGACTTATATTGTGATCTCAGACATGTCATCTAATAGGAGGCATTACTGCTCTTTGGATGGGGATTGTACATCCATATCTCCATGTTACCCACAATGCAGTATTACATCTTTGTTAATTGCAGCTCCTGTTAATCGGCTCAGATGTGACTCCGATGATGCACGTAAAGATGTTTCGCCCCCCGCAGCTCTGCCAGGGGCCCACACTCACCACCAGCTGTTCCCTTTAATCTGCACTGTGATCGAGCACAATCTACACAAATCTCCTCATTAAATCCGCCTTACAAGGGGAAATCGCACAAGCCCGTTTCCTGATGTATATCAATTATGCCCATTGCAGAGAGTTCCAGCCTGAAGGAAGCCATTCCCCAAATGATTTGTAAATGGTTTAAAGGGAACCTGTCGCAAAACTAGGCAATTCAGGGTAGGGATATGCGGAATCGGCGAGCTGAGATTGGAACAGTCGCAGTTGATAGATTCACAGTTTTATACTGTAGGTGAGTTTTGTTGTATGCAAATCGCCACTTTTCTTGTAAAAATGGTGTTGGGTTTAGCACCTTTCCAAACAGAGCTGGATTTACCTCCCAGGTCAGTTGGACAGGCTGGCTGATTCAAACCACCATAAGCCCACGTTCACTTTGGGCTTATTTGAAATGCGATTTAACATGCCAAATTGCATGCCAAATCGGTGGTTATTGCCGGCAATGGTAGTGTCCAAATCAGTGCGACGCTGCACCGATACCCAAAAGTAGTTCCTGCACTACTTTTGGTGACTTCGGGGGTGATTTGAACAGACGTCTGTGCATGAACCCGCAAAGATATCAGTCATATCTCCCCAGAAGTCGGACTGCATTGCCGGGTTTGAAATCGTGCGATTTCAAACCCACCATCAATATGAACCTGGGCTAAGCTGTACTCGGGCCTTCCCATCAGCCTTCCACAGGTGTAGAGGCTCCTCTCCTAGACTGAAATAGCTTACTCTGATTTTACTGCACACTGTGAGCATCTCACAATATGCATTAAAAGATAGAGCCCACCTCATTGGACATCCAGCATTACCTAGCCCTTTCCTCCCCAGCCATACGGTCTCTGGCCCGCGTCTTTCATTCATTGTATTTGTTATTTCGGCCATGAAAGCTCAAAATCGCATTTGGGCATTACTACAGCTTCCTGTTTTCACAAATATGTGTACAGTACCCTGCCAGCCTTTCCTACTACCTGCATTGCATAGAGAAGCAGGGAGACCTAGTGATGTCACTGAGTCTCATAAAAGGTATATAATGATTATTTCATGATTCGGTGGGCTTCATTAACCAAAACTGAAATGTTTATCCTCATGACACATCACAGGAAGCACACTCATGGCTAACAGAGGACAGAATTAGCCATGTACGGGACCCCAAAAACCAATCACCGCCTTCAGGCTTTCTAAGGGTGTAAATTTTTGATTTCACTCCTCACTACCTATCACAGTTTCGAAGGCCATAAAATGCCAAAATAGCACAAAACCCCCCCCAAATGACCCCATTTTGGAAAGTAGACACCCCAAGCTATTTGCTGAGAGGCATGTCAAGTCCATGGAATATTTTATATTTTGACACAAGTTGCAGGAATATGCCAAACTGATTTTTTTTTTTTGCACAAAGTTGTTACTAAATGATATATTGCTCACACATGCCATGGTTATATGTGGAATTGCACCCCAAAATACATTCTGCTGCTTCTCCTGAGTACTGGGATACCACCTGTGTGGGACTTTTTGTGAGCCTAGCCGCGTACGGGGCCCCGAAAACCAATCCCCGCCTTCAAGATTTCTAAGGGCATACATTTTTGATTTCACTCCTCACTACCTATCACAGTTTTGAAGGCCATAAAATGCCAAGATGGCACACAACCCCCCCAAATGACCCCATTTTGGAAAGAATACACCCCAAGCTATTTTCTGAGAAGCCTGTTGAGTCCATGGAATATTAATTTTTTTTGCCCCAAGTGATTGAATAATGACCAAAAAAAAATTTACAAAACATTGTCACTAAATGATATATTGCTCACACATGCCATGGGCATATGTGGAATTAAACCCCAAAATACATTCTGCTGCTTCTCCTGAGTACGGGGATACCACATGTGTGGGACTTTTTGGGAGCTTAGCCGCGTATGGGACCCCGAAAACCAATCACCACCTTAAGGACATTCATTTTTGATTTCACTCACACAAATCTTGAAGGCGGTGATTGGTTTTCGGGGTAATGTACGCGGCTAGGCTCCCGGAAAGTCCCACACATGTGGTATCCCAGTACTCAGGAGAAGCAGCAGAATGTATTTTGGGGTGCAATTCCACATATAACCATGGCATGTGTGAGAAATATATCATTTAGTGACAACTTTGTGCAAAAAAAATCAGTTTGTCATATTTCCGCAACTTGTGTCAAAATATAAAATATTCCATGGACTCGACATGCCTCTCAGCAAATAGCTTGGGGTGTCTACTTGGGGCCCCATACGCGGCTAGGCTCCCAAAAAGTCCCAAACATGTGGTATCCCCGTACTCAGAAGAAGAATCAGCAGAATGTGTTTTGGGGTGCAATTTCACATATAACCATGGCATGTGTGAGCAATATATTTAGTGACAACTTTTTGTAATTTTTTTATTTATTTTTTGTCATTATTCAATCACTTGGGACAAAAAAAAAAAAATATTTAATGGACTCAACATGCCTCTCAGCAGTTTCCTTGGGGTGTCTACTTTCAAAAATGTGGTCATTTGGGGGGGGGGGGTTGTACTGCCCTGCCATTTTAGCACCTCAAGAAATGAGATGGGCAGTCATAAAATAAAAGCTGTGTAAATTCCAGAAAATGTACCCTAGTTTGTATACGCTATAACTTTTTCGAAAACCAATAAATATATGCTTATTGCGATTTTTTTTTTTTTTTTTTTTTTTTTTTTTTTACTAAAGACATGTGGCTGAATACATTTTGGCCTAAATGTTTGACTAAAATTTAGTTTATTTGATATTTTTTACTTTTTGTTATAAGAAAAATATATTTTTTTCAAAATTTACGGTCTTTTTCCGTTTATATCGCAAAAAAAATAAATCGCAGAGGCAATCAAATACCATCAAAAGAAAGCTCTATTTGTGGGAAGAAAAGGATGCAAATTTTGTTTCGGTACAACATTGTATGATCGCGCAATTACCAGTTAAGGCAGCGCAGTGCCAAATTGTAAAAACACCTTTGGGCATTTAGCAGCATATTGGTCCGGGGCTTAAGTGGTTAAAGACCCCTTTTACACTGAGAAACAGTTTTCAGGCACTTTAGCGCTAGAAATAGCCTTTAAAAAGTGCTTGAAAACTGCCTCCTATTCTTTGCAGTGTGTGCTTTCACACTGGTGCGGTGCGCTTGCAGGAAGTTATAAAAAGTCCTGCAAGCAGCATCTTTGGAGCGAACCCAAAATCCCCCTGCCCATTGCAATGAATAGGCAGTGCTTCCAAAGTGCCCTCAAATAGGGTGACCAGACATCCCCAGTTTCAGGGGACAGTCCCCTGATTGAGGACACTGTCCCCGGACCAAGTCTGTCCCTGGTTTTGTCCCCAGATTGGATTTAATAGGAGGCAGGGGCAAGACAATCGGTGCAGAATTGGAAAAAAAAAAATTAGAATTACACACTCCCTTTCCGCCGTGCCCAGGGCCGGACTTACCATTGGGCTTGACTGGGCTCAAGCCCATGGGCCCCTTCCTTTTTTTATTTATTTTTATAAAAAAATATGTTTTTATATATATATATATATATATATAATCATTATTATTAAAGGGCCCAGAGGTCTCCAGGGCCCCTGGATGGCAACCCCCCTTTTTTTATATAAAACAATTTACATTTTTTTTTTATATATATATATATATTTTTTTTATTAAAGGGCTCAGAGGGCCCCATGTGGCAACCCCCCCCCCTTTTTTTTTATAAATGTTTATTTTTTTATTTTTTATTAAAAGGCCCAGAGGTCCCCAGGTTGGCAACCTCCCTTTTTTATGTATGTATTTTTTTTTTTTTTTTTTTAGGGGTCTGGAGGTCCCCAGGGGCCTGGACGACCCCAGGGCCCTGGACAGCAACCCCCACTTTTTTAATTTATTTTTTTATTAGAGCTGCACGATTCTGGCCAAAATGAGAATCACAATTTTTCTGCCTAGAATGAAGATCACGATTCTCTCACGATTCTCACAGCGTAAAATCTTTTACATTTATACAAAAAATAAATAAAAAATGGGCTAACTTTACTGCCTAGTTTTTTTTTTAATTCATTAAAGTAATTTTTTTCCAAAAAAATGCATTTAAAAAGACTGCTGCGCAAATACAGTGCAACATAAAATATTGCAACAACCGCCATTTTATTCTCTAGGCCAAGGTCTTTACTAAAAAATTATATAATCTTTGGGGGTTCTAAGTAATTTTCTAGCAAAAAAAAATAATGATTTTAACTTGAAAAGAGCTGTCAGAAAAAGGTTTGGTGTTTAAGTGGTTAAAAATTCCTAATTTACATACAGAAGAAGTTTATTCCTTTGAAGAGATACAATGTTTAGACTTAACTTTCCACTGATAAAGAATGTTTCCAAAACTTGGCAGATTGCCCAGACTGACTTTTGGCTGAGAGCAGAAAGGAAATTCTTTGCATACCAAAGTGCAGAGAGAAAATTATTTTCATGTGAAAGATCGTGAAACTCTGTATCAAGAATCGCAACGGGAAAAAGATTGCGATAACGATTCTTGACGATTAATCGTGCAGCTCTAATATATATATATATATATATATATATATATATACACAGGGCTTTTTTTCAGGGGGAACTTGGTGGAACTCAGTTCCACCACCTCTGGCTCAGACCCTTGGGGGGCCTGCTCACCACAATCACTTGTAAACACAAAAGTCTGGTTTCTGTGTTTACAAGTGACAACTCTGCACTCTGTATGTAATGCAATCCTTGTATATAATGCCCCTTTAAGACCATACTACTGTTTGTATCATTTGACTGACCACACCCACTATTTGATGTGATTTGGAGGGTGCGTGTGGGTTAAGGGGTTTTGGGGGGTCGTAGTTGAGTTCCAGAACCTATTGTTTGAGAAAAAAAACCCCTGTGTATATATATATATATATATATATATATATATATATATTTATTATTATTATTATTAAAGGGCCCAGAGATCCCCAGGGCCCCGGATGGCTACCCCCCCTTTTTTTTATATATATATACATATATATATATATGTATGTATATATATATAATTTCTTTATTTTTATTCCGTGCACAGATGAGAGTCACCCCCCCGCTCAACAACTTTAATGTGCACCCCCTCGCTCAACAACTTTAATGCCCCCCCCCCCCCCCCCGCTCAACAGCTGTAATGCGCACCCCCGCTCAACAACTTCAATTCGCCCCCCCGCTCAACAACTTTAATGCGCCCCCCGCTCAACAACTATGATCCCCCCTCGCTCCAGGGGGCCCCTTCAACACTCAAGCCCAGGGGCCCCCACCACCCTAAGTCCTGCCCTGGCCGTGCCTACTAGCATAGGGGGTTGTATTTTTCTCATTATCTGTGCCCCTTTCTGATGATCATGTGCTGGTCGGAGCGGAGGGAATATTTCTTCAGTTTTGCTCGCATGTTCTTCTATCTTGGCTCAAATCCTGGCCAGCCACCTGCCTATCTCCTTGCCTTCCCTGGAGGAGTGATCTTCCTCTGCTCCCCATCCAGTAGTAGCCGGGGCCCGAAGAGTAAGACTTGACAGGCTGTGAGGCGGGCGGTGACGGGCAGAGAGTCGCTGATTGTTGCCATTACTAGTAAAGAAAAAATATGTCCCCGGATTTAATTGTAAAAATCTGGTCACCTTACCCTAAAAGTGCTTTGAAAGGGCCGCAAAACTTGACTTTCCCCCCTCACCTCCCAGGACAGCTACTTGAGAAATGATTGGCTCTGCCCTCTACATGAAACACAAATCGGATACAATTTAAAAGGCCCCTCCCTTTCCTCTGGCCCTCAGTTGTTTTGTGTTTCCAGACCCTGCCAGATCGGAAGGATCTACTCCATCAGGGACCAGTGTTGCATCCAAGCTCTCAGACCTTCCATTTGACGCCTACAGGCTAAGCGGCGCATCTTACAGTTGAGAGGGTGTTCAGAGAAAGTTATTCAAACTATCCTGGACAGCCGCAAGTTGGTCGCAAGGAGAATCTATGGGACAGTTTGGAAAACTTTTATTTCCTGGCAAAGGAAATCCGGTTTAGATTCTTTTTCCACTCCCTGTATATTGGAATTTTTGCACAAAGGAGTAGAGAAAGGACTTTCGGAACCCTTAGGCCCCTTTCACATTGGAGCCGGAGCCGCGGTGACGGTATAGCGCCGCTAAAAAATAGCGGCGTTATACCGCCGGGATTGCTGCGGGAATCGGACGCTAGCGGTGCGGTAATAACCCCAGCTAGTGGCCGATAAAGGGTTAATACCGCCCGCAATGCGCCTCTGCAGAGGCGCATTGCGGGCGGTATTGCCGCAGTTTCCCATTGTTTTATATGGGAAGGAGCGGTATACACGGCGCTCCTCTCACAGCTCCAAAGATGCTGCTGACAGGAGATTTTTTTTCTCTCCCGCCAGCGCATCGCCTCAGTGTGAAAGTCTTTGGGCTTTCACATTGAGTAAGCAGTGAAGGAGTTTTTCAGGTGGTATAGCAGCGCTGTACCGCCTGAAAAACTCCTCAGTGTGAAAGGGGTCTTAGGGTTCAGGTTGCGACCCTGTCTGTGTTTTCAGATCCTTTAGTCAGGAGGTTCCTTTCAGCTAGATCTAGAGATGCTCCCAGGATTGTCAAACATGTGCCTCCTTGAGCCTTTGCATGAGGCTTCTCTCAAATTTAATTTCCTTAAAGATTTCCTTCCTTTTGGCTATTACGTCAGGGAGAAGGATTTCTGATCTGCATTCCCTTTCCTGTATAGACCCCTTCCTGAGGATTCTAGAGGTCAGGGTAGTGATTAGGCCTGATCCTTTCTATTTGCCCAAAGTATCTTCAAACTTTCATAGGTCCCAGGAGGTAGTCCTGACTAGTTTCTGTACCTCTCCTAAGAATGGCGAGGAGGAAAGATTTAGGCCCGTATTCACAAATCACTTACGCCTACGTAAATCACTTTATGCCGACGTAGTGCAAATGTACGCCAGACCCACAAAACCAACATACGTCTAAAAACAGGCCATCCTATCTCGACGTATCTTGCTTACACCGGCATAGCGTGGGCGCAAATATGGTTTGGACGCATGTTGATTCTCCCATTGATTAGGCATTCAAATATGCAAATGAGTGAAATACGGTGATTCTCGAACGTACGTGCGCCCGACGCATGCTATGCGATGTTTGCGTCAGTTGTACGTCCGACGTAAAGTTATTCCCTATAGATGAGGCGCAACCCAGCAATAGACATGCAAAGGTCTGCCCCAGAGAACACAGGCCGGCGTATTGGGCGTACGTTATGTTCACGGCGTACGTAGTGATCCAGCGTAGCTTAGGCAGTTGTGCCGGCGTAGTTGTGGACATGCACATAAGGGTGCTGTTTCATGCGTCCACGTCACGGCTATGTCACGCCGGGCGTAAAACATTGCACCATGCTCGGACTATCATTTGCATGGATCGCGCCCACTTCCCCTTACGCTGGCCTGCGCCTTCGAAAATACGCTACGCTGGCACTACATGGTGAGCGATGGCTCGCTAAATGCAGTGCTTTCCTCTCCGTGCTGCCCCGGCGTACCGTACTGTGTGTGCGCTACGCCGGCGTAAATGTGCGCCCACTCTCTGTGAATCCGGGCCTATGTCTTCTAGATCAGGGATCTCCAAACTACGGTCCACCAGCTGTTGCGGAACTACACGTCCCATGAGTCATTGTAAAACTGACATTCACAGACATGAAATCCAGTGGGTTTAGGAGTTCCTCCCAGCTGTTAGTATTGTTCAGTGGCCCCAAGATGGGGTCCAAAGCATCTAAAAGCGCTATTGCTAGATGGATTAGGAAAGCTTTTTGTGAAGCTTACAAAGAGTCAGGTCGTATCCCTCCTTCTAGAATTGGGGCCCATTCTACGAGATCCATAGCTACTTCATGGGCAGAAAGAGCGGGGGCATCATAGGAAGAAATTTCCAAAGCTGCCGCCTGGTCCTCCTCTCGTGCATTTGTCAAACATTATAGAGATCAAATGCTTTCCAGCCAGGACCTCTCCTTTGGTAGGAAAGTGCTTCAGGCTGTTGTCCCTCCCTAAGGTATAGTATCTTGCTTATCCTCTCAAGTAGCTGTCCAGAAAGGTGAGGGGGGGAAACCCTGTAAGACTTACCGGTAACGGTATTTCCAGGACAGCGTCTATATTCCCACCCTACTTTCACCTGGTGGTGGTGTTTTTTTTATTTATTTTTTATGTTTCTGTTTTTTTCCTCTGCCGAGTGCACTTTGGTGGAGGTTTGCTTGATCTTCTAAACAACTCGGTGAGGTCAGAGGAAAGAGAGGGGCTTTTTAAATTGTATCTGATTTGTGTTTCCTGTAGAGGGCGGAGCCAATCATCTCTCAAATAGCTGTCCTGGAAGGTTCCTGGAAATACCGTTACCGGTAAGTCTAACAGGGTTTTTTTTTTTACCATCTTATTTTTTTTAAGGTAATATCCACCCCGCTAGCAGCCCGAAAGTGCCACTAAAGCACGGCAAAAACAACCAGGCTTTGGCGCTGTTTAAGTGGCGCTTTAGTGTGAAAGTAGCCTAAGGTCAGATCAGGCCATGGTGAGAGATGTTGCAATGCTTGGCTTGACTTAGCTTAGTTTCATGTGATGGGTGATCTCATCATTAAGGTCTGAGTATGACACAGAAAGATGGACATGTTGTGACAAACAAGCACACACCTGGAGGCCACTGGAGGATACATACTCTCCTTCATTTTCATTCCTGTTGTCTGGTAGTGCCCATCAATTACAATCACACGGCTATTTGAATGGAACCAGTACCAAAAGCTCCCATTTTCCCATAGCAGTACTGTGCACACTTTCTCTTGAATGCCAGAATGCACACTTTGCACCTGCCTCTAATTCTTATTGGTAACTGTAGCTAAAGTTGCAAGTTCAGGGTGAACATTCTGACATTCAAGGGACTGTGCACATTGCAGGGTAGATCAGATTCAAATTGAAAGCTGTAGGATTGGTATGAAAGGAGTAACTGGATACCATTTGTCACTGGCTCCCAAAGGCACAGGACCAACATGTAAAATTCAAGTCCTTTTTGGCCCAATAAGCCCGTCCATCAAAAACAGAAAACCATTAGGAGGCGCAACAGGTAGGATGTGGCCAAGCTCAACTCTTGTAGGAAAAGTAGGGATTTGCATATGACTTAAAAATTGTGTTTATTAAAAGTCAGCAGCTACAAAAAGTGTAGCTGCTGGCTTTTAATAAACACTCACTTACCTGCTCCTGCGTACCAGCGACGCGCCAACTGGGGCTCCGCTCCTCTCCCCCCCTCCGCAGCCGGCGTCTCCATCCAGACTGTGGGCACCCAGCCGCGACAGCCTTCCGCTTCACGGCCGGGCACCCACTGCGCATGCGGGAGCCGCACTGCGCATGCGCGGCTCGCCGCTGATTGGAGAGGCGATCGCATGGGACCTGTCATGTGTCCCATGTGATCGCCTACAGGGAGTGGCTGGTGCAGGCGATTAAGCTTAAAGGGGTTGTAAAGACAAAAATATTTTCCTCTTAAATTAAAGTCTGACAGTAGCTGATAAAGTAAAAAGTAATTTTTTGCATTATAACTAGTTTGATACCTGTTGAAATCGAGCTGTTTTATTCACCTCTGTCACTCCTGAATCGTTATTCTCACTGACTTCCTGGTTTGCGGTGCAGAATTATTCTTGCTACATCATGGCCCAATGGGAACTACAGTTCCTATTAGGCTTAGCCTCCATGCCTGTGAGGGATAAGAGAGCATCTTCACGCAGGGCTGTAGTCATAGGGAGGGGGTGAGCACGTCTGCTTTGCACCATGCAGATGCTGGTGGAAAGCAAGAAGAGGAGAAACAGGAAATGGCATTTTCAAACCTGGATTACTGTATTTTGGAGGTCAAAAGGAAAAATGAGGTAAGTGATGTTTAAATGCTCTAGCTTACAGCAATCAATTGATCTAATAAAAAACGAACCTTTTAGTGTTCCTTTAATCGCCTAACCAGCCCCTCGGCGGAAGCAGGAAGTGGGACAGGAAGTCCCACTCCTACTGAAGCCCCCACTCCCCCCCCAAAAAAATTACATGCCAAATGTGGCATGTAAGGGGGAGGGGAGGGGATTAAACAAAAGTAAATTTTTAGGGTGGAACTCCTCTTTAATGTACACATCTCTTACCCTGCTGATTTTTTTTTTTTTTTTTTATCATATGCTCCAGTTCTGTGTCCGGTCTACTCATAGGTGTGCACCCCAAAGCTCAAACACGTGTGTGCATGTTTATTTAAAATGATGGTGTCGGTAGGGCAGAGATTAGTGTCGGTAGTTTTTATTATTTATTGATTTTTTACAATTTGTATTTTTTTTTACAATTTTTTTTATTTATTTTTTTAGGAGCGCCTTTATGGGGCTTTGTTGAAATATTAGGTGTCTAAATGCCGAGCCTGCACTAACATGGGGGGATTGGGACATGCCCAGGTACACCTGGCACCCCCTGTACGCACGCCTAAGGGGCTACTTTAATTTACATACATTGAGTATTATTTTGCATGTGTAGATTTTCCTGCTCTAGATTTCCAATGATGTTACAGACTTCAAGGGATAAAAGATCCTTAGAACATCACCCCCACACACACATTCAGTATTGATTGTATTTGCTGTTGTACACAATGATGTCATCTTTTCGCTGATGTAATAGCAAATGATTAGTATTTTTCCCTCCAGCAGCCTTGATGCAGTTGAGGGAACTTTTTGCATTGTTTATATATATATATATATATATATATATATATATATATATATATATATATATATATAGTGTGTGTATATATATATATATATATGTATGTACATGGGCGTCCGCTGAACTTTTTCCAGGGGGGGGCATAATTTTACGGTCACCTATGCTCCGCTTAGTCATTGTCCCATAAAGCGCAGACATGTGCCCATGATATGCAGCCTCACTGTGCTGATCAAATGTACAGTACGGATTTAGCTGCCCCCCTCATCTGTATATGTGTCAGTCCCCCTGTACACAAACGGCCTCCTCCCTTCACTTGTACTCAAACCCCCTAATTGTAAGTCCTGTTTCCACATGTCCATTTGAAAATACATTACAGGCATCAAAGCAAACACGAGGGCACACATACAGGAACTGGCCAGAGGTGGCAGTAAAGAGCTCTGTAAGAAGCTCCGTGACACTGATCTTGCAACAGCTGTGGAGCCGGCTCGCACACACATAGTCAGCACAGGTACAGATGCGAGCATGGCAGACCCTTGCCGATTCCAGGGGGGGTCACTCGCCCCCCCTTAACCCTATGAGCGGATGCCCATGTGTATGTATGTAAATATATATATAATATTAATTGACGGTATTTCATGTTGTACTGTGTTGGAACACATGAGGAATTGGTGCTGCTTATCAGGACAGCCGCCAATGTGAACAATTTAGAGAGTTGGTATTCAGATTGTTTATAATTAGCACATTCAACACTATTGGGGGGCACAGAGGGAATAACAGCTTGGCATTAGGCGTACCAAACCCTCCATAATGATGCTGGACTGCATGGAGCCAATGTTGATATCTGATTATGAATGGTGCCTACTTTGACCTAATTCATCCCATAATCACCGGACACAAACCCCTCCCCTACCACCTCATTTACATAAATTTCAACAGTTCAATTAACTGACCAGATGGTCAAATTTGCCCCTGATGTTCTGAAAATAAATTAAAAGTGAAAATAATTTCTAATAATGGCTGATTAGGAGGAATTACGGGTTATGTAAATGAGAGACTTTCTGCTGCTGCCAATCCGTCCTAATTCTGCTGAAGCTCATTCCTAATCTGCAAATTAAAGAGACCAAGCCTCTATTGCAGAAAATGATGCCCCATTGCCTGAAACCCCCAGCAACAGGCTGGATACATCCTTCCACCTGATAACACCACTTCACCCCATAATTTAATACCAGCCCAACACCTAACCTCCTCCTCACCCCATCACTTAACACTCCCAATTACCTGACTATACCTCGCTCAACCTGACAACTACCTCACCTTATCACCTGACATAAACTCCTCCACCTAGTAATGCCTTATAAAAATATTGTCACCTAACATTCCCTCATTGCATCACTTGACATATCACCCCTCCACCCGCTAACAACCCCCTTATCTGAAAACACCCCATCCACTAACACCCTCTCATAACTCTCAATATCTCACCTGAAAACATACGTGAAGCGGCGTGCTGATGTCATCACTACATACAGAATCCCGGAGGGAACGGGCTGTGTTAGCCGCCCGGTTACAAATTTTCACATGCGATTTTTTTTTTTTTTTTTTTATCTTCATATTGTAAGTGCGATTTTATCTATCTAATTTTATATTAAAATGTTTACTGGATGAATAATGATGGTACTGAATGGCGTGCACGTAAGGACGTGATGTGCCCAGTGCTGGGAGGGACCTGAGAACGCCGTGTAGCGAGGAGGACGGGACGCCGCAGCTTCGAGCGTGAGAAACCACGACGAATGCCGCGGTGGAGCCGCAAGCGACCCCCGGCAATAGATCGAAAGCCGCCTGCAATGACCCAGGAGTCCTGTAAGGAATCTTAGTCCGGGGGATGAAGCCAGGAGACAGCGGCTCGTCATCCCTCTCACCATCCACTCTGATACCCCTATTGCGCCTCCAGTAAGGCAGACCACATACGCCGGCAGACAGAGATTTCCGTAAGCTCTGACCCCTCACCTCAAGAGTGAAAAGCTGTGGGAAAAAAAAAGAGAAGAGACCGGGAGAAGCAAGGGCCCCCCCCCCCAGCGGTGAGCAGCGGCGGTGAACAGGTAGTATAAGAAGTAAAACCCAAAGGTACTGTACTTTCAACTACTATGTGGATGTTACACTAAGGATTTAAAAGATTGCCGGTAAGACTGTGGGTAAGGGAACCAAGCTTGGTCCCCATAGGACATGGTTAAAACTATTTGGCTACATGCGCAAAACCCCTCCAAAACAAGTTATACAATGCTCTGTTCCCGTGTCGCTGCTCACTTATCGATTGCTATTTAAAAGCAGTCTTAGTCTGTCTTAGGATTCATCAGTAGACAAGCGGACTGAAATATATGGTAGGCTGAGCTAACCAATGGATCCCCCCCAAAGTAAAGTTAAGGATACTACCGATCCAAATTTTAGTTTTTTTTTTTTGGGGGGTTTTTTTCTGCCCTCCCTGGGTCTGGCCTGATGGTATCTTGCTTTCAAAGTGATAATCAGAAAGTTTATTAAAAGAGCCCCTGCAAGATGGAAAAGCTGCACTAGCGGTAGAAAATACAACCCCCACGGGCTAGAGAGAGCAATCCAAGAACAATACCCTAGCTGGGAGAAGGAGAGAGAGAGGGGGAAAAAAAAGAGAGTTACCCTCTTAATAAGCCGGGCGGGAGGACGGAGCGGCAGATTACATCAAGGAGGGATACTCCTACACAGGAAACTGCACCAATCATAGGCAAAGCCCACCCCCCTCCTCCCCCCCAGAGACTATACATTAGGAGGATTAAATTCTTGTCGTCTTAACAAATAAATAGACTGATCTGTAAGGGGACGTCAAAAAAAGGACATAGTAACAGTAGTAACAGCAGGAAGGGTGTCCCCCTAACTGATCCAGCCGCAGACATTAAAAAGAAACATTTAATGCGTATCGACCCAGGACCATGGTAAAATAACTAGTAAAGACACATAGAGAACATAGCGGACCCTCCCTCCAGTCATTGAATAGGACCCGCCCCCCTCACTATTGTTCCCACTGGTATTTCATAAAAAGTGAGATAACCAGATTGAGAAGCTGAGGAGAGGAAAACAGGTGGTCAAGCTGGGGAAAAGAATTAGAAAAGTGAGGGGTACTATGTCCAGGATGACAAGTAGATCGACCAAGGGAGGCGTTCCAAAAACACCTGGCAGCTCCTCCGCGACAAGCTCTATCAAACCATACATATCCAAAGGAGAGAGTGCAAAAAAAAATAGGATCACCAAAACCCGCACAAGGGGAAACGGATAAAAAGACCGACGATAAAAAATCCCTGAGCCCAACCCAGGGGGGACTGTCGGATGAATCGAGAGAGGAAGGTACCGCAGAGAACGACTCTGAGATTGGTAGAATGGAGGAACAGAGACCTGAGGCACAGATCCCAACAAAGGGGGACATGGCAGAGATGTTGCTGCGACTTGAGAATGTGATTAAGGGGGAAATTCATAGCTTAAGAACAGACCTTGGTCACCTCCTTTCCAGGGTGGAAGCGATGGAGGAGCGATCAGAGAGACAGGAGCGAGAGTCAGAGACTCTAAGGGAACAAGTTGCACAGTTAAAATTACAGCAGAGGAGTATACTCTACAAGCTGGAAGACCAGGAAAATAGGTCCAGGAGACAAAATCTGAGAATCAGTTCTGTGCCAGAAGAAAAAGGAGAAGACTTGAGGAAAATAATGTGGACAATACTAAATCCACTATTGGATAAAACATCTGAAAACCCTATTAAAATTGAGAGAGTCCATCACGTGGGAAGGCCCAAAAGAACGGATATAGAACAGCCCAGAGATGTCATAGTTAGGTATCTATCCTTTGAGGAAAAGGATGAAATCTGGAAGAAACTGAGGGGACATTCCCCCCTCGTCTACGCAGGGGCCGCTCTTCAGATATAAATGCGGACCTGGCCTCGGAGACCCTCACAAGGCGACGACTCTTAAAACCCCTCTTAGAGCAACTAGTGGCTAAAAATATCAAATACAACTGGAGGTTCCCGGCCTGTTTAGTAGGGATAAAAGATGAGAAATCAGCGATTTTACGATTTCCGGAAGATTTGAGAGAATTTTGTCACAGATTAGATATACAGATACCAGACATACCTGGATGGGCCTAACTAGGGAAGTCTGAGGCGGGAGGGATATGGAGGGGAGGAGAAGGGGAGCTGAAATAAGCAGACAAATCCCGTCCCCCATAGTGAAGTAGGATTTCTTCTCACCCCCCCACATTTTGTCAGAGGGGGGGGGGGGGGGGCAGGATCAGGTCCCTCATCAGGGAAACTGAACCAAGGGATGAAGACTGGTTCAGAGGCCCGTAGTTGGCCATTGGGGAGGGGGGAGGTAGGGGATGGGGGTGGGGGATGGGGGGAATGGGAGGAGGGAGGGGAAGGGGAAGGGAAAGGATGGAGCCCACCTCACCAAATTTGCTAGAAGGGAGAGTTAAAGGAGCAAGGAAGAGGTCAAACTGGGAAATTAAGTGGAGGAAACAAGACAAGACACGATGCCGATAATAAAATGTGTATCATATAATGTAAAAGGCCTCAACAGCCCCACCAAGAGGCATAAAGTGTTAAAGGAATTGAAAAGAATTAAGACCGACATAGCTTTCTTACAAGAAATCCACCTTACAGTAGAATCAAATATCAAGCTATACTCGACAGACTACCCCACATGGTACTATGGAGACTCCATTTCAAAACGTGCCAGGGGGGTGACTATAGGAATTGCTAAGGGGGTAAGATTCCAGCTGATCAACAGACTAACAGACCCCGAGGGGAGATTTCTTTTTTTTAAAGGGAAATTAGAAGAAATGGAATGTACCCTGGTAAACATATATGCCCCAAACACTCAACAGATTAAATATCTTACGGAAATACTAGGAAAGTTAGGAGACTTTAAAAAAGGAAGGGTCATTTTGGGAGGGGACCTGAATCTTTGCATGGACCCTGCGGTAGACAAGACAGCTCAGACAGCGGGGACCAATGAGACACAGTTAAGAAAGTTTAAAAACAGTCTATATAGAAACCAACTAGTGGACATATGGAGAGTGCTAAACCGGGAGACACGGGATTATACTTTCTATTCCCCAGTTCACGGATGCTATTCCCGCATTGATTATATCCTTGCCGACCACTGCCTATTGGAAAGGGTGATTGAGGCAAGGATAGAATCTATGACTATATCGGACCATGCCCCAATTAGTATCTCCTTAAATATCGCGGGTAACCAGAGACCTCCCCAAATTTGGAGGCTCAATGAAGAATTAGTGGTTGAGGTTAACAGCCTAACTAGAGTCAAAAAGGAGCTGGAAGAATATTTTAAAATAAATGACACAAGCGAAATATCAAAAGCAACACTATGGGATGCCCACAAGGCGCTGATTAGAGGTATCTTGATATCAGAAGGGGCAAGGAAAAAAAAAGAGAAAAGTCTCCTAAAGAACAATCTTATAGCTGAGATATTTAAATTAGAACAAAAACATAAAAGAGAGGGGAAGCAACAATAGTTATACTTGGAATTAGTTAATAAAAGAAATGAACTTAAAGATCTCCTATTCCAGGAAACAAAAAGGGAATTCCATATAATTGTGAAAGAAAGATACATGTGGGGCAATAAAACTAACAAACATCTGGCGAGGATGGTACAGAAAAAGAAAGCGAGAAACTATATTGATAAAATTAAAAATGAGCAAGGGGAGGTGGTCTATACAACAAAAGACATTGCTGAAACGTTCCGAGTCTACTATGAAAATCTATATGCAGTGAAACAGAAAAAAAGGAGAAAAACAATAAAATTCTAGACTTCCTGCAAAGGGCGGGACTAACAACAGTTAACCCAAAAGATACGATAGCAATGGATAGGCCTATTACAGAAAATGAAATACAGACAGCCCTGGCTGGTGTAGCATCGGTAAAAGCCCGGGCCCAGATGGCCTCACAACTTTATATTACAAAAAATGCAAAGAGATCCCCAGACAGCAACCCCTACTTTTTTTATTTTTTATTTTTAAAAAAAGAATGTTTTTTTTATTTATATATATATATATATTATTATTATTATTATTAAAGGGCTCAGAGGTCCCCAGGGCCCCATGTGGCAACCCCCCCTTTTTTTTATTTTTTTATAAATGTTTATTTTTTTATTTTTGTTTATATTTTTTTATTTTTTAAAATTACATTTTCCTTATATTTTTTATAAATGTTTATTTTTTTTATTAAAGAGCTCAGAGGTTTATTTTTTCTTTTTATTAAAGGGCCCAGAGATCCCCAGGGCCCCGGTTGGCTACCCCCCTTTCATTTTTCTTTATTTCTTCTTTTTTTGTAAAGGCCCCCCCCTGCCTCTCAATTTGCGGCAGCCCCCCTGCTTCTCAATTTCAGGAGGCAGCACCCCTCCCCGGTTCTCTGCTCCAGGGGGCCCATGCCTTAAGCTGTGTAAGAGGCCCCAAAATTCCTCATGGCGGCCCTGCGCATACCTCCCAACACACATGGATTCTGCAGGGCTTTCTGCTTCTTCCCGCAGTCCCGCGAAAGGGTTAATCTTCCTGCACTGCAATAGGAGGCAGCACGAAAGCCGCACCTCCCCCCAGGAGGAACCGGAGCGGTGTAGGGATGTCTGCTGAAGGGAAGAGAGCCGACACATTCCGTGCACAGATGAGAGTCACGCCCCCGCTCAACAACTTTAATGCCCCCCCCCCCCCCGCTCAACAACTTCAATTCACCCCCCCCCCGCTTAACAACTTTGACCCCCCTCTCGCTCCAGGGGGCCCCTTCAACACTCAAGCCCAGCCAGGGGCCCCCACCACCCTAAGTCCTGCCCTGCCCACTGGTATTGATGCTCCCCATCAGTAATCTGGTATTGAGAGCTGTAAGACTGACTTTTCTACACTTAGCCCATCTCCTTAATGGCCACCCAGTGATGGTACAGTAAAACAATGCCACAGCTGTGGCCTACATAAACCACCAAGGCAGAACCAGAAATCAGGCGGCTCTGAAGGAGGCAAGCAGAGTGGAAAATTGGCAAGCAGTCTGGACACAGGGTAGTGGTCTCTTCACCCATGAGGCCGGATTCACACCTATGTGAATTGGTTGCGGCTTAAACCGCATCCAATTCGCATAACATTATAAAATACATTGATTTCAATGAGGCTGGTTCACATATGTGCGATGCATTCGCACTGTGCATAGCCGAAAAAACTTGTGCGTTTTCTAGGCATTGCGGTGCGGCTCAGGTGCGAATTCAGGCCCATTATCTTCTATGGGCACGCATCTAATTCGCAGATGTGTTAATTTCTCTTCAGGATTTGTCTCATTCACCTCAATACACTTCCCCCTCTCCCAGGTCTCCAAATTCGCAGCTAAAACGTAGCTGATCTGCTGAACAGTTCTCTTATCTCTCTGCAGAGATAAAAGAGCTGAAATTCGCACCGCACAAGTGTGAAACCGGCCTAAGATCTTCCTGATGCTCTTTTAGAAATGGGGAACACCAGATGTGGACTTCATACCTCCAGATTCAACCAGAAACTGGACAGGTTTGTGACCACATCCAGGGAGCCCCTAAACTTCACAATGGATACCCTGGTGAAACGACAGAGTCAGTTAAGTCTAGTGTATGGATGGAAATTGGTTTCGGTAGTACTTATCAACTCAGATTGGCCCAGGAGAGCTTGGTACACAGAGATACAAAGAGGCCTCGTGAACACAACTCGGCCGTTCCAAACCGACAAGACCTCATGTCATTAGGACCTTTACTCCACTTTGCTATGCAGTTGCTGGCTTTAACAGCATGGCTGTTGAAACCCAGGTCCTAAAGAATAGGGGTATAACTGATTTGTCATTCCTACCTTGATCAAAGCGAGAAAATCTACTTTATTTAGATCTACAATCACACTTGGAAGGTGGTTGGTGTGAAAGCAGACACCCCAAAACTCTATTCTATTCCCCACCAAGTTGACCAATCAAATTGGATACAGCCATCCTGCCAGATTCAATTATAAATATTGCTAGTGGCTAGCAGTTAGCCACTAGCAATAATCACGGTCTTCGCCTGGCAGGGGTAGCTTCCCCTGATTCCCCCCCCCCCCCCCCGCCAGGTCCAGATAATTGCTTGGCAGGAGAGATCCCCTTGTCATCACTGTCTCTGTTAATGGGGGAATCGTGGAAATTTCTTTCCTGTAACCTGTGGTGGCAGGAATGAAATTTGCACCGTCTATGGCAGGGGTCTCAAACTGGCGGCCCTCCAGCTGTTGCAAAACTACAAATCCCATGAGGCATTGCAAGGCTGACAGGCACAAGCATGACTCCCATAGGCAGAGGCATGATGGGACTTGTAGTTTTGCCACAGCTGGAGGGCCGCCAGTTTGAGA
Source organism: Rana kukunoris (assembly GCA_029574335.1). Taxonomy (NCBI): domain Eukaryota; kingdom Metazoa; phylum Chordata; class Amphibia; order Anura; family Ranidae; genus Rana; species Rana kukunoris. Next base: position 166,745,226 of record CM056059.1, read on the forward strand.
CCCCTGGTCTATGGCCTGCCTAGGACGCCAGGTTTCTGTCCTATCTATTCTGTTCCAAGACCTTTGGTGTCACACTCTCTTGTAAAGACCTTTATACTGGGTGTGGCTCATGTTAGGCCCTCACTTTAATCTTCTGGATCTCGATGAGATCTTAATCTGGTACTTTAAATTCTTCAGGCTGGGTTCACACGATTGCATATTTCATGTGGGTTTCCACCGCATCCAATTTGCATAGCAGGAGATTGTGACCGGCTCTCTATGGAGCCGGTTCACACATCTTAGCAGCGACTCCGGTGCAAATTGCACCAGAGTCCTGTGCATCTTTCGGTCTGTTTCAGGTCTGAATTTGGCCAAAGATTTGGGCTGAAATCGGACCTGAAAGGGCGAATGGAGTCACACCGGACTCCTGCTGTGAGCCACAGCTTTCTCCAGTGTAAACCCAGCCTCGAGGACCTCCCCTTGAACCAATATGGGATATCCCATTAGAGGATCTCACCAGAAAAGTGGCCTGTTTGGTGGCCAGTACTCCATCAGAAAAAAACATGCACTAATAGCAAGAGTGCCAGACCAAAGGATAAAAAGTCCAAATAAATGTTTTGGCTTATTAAAAAAAAAACAATTTGTTTCACATTGCTGGAACAGGAGAGTTACTGGCCAGCAGTTTCTGCGTGAGCAAGCATGTTCTTGATTGGTCTCACAGATACTGCTGGCCAGTAACTCTCCTGATCCAGCAATTGGCTTTCCTACACAGATTCACAAAGGAAAGTTTTATTTTGAGTCCATTAAAGGATCTTGCTTTAACGGAAGCCTTGATGATTGGGGGGTTGGTTGGCCCCCGAATCGCATTGGCTGTGTTGTACTGTAAACTAATAAATTAATTTGGGCTCTTTTCCTTTGGCCTAGTGCTCCTTCAATTAGTGCATGTTTATTTCTGTTTACCTGCTATGGCAGGGGTGTCCAAACTTTTTTTTCAAAGAGGGCCAGATTTGATGAAGTGAACATGTCTGACATTCTTTGAACCATGAAAATTCGGTCTAAGTGTGTTCAGAGCACTAATAGACTGCCCAACAAGAATTCTTGAGGTTGAGCTCGGGTGTGTTATATGGATGTACCGTATTTATCTGCATATAACATGCACCTTCACTTTGAGGGAAGTTTCAGGAAAATTTTATTTTAAATAAAGAAAGAACTGGCAAGCAAAATAAGGGTCAGTGCCCATCAATGCAGCCTCACATGTGCCAAGAATGCAGCCTCTGAATGTAGTCGCACCATTGCCATCAGTGCAGCCTGATCGATGCCCATCTGCAGCCTTGGAGGGGACAGGACAAGCCCCAACACATTACATACAGGAGAATCTCCTGTTTACATGGCGGCCTCTTTAATACAAAGTCCCATCTCCAATCATAGACAGTCATCCAATGGCAGCCCAGGAGACAGGACTCCCTATTACAGATGCAGCCAGGTAAACAAGAGATTCTCCTGTATGTAATCTGATGGCGCTCGTCTTGCTCCCTCCGAGGCATCGCCACAAAATATAAATATCCAAATTACCAGGGGGGGCCACATTAAACTGGAAAGCGGGCCTCAATTGGCCTGTGGGCCGGACTTTGGACATGCCTGTGCTAGGGTACCCACTGGTACCCACTGGTGTTAGCAGCCTAACTTGAGCCAATGAGCACTCTGAATATTTTTGTGCTCTTACCACTTCTATGAATTCACATCAAAGTGCCATCGCCTCATGGGTGCTTTTTTTTCTTCATTGGAGTCTCCACCTGGTGAGTCCCCAAGTTAGCAGCAAAAAGATCTAGTAAAGAAACTTTTTTTTAACAAATATGAAAATGAAGAGATACTATCATCATTTGAAAGTTACAAAAATGTAACAAAATATGTACAAAGAAATTCAAGAACGCATAATTTCAACTCAAAGGAAAAAATTCAAAGGACAAACCCCCCAACATTCTTCAAATATATTAACAATAAAAAGATGCAGTCTGATCATGTAGGCCTTTTAAAAAGATAATATGGAATTGGAAAGGGAAAATGAGGAAACTCAAGTCCATAATGGGGAAAAGAATCCCAATGGCTCAAAATGAATATATATGGTCCAGAAACATTTGGACAAAATAAAGGTGAATAAACCACCTTGACCAAATGGCTTACACCCATGTGTCCTCAAAGAGTTGAGCTCTGGTATTTTAAAGCCACTGTTTCTGGACTGGCGCAAGACCAATATGGTCAGGGCTGTCTTAATGAGAGGGCACACCTGGGCACTGCCCATGGGCCCCAGCTGCATGTGGGCCCCTGCACTTTCCCCAAAGCAGCTGGTCCTTGAGCCCACACTGCCCTAAAATTGGGGGCCCCATGATGGCACTGAGAGTGGTAGATGCAAAGAGGAGGCAGTCTGCCTCCTACCTACTTAAAGCGGATCTCCACCCTAAAGTGAAGATCCGCTGATCGGAACCCTCCCCCCCTCCGGTGTCACAATTGACACCTTTCAGGGGGGAGGGGGGTGCAGATACCTGTCTAAAGGTATTTTTAAGTTTTAATAAACCCAGGAGCCTGTATTCACTATATCTGGTTTCCCACAGTACATTGCCAATGTGGTGCCTATATTTAAAAAATCTTTCAAAGTATTTCCCAAAGAACTACAGACCAGTTAGTTTACCTTCTAAAAAAGTCAGAAAGATACTTGAGAGTTTGATAAGACTACATAGAGGAGTTTTTGCTTATAAACAAAGTTGTAGTCAGATTGCAGCAAAATTTGGATTGGGAGGAAATGTTGTCATCAAAGATTACAGAATAGAAATGGGAATGTTTCAAATCAACTGTATGCAAACACGTTGCAAAATATATTTCCATGGGCAAAAAGTTTAACCACTTGCTGCCCAACAACCGTCAAATGACGGAAAAGTGGTGTGGCTCTAGTTCTGGGACAACATCATATGGTGGCTCCCCCGAACGGCCACTCTCGTGGGGCAGCGCAGCGCGACAATCGTGGTGGCGCTGTGTTCCTAGGACATGGCGCGACCCCAATCTTGGTAAAGAGGCGATGACCCGGGTCTTTAACCATGTGATTGGCTGTGTCCAATCAAAGCCGGTCACATGTTAAAGTGGAAGTGCAGTTTATCGACTCTCCTCGCCTCACACTGACAGAGTGTGTGGTGAGGAGAGCCGAACAGCGGCATCTCCTCGCAGGGGAGACCAGGACAGGTAATCAGGGCACAGATCATCAGTGCCCTGATTGCAGTGAAGCCCCAGTGTCACCTAATCAATTCCCATCAGTGCAGCCCATAAGTGATGCCTGATCAGTGCACGTCGGTGAAAGTAAAATTTACTGACAAACTAAAAAAAAAAAAGATATTTTTTTCAAAATTTGGGGTCTTTTTGCTTTTTTTTGTAAAAAAAAATAAAAGATCCAGCCACGCCCATTAACAGAAGCACTCCCTAGGTCGCACTTAACCCCTTCAGTGCCCCCTACAGGTTAACCCCTTCACTGCCAGTGTCATTTTTACAGTAATCCGTGCATTTTTATAGCACTGATGGCTGTAAAAATGACAATAGTCCCAAAATGGTGTCATAAGTGTCTGATGTGTCCTCCATAAAGTCGCAGTCACAATAAAAATCGCAGATTGCCGCCATTACTAGTAAAAAATTATAAAAATGCCATAAAACTATCCCCTATTTTGTAGACGCTATAACTTTTGCAAAAACCAATCAATAAACGCTTATTGTGTTTTTTTTACCAAAAATATGTAGAAGAATATGTATTGGCCTAAACTGTTACCATTTGAGTATGATTAGCAGGCAGATAAAAACATATTAGTTATTGCAGTAAGATCACATATGTGGGTTTTACTTGTGTATTTAGATATTCGCTTTGAGTTCTGTTTTTAAATCGCAAAAAAGTGTGGTACTGCCAGATAGGAATATTCGGGAGAGATTGGTCACAAGAGATCCCCAGCATGCTGGAAAATAGATGCTGTCAGTCACATTTGAGTCCTGATTGGCTGCATTTCTAAAAGACTGGAACAAAAGCTCAACTGTTCCCCCAGACAACCAATCAGGTTTTATCCTTCATATGACAACCAAACAGTTGCGTAAAAAATTATAGTGACTGTAGGGACACCAAATGGACGAAGAAGATTGAAAATTCTACCGAACAACTGAGAAGAGAATATTAAACCTCATATGTGAGGTAGTAATGAGTCGTATACCCTCCGTTACAACCTGGTAGATCAATCCATGGTTATTATATGGCGCCAACATATTCAGTTGTGCTGTACAGACAACACTGAGCCAGTTTCTGCACCAGAAGAGCTTACACTGTAACCCTAACATGATAGATAGCTACACAAATAGATATTATGTCAATTACGATAGATAGATAGATAGATAGATAGATAACTTAGTAGATAGATAGATAGATAACTTAGTAGATAGATAGATATATAACTTAGTAGATAGATAGATAGATAACTTGGTAGATAGATAGATAGATAGATAGATAGATAGATAGATAGATAGATAGATAGATAGATAGATAGATAGATAGATAGATAGATAGATAGATAGATAACTTAGTAGATAGATAGATAGATAACTTAGTAGATAGATAGATAGATAACTTAGTAGATAGATAGATAGATAACTTAGTAGATAGATAGATAGATAACTTAGTAGATAGATAGATAGATAATAGATAACTTAGTAGATAGATAGATAGATAGATAGATAAGTTAGATAGATAGATAGATAGTTAGATAGATAGATAGATAACTTAGTAGATAGATAACTTAGTAGATAGATAGATAACTTAGTAGATAGATAGATAGATAGATAACTTAGTAGATAGATAGATAGATAACTTAGTAGATAGATAGATAGATAACTTAGTAGATAGATAGATAGATAACTTAGTAGATAGATAAGTAGATAACTTAGTAGATAGATAAGTAGATAGATAGATAAGTAGATAGATAGATAAGTAGATAGATAGATAAGTAGATAGATAGATAACTTAGTCGATAGATAGATAACTTAGTCGATAGATAGATAACTTAGTAGATAGATAGATAACTTAGTAGATAGATAGATAATAGATAACTTAGTAGATAGATAGATAGATAAGTTAGATAGATAGATAGATAGTTAGATAGATAGATAGATAACTTAGTAGATAGATAACTTAGTAGATAGATAGATAACTTAGTAGATAGATAGATAGATAACTTAGTAGATAGATAGATAGATAACTTAGTAGATAGATAAGTAGATAACTTAGTAGATAGATAAGTAGATAGATAGATAAGTAGATAGATAGATAAGTAGATAGATAGATAACTTAGTCGATAGATAGATAACTTAGTCGATAGATAGATAACTTAGTAGATAGATAGATAACTTAGTAGGTAGATAAGTAGATAACTTAGTAGATAGATAAGTAGATAGATAGATAACTTAGTAGATAGATAGATAACTTAGTAGACGTGAACCAATCACGAAACGCGTCAGGGCGTGGCTACACGACTCATCGCACAGACGAAGCAAGTTACACCCGGGACACATCAGCTGGAGACGGAGCGGAGATGCCAGAACCAGCTGAGTGAGCAGTAACATTGCAACCGATGCGCACATCTCTGTTTTTATACTTGTAAGCATAACTTTTAAAATAGGATTTTTTTACAATAAAAACGGTATTACACTATGTCCTTTCCCCCTACGTTTTTGTTTACATGACTGCTCATGCTGCACACATGCATCCAACCCCATCCATATCTATTTGGAGGAGAAAACATTGCTGCTGGGCTGAGCCACACTTCACAGGAGAGAGATCTCAAAATCTGAAGGCAATTAACACCATGTCTATCTGGTGAGTACCAAACCGTGAGGGGGGACTACAAGTGAAGGAAAGCCTGGATCTGTGTTGTTGTTTTTACAACCATTTTTCAAGAATTTCCACACTAAGAACATTATAGTTATACAGACTGTGCGTTTTTTTAAAAAAGAAGCACCCTTTTGACATACCTGTGAATTGTTGTGTCACATATGTATACCTTATAGTGCATCATCTCTTTTTTTGCATTTACATTGCTTTATTTTATGTGTATAAGCAGTTTGTATATTTGTTCTTAGTATTTGAGGCTAGCTGCTGACTTAAGGATAGGAGACCCTGGTGGATAGCAGCACCTCACAAAAAGCAGATTCTGAACTGTTTGAGTTCAATAGATATAAAATCATATAGCGCTGTTAATGCCTCATAGAGACATATTTTTTCATACACACTTCTTTCATTATAATAGCTGCTTTTTTCTGCATACATGTTTATATAACCTATTAAATTAGAAGACCTGTCCACTGAGCGCTAGGACCAGCCTCTATCTTAGGATATATCCTGGTACATCTTTTCTATAGTAGATAGATAAGTAGATAAATTAGTAGATAGATAAGTAGATAGATAACTTAGTAGATAGATAGATAACTTAGTAGATAGATAGATAGATAACTTAGTAGATAGACAGATAAATAACTTAGTAGATAGATAAGTAGATAGATAATAGATAACTTAGTAGATAGATAGATAAATAGATAGATAACTTAGTAGATAGATAGATAGATAGATAGATAGATAGATAGATAGATAACTTAGTAGATAGATAGATATATATATATAGATAGATAGATAGCTTAGTAGATAGATAGATAACTTAGTAGATAGATAGATAACTTAGTAGATAGATAGATAGATAACTTAGTAGATAGATAGATAACTTAGTAGATAGATAGATAGATAACTTAGTAGATAGATAGATAGATAACTTAGTAGATAGATAGATAACTTAGTAGATAGATAGATAGATAGATAGATAGATAGATAACATAGTAGATAGATAACTTAGTAGATAGATAGATAGATAACTTAGTAGATAGATAGATAACTTGGTAGATAGATAAGTAGATAACTTAGTAGATAGATAACTTAGTAGATAGATAGAGAGATAGATAACTTAGTAGATAGATAGATAACTTAGTAGATAGATAAGTAGATAACTTAGTAGATAAGTAGATAGATAGATAGATAGATAGATAGATAGATAGATAGATAGATAGATAGATAGATAGATAGCTTAGTAGATAGATAGATAACTTAGTAGATAGATAGATAGATAGATAACTTAGTAGATAGATAGATAGATAGATAACTTAGTAGATAGATAGATAGATAGATAGATAACTTAGTAGATAGATAGATAGATAGATAGATAGATAGATAGATAGATAGATAACTTAGTAGATAGATAGATAGATAGATAGATAGATAGATAGATAGCTTAGTAGATAGATAGATAACTTAGTAGATAGATAGATAACTTAGTAGATAGATAGATAGATAACTTAGTAGATAGATAGATAGATAGATAGATAGATAACTTAATAGATAGATAGATAACTTAGTAGATAGATAAGTAGATAACTTAGTAGATAGATAAGTAGATAGATAACTTAGTAGATAGATAAGTAGATAACTTAGTAGATAGATAAGTAGATAACTTAGTAGATAGATAGATAACTTAGTAGATAGATAGATAGATAACTTAGTAAATAGATAGATAGATAACTTAATAGATAGATAGATAACTTAGTAGATAGATAAGTAGATAGATAGATAGCTTAGTAGATAGATAAGTAGATAACTTAGTAGATAGATAAGTAGATAGATAGATAACTTAGTAGATAGATAACTTAGTAGATAGATAGATAGATAGATAACTTAGTAGATAGATAGATAGATAACTTAGTAGATAGATAGATAACTTAGTAGATAGATAGATAGATAACTTAGTAGATAGATAGAGAGATAACTTAGTAGATAGATAAGTAGATAACTTAGTAGATAGATAAGTAGATAACTTAGTAGATCGATAACTTAGTAGATAGATAGATAGATAACTTAGTAGATAGATAGATAGATAGATAGATAGATAATAGATAACTTAGTAGATAGATGGATAAATAAATAGATAACTTAGTAGATAGATGGATAAATAAATAGATAACTTAGTAGATAGATAGATAGATAATAGATAGATAGATAGATAGCTTAGTAGATAGATAGATAACTTAGTAGATAGATAGCTTAGTAGATAGATAGATAGATAGCTTAGTAGATAGATAGATAGATAACTTAGTAGATAGATAACTTAGTAGATAGATAGATAACTTAGTAGATAGATAGATAACTTAGTAGATAGATAAGTAGATAACTTAGTAGATAGATAAGTAGATAGATAGATAAATTAGTAGATAGATAAGTAGATAAATTAGTAGATAGATAAGTAGATAGATAGATAACTTAGTAGATAGATAGATAACTTAGTAGATAGATAGATAACTTAGTAGATAGATAGATAGATAACTTAGTAGATAGACAGATAGATAACTTAGTAGATAGACAGATAGATAACTTAGTAGATAGATAAGTAGATAGATAATAGATAACTTAGTAGATAGATAGATAAATAGATAGATAACTTAGTAGATAGATAGATAGATAATAGATAACTTGATAGATAGATAGATAGCTTAGTAGATAGATAGATAGATAGCTTAGTAGATAGATAGATAACTTAGTAGATAGATAGATAACTTAGTAGATAGATAGATAACTTAGTAGATAGACAGAAAGATAACTTAGTAGATAGATAAGTAGATAGATAATAGATAACTTAGTAGATAGATAGATAAATAGATAGATAACTTAGTAGATAGATAGATACATAATAGATAACTTAGTAGATAGATAGATATATAAATAGATAGATAGCTTAGTAGATAGATAGATAGATAGATAGATAACTTAGTAGATAGATAGATAGATAACTTAGTAGATAGATAGATAACTTAGTAGATAGATAGATAACTTAGTAGATAGATAGATAGATAGATAGATAGATAACTTAGTAGATAGATAACTTAGTAGATAGATAGATATATAACTTAGTAGATAGATAACTTAGTAGATAGATAACTTAGTAGATAGATAGATAGATAGATAGATAGATAGATAGATAGATAGATAGATAACTTAGTAGATAGATAGATAGATAACTTAGTAGATAGATAAGTAGATAACTTAGTAGATAGATAAGTAAGATAGATAGATAGATAGCTTAGTAGATAGATAGATAGATAGATAGATAACTTAGTAGATAGATAGATAACTTAGTAGATAGATAGATAGATAGCTTAGTAGATAGATAGATAATTTAGTAGATAGATAGATTGATAATTTAGTAGATAGATAGATAGATAGATAACTTAGTAGATAGATAAGTAGGTAACTTAGTAGATAGATAAGTAGATAGATAGATAACTTAGTAGATAGATAAGTAGATAACTTAGTAGATAGATAAGTAGATAGATAGATAACTTAGTAGATAGATAGATAACTTAGTAGATAGATAGATAGATAACTTAGTAGATAGATAGATAGATAACTTAGTAGATAGATAGATAGATAACTTAGTAGATAGATAAGTAGATAACTTAGTAGATAGATAGATAACTTAGTAGATAGATAGATAGATAACTTAGTAGATAGATAGATAGATAACTTAGTAGATAGATAGATAACTTAGTAGATAGATAGATAGATAGATAACTTAGTAGATAGATAGATAGATAGATAGATAGATAGATAGATAACTTAGTAGATAGATAGATAGATAACTTAGTAGATAGATAGATAGATAGATAACTTAGTAGATAGATAGATAGATAACTTAGTAGATAGATAGATAGATAGATAACTTAGTAGATAGATAGATAACTTAGTAGATAGATAACTTAGTAGATAGATAGATAGATAACTTAGTAGATAGATAGATAGATAACTTAGTAGATAGATAGATAACTTAGTAGATAGATAGATAGATAACTTAGTAGATAGATAGATAGATAACTTAGTAGATAGATAGATAGATAGATAGATAGATAGATAGATAGACTTAATAGATAGATAGATAACTTAATAGATAGATAGATAACTTAGTAGATAGATAAGTAGATAGATAGATAACTTAGTAGATAGATAAGTAGATAGATAGATAACTTAGTAGATAGATAGATAACTTAGTAGATAGATAGATAACTTAGTAGATAGATAAGTAGATAACTTAGTAGATAGATAAGTAGATAACTTAGTAGATAGATAAGTAGATAACTTAGTAGATCGATAACTTAGTAGATAGATAGATAACTTAGTAGATAGATATATAGATAATAGATAACTTAGTAGATAGATAGATAACTTAGTAGATAGATAGATAGATAGATAGATAGATAGCTTAGTAGATAGATAGATAGATAACTTAGTAGATAGATAGATAGATAGATAGATAGATAGATAGATAGATAGATAGATAGATAGATAGATAGATTAGTAGATAGATAGATAACTTAGTAGATAGATAGATAACTTAGTAGATAGATAAGTAGATAACTTAGTAGATAGATAAGTAGATAACTTAGTAGATAGATAAGTAGATAGATAGATAACTTAGTAGATAGATAGATAACTTAGTAGATAGATAGATAACTTAGTAGATAGATAAGTAGATAACTTAGTAGATAGATAAGTAGATAACTTAGTAGATAGATAAGTAGATAACTTAGTAGATCGATAACTTAGTAGATAGATAGATAACTTAGTAGATAGATATATAGATAATAGATAACTTAGTAGATAGATAGATAGATAGATAGATAGATAGATAGATAACTTAGTAGATAGATAGATAGATAACTTAGTAGATAGATAGATAGATAACTTAGTAGATAGATAGATAGATAACTTAGTAGATAGATAGATGACTTAGTAGATAGATAGATAGATAACTTAGTAGATAGATAGATAGATAACTTAGTAGATAGATAGATAGATAGATAGATAACTTAATAGATAGATAGATAACTTAGTAGATAGATAAGTAGATAGATAGATAACTTAGTAGATAGATAAGTACATAACTTAGTAGATAGATAAGTAGATAGATAACTTAGTAGATAGATAGATAACTTAGTAGATAGATAGATAACTTAGTAGATAGATAGATAGATAACTTAGTAGATAGATAGATAACTTAGTAGATAGATAGATAGATAGATAACTTAGTAGATAGATAGATAGATAACTTAGTAGATAGATAGATAGATAACTTAGTAGATAGATAGATAGATAACTTAGTAGATAGATAGATAGATAGATAACTTAGTAGATAGATAGATAGATAACTTAGTAGATAGATAGATAACTTAGTAGATAGATAACTTAGTAGATAGATAGATAGATAACTTAGTAGATAGATAGATAACTTAGTAGATAGATAGATAACTTAGTAGATAGATAGATAGATAACTTAGTAGATAGATAGATAGATAACTTAATAGATAGATAGATAACTTAGTAGATAGATAAGTAGATAGATAGATAACTTAGTAGATAGATACGTAGATAACTTAGTAGATAGATAAGTAGATAGATAGATAACTTAGTAGATAGATAGATAACTTAGTAGATAGATAGATAGATAACTTAGTAGATAGATAGATAACTTAGTAGATAGATAAGTAGATAACTTAGTAGATAGATAAGTAGATAACTTAGTAGATCGATAACTTAGTAGATAGATAGATAACTTAGTAGATAGATAGATAGATAATAGATAACTTAGTAGATAGATGGATAAATAAATAGATAAATTAGTAGATAGATAGATAGATAGATTAGTAGATAGATAGATTAGTAGATAGATAGATAACTTAGTAGATAGATAACTTAGTAGATAGATAGATAGATAACTTAGTAGATAGATAGATAGATAACTTAGTAGATAGATAAGTAGATAACTTAGTAGATAGATAACTTAGTAGATAGATAAGTAGATAACTTAGTAGATAGATAACTTAGTAGATAGATAGATAGATAGATAGATAGATAGATAGATAGATAGATAGGTAGATAGATAGATAACTTAGTAGATAGATAGATAGATAAGTAGATAACTTAGTAGATAGATAGATAGATAGATAGATAGATAGCTTAGTAGATAGATAGATAACTTAGATAGATAGATAGATAGATAACTTAGTATATAGATAGATAACTTAGTAGATAGATAGATAGATAGATAACTTAGTAGATAGATAGATGGATAGATAGCTCAGTAGATAGATAGATAACTTAGTAGATAGATAGATAACTTAGTAGATAGATAGATAGATAACTTAGTAGATAGATAGATAACTTAGTAGATAGATAGATAGATAGATAGATAACTTAATAGATAGATAGATAGATAACTTAGTAGATAGATAAGTAGATAACTTAGTAGATAGATAAGTAGATAGATAGATAACTTAGTAGATAGATAGATAACTTAGTAGATAGATAGATAGATAGATAACTTAGTAGATAGATAGGTAGATAACTTAGTAGATAGATAGATAACTTAGTAGATAGATAGATAGATAGATAACTTAGTAGATAGATAGATGGATAGATAACTTAGTAGATAGATAGATAGATAACTTAGTAGATTGATAACTTAGTAGATAGATAGATAGATAACTTAGTAGATATATAGATAGATAGATAGATAATAGATAACTTAGTAGATAGATAGATAAATAAATAGATAACTTAGTAGATAGATAGATAGATAGATAGCTTAGTAGATAGATAGATAGATAACTTAGTAGATTGATAGATAACTTAGTAGATAGATAAGTAGATAACTTAGTAGATAGATAAGTAGATAACTTAGTAGATCGATAACTTAGTAGATAGATAGATAGATAACTTAGTAGATAGATAGATAGATAATAGATAACTTAGTAGATAGATGGATAAATAAATAGATAACTTAGTAGATAGATAGATAGATAGATAGATAGATAGCTTAGTAGATAGATAGATAGATAACTTAGTAGATAGATAGATAGATAGATTAGTAGATAGATAGATTAGTAGATAGATAGATTAGTAGATAGATAGATAACTTAGTAGATAGATAGATAACTTAGTAGATAGATAGATAGATAACTTAGTAGATAGATAGATAGATAACTTAGTAGATAGATAAGTAGATAACTTAGTAGATAGATAACTTAGTAGATAGATAAGTAGATAACTTAGTAGATAGATAACTTAGTAGATAGATAGATAGGTAGGTAGGTAGGTAGGTAGATAGATAGATAACTTAGTAGATAGATAGATAGATAACTTAGTAGATAGATAGATAGATAACTTAGTAGATAGATAAGTAGATAACTTAGTAGATAGATAGATAGATAGATAGATAGATAGATAGATAGATAACTTAGATAGATAGATAGATAACTTAGTATATAGATAGATAACTTAGTAGATAGATAGATAGATAGATAACTTAGTAGATAGATAGATGGATAGATAGCTTAGTAGATAGATAAGTAGATAACTTAGTAGATAGATAGATAACTTAGTAGATAGATTAGTAGATAGATAGATGGATAGATAGCTTAGTAGATAGATAAGTAGATAACTTAGTAGATAGATAGATAACTTAGTAGATAGATAACTTAGTAGATAGATAGATAGATAACTTAGTAGATAGATAGATAACTTAGTAGATAGATAGATAACTTAATAGATAGATAGATAACTTAATAGATAGATAGATAACTTAGTAGATAGATAAGTAGATAGATAGATAACTTAGTAGATAGATAAGTAGATAACTTAGTAGATAGATAAGTAGATAGATAACTTAGTAGATAGATAGATAACTTAGTAGATAGATAGATAACTTAGTAGATAGATAAGTAGATAACTTAGTAGATAGATAAGTAGATAACTTAGTAGATAGATAAGTAGATAACTTAGTAGATCGATAACTTAGTAGATAGATAGATAGATAACTTAGTAGATAGATAGATAGATAATAGATAACTTAGTAGATAGATGGATAAATAAATAGATAACTTAGTAGATAGATAGATAGATAGATAGATAGCTTAGTAGATAGATAGATAGATAGATAACTTAGTAGATAGATAGATAGATAGATAGATAGATAGATAGATAACTTAGTAGATAGATAGATAGATAACTTAGTAGATAGATAAGTAGATAACTTAGTAGATAGATAACTTAGTAGATAGATAAGTAGATAACTTAGTAGATAGATAACTTAGTAGATAGATAGGTAGGTAGGTAGGTAGATAGGTAACTTAGTAGATAGATAGATAACTTAGTAGATAGATAAGTAGATAACTTAGTAGATAGATAGATAGATAGATAGATAGATAGCTTAGTAGATAGATAGATAACTTAGTAGATAGATAGATAGATAACTTAGTATAGATAGATAGATAGATAGATAGACTTAGTAGATAGATAGATGGATAGATAACTTAGTAGATAGATAGATAGATAGATAGATAACTTAGTAGATAGATAGATGTAGATAGATAGCTTAGTAGATAGATAGATAGTAGATAGATAGATAACTTAGTAGATAGATAAGATAACTTAGTAGATAGATAGATAGACTTAGTAGATAGATAGATAGTAGATAGACTTAGTAGATAGATAGATAACTTAGTAGATAGATAGATAGTAGATAGACTTAGTAGATAGATAACTTAGTAGATAGACTTAGTAGATAGATAGATAGATAGTAGATAGATAAGTAGATAACTTAGTAGATAGATAAGTAGATAACTTAGTAGATAGATAAGTAGATAACTTAGTAGATAGTAGATAGATAGATAGATAACTTAGTAGATAGATAGATAGATAATAGATAACTTAGTAGATAGATAGATAAATAGATAACTTAGTAGATAGATAGATAGATAGATAGCTTAGTAGATAGATAGATAGATAACTTAGTAGATAGATAGATAGATAGATAGATAATAGATAGATAGATAGATAGATAGATTAGTAGATAGATAACTTAATAGATAACTTAGTAGATAGATAAGTAGATAACTTAGTAGATAGATAAGTAGATAACTTAGTAGATAGATAACTTAGTAGATAGATAAGTAGATAACTTAGTAGATAGATAGATAACTTAGTAGATAGATAGATAGGTAGATAGATAGTAGATAACTTAGTAGATAGATAGATAACTTAGTAGATAGATAGATAGATAACTTAGTAGATAGATAGATAGATAGATAGATAGATAGATAACTTAGTAGATAGATAGATAACTTAGATAGATAGATAGTAGATAGATAGATAGATAGTAGATAGATAGATAACTTAGTAGATAGATAGATAGATAGATAACTTAGTAGATAGATAGATAGATAATAGATAACTTAGTAGATAGATAGATAACTTAGATAGATAGATAGATAACTTAGTATATAGATAGATAACTTAGTAGATAGATAGATAGATAGATAGATAACTTAGTAGATAGATAGATGGATAGATAGCTTAGTAGATAGATAGATAACTTAGTAGATAGATAGATAACTTAGTAGATAGATAGATAGATAACTTAGTAGATAGATAGATAACTTAGTAGATAGATAGATAGATAGATAACTTAATAGATAGATAGATAACTTAGTAGATAGATAAGTAGATAACTGGGCTCCTGGCTGCTATGTTGGGGGACTCCTGGCTGCTATGTGGGGGAACTCCTGGCTGCTATGTGGGGGACTCCTGGCTGCAATGTGGGGGGACTCCTGGCTGCTATGTGGGGGAACTCCTGGCTGCAATGTGGGGGGACTCCTGGCTGCAATGTGGGGGGACTCCTGGCTGCAATGTGGGGGGACTCCTGGCTGCAATGTGGGGGGACTCCTGGCTGCAATGTGGGACGGCTCCTAGCTGCTATGTGGGGGGACGACTCCTAGCTGCTATGTGGGGGGACTCCTGGCTGCTATGTGGGGGAACTCCTGGCTGCTATGTAGGGGGACTCCTGGCTGCTATGTAGGGGGCTCCTGGCTGCTATGTGGGGGACTCCTGGCTGCTATGTGGGGGAACACCTGGCTGCAATGTGGGGGGACTCCTGGCTGTAATGTGGGGGGGGGGCTCCTAGCTGCTATGTGGGGGGACTCCTGGCTGCTATGTGGGGAAACTCCTGGCTGCTATGTGGGGGAACTCCTGGCTGCAATGTGGGGGAACTCCTGGCTGCTATGTAGGGGGACTCCTGGCTGCTATGTAGGGGGACTCCTGGCTGCTATGTAGGGGGACTCCTGGCTGCTATGTAGGGGACTCCTGGCTGCTATGTAGGGGGACTCCTGGCTGCTATGTAGGGGGACTCCTGGCTGCTATGTAGGGGGACTCCTGGCTGCTATGTGGGGGAACTCCTGGCTGCTATGTGGGGGAACTCCTGGCTGCAATGTGGGGGGACTCCTGGCTGCAATGTGGGGGGACTCCTGGCTGCAATGTGGGGGGACTCCTAGCTGCTATGTGGGGGGACGACTCCTAGCTGCTATGTGGGGGGACTCCTGGCTGCTATGTAGGGGGACTCCTGGCTGCTATGTAGGGGGACTCCTGGCTGCTATGTAGGGGGGCTCCTGGCTGCTATGTGGGGGACTCCTGGCTGCTATGTGGGGGACTCCTGGCTGCTATGTGGGGGAACACCTGGCTGCAATGTGGGGGGACTCCTGGCTGTAATGTGGGGGGGGGGGCTCCTAGCTGCTATGTGGGGGGACTCCTGGCTGCTATGTGGGGAAACTCCTGGCTGCTATGTGGGGGAACTCCTGGCTGCTATGTGGGGGAACTCCTGGCTGCTATGCAGGGGGACTCCTGGCTGCTATGTAGGGGGACTCCTGGCTGCTATGTGGGGGGACTCCTGGCTGCTATGTGGGGGGACTCCTGGCTGCTATGTGGGGGGACTCCTGGCTGCTATGTGGGGGGATTCCTGGCTGCTATGTGGGGGAACTCCTGGCTGCTATGTGGGGGAACTCCTGGCTGTAATGTGGGGGGACTCCTGGCTGTAATGTGGGGGACTCCTGGCTGTAATTGTGGGGCAACTCCTGGTTTTAATTGTGGGGGGACTCCTGGCTGCAAAATGGGGACATTTTGCTGCACTGGTAGACATGGGCAGGCTGCATTTTTGGGCACAGATAAAGTTGTTGTTAATATTTATTTTATAACTTAATTCTTCATAAAACATTTAAGTGTAATTTCATGATATTTATGAGGGCGTGTCTAGGGGCGGGATTAGGGGCGGGGCATGGTAGGGTTGGGCGGGGAAACTGGTGGCGAGTACACCTTGAGGCCTGGCTAGTAGCTCAGGACTTGAAATTTTGAGCCCTGGATAGATAGATAGATAGATAGATAGATAGATAGATAGATAGATAGATAACTTAGTAGATAGATAGAGAGATAGATAATAGATAACTTAGTAGATAGATAGATAGATACATACATACATAGATAGATAGATAGATAGATAGATAACTTAGTAGATAGATCGATACATAGTTAGATAGATAGATACATAAATAGATAACTTAGTAGATAGATATATAGATAGATAATAGATAACTTGATAGATACATACATACATACATACATACATACATAGATAGATAGACAGATACATACATACATACATACATACATACATACATAGATAGACAGATACATACATACATACATACATACATACATACATACATACATAGATAGATAGATAACTTAGTAGATAGATAGATACATACATACATAGATAGATAGATAGATAGACAGATAGATAGATACATACATACATACATACATACATAGATAGATAGATAGATAGATAGATAGATAGATAGATAGATAGATAGATACATAATACATACATACATACATAGATAGATAGATAGATAGATAGATAGATAGATAGATAGATAGATAGATACATAGATAGATAACTTAGTAGATAGATAGATAGATAGATAGATACATACATACATACATACATACATACATAGATACATAGATAGATACATACATACATAGATAGATAACTTAGTAGATAGATAGATAGATAGATAGATAACTTAGTAGATAGATAGATAGATAGATAGATAGATACATATACATAGATAGATAGATAGAT
Organism: Rana kukunoris; assembly: GCA_029574335.1. Lineage (NCBI taxonomy): Eukaryota > Metazoa > Chordata > Amphibia > Anura > Ranidae > Rana > Rana kukunoris. Next base: position 166,763,342 of record CM056059.1, read on the forward strand.
AGATAATAGATAACTTAGTAGATAGATAGATACATAATTAGATACATAGATAGATACATAGACACATAGATAGATACATAGATAGATAACTTAGTAGATAGATAGATAGATAGATAATAGATAACTTAGTAGATAGATAGATACATAGTTAGATAGATAGATACATAGATTGATAACTTAGTAGATAGATAGATAGATAATAGATAACTTAGTAGATAGATACATAGATAGATAGATAGATAGATAGATAGATACATACATACATACATACATACATACATAGTTAGATAGGTACATACATAGATAGATACATACATAGATAGATACATAGATGGATAGATAGATACATAATAGATAACTTAGTAGATAGATAGATACATACATAGATAGATAATAGATAGGTAGGTAGATACATAATAGATAGATAATAGATAACTTAGTAGATAGATAGATAGATAATAGATAACTTAGTAGATAGATAGATACATAGTTAGATAGATAGATAGATAGCTTAGTAGATAGATAGATAATAGATAACTTAGTAGATAGATAGATAGATACATAGATAGATAGATAGATAACTTAGTAGATAGATAGATACATAGTTAGATAGATAGATACATAAATAGATAACTTAGTAGATAGATAGATAGATAGATAGATAATAGATAACTTGATAGATAGATAGATAGATAGATAGATAGATACATAGTTAGATACATAGATAGATAGATATATAGATAGATAATAGATAACTTAGTAGATAGATAGATAATAGATAACTTAGTAGATAGATAGATACATAGTTAGATAACTTAGTAGATAGATAGATAGATAATATATAACTTAGTAGATAGATAGATACATAGATAGATAGATAGATAGATAGATAGATATATAGGTAGATACATAGATAGATACATACATAGATAATAGATAACTTAGTAGATAGATAGATAATAGATAACTTAGTAGATAGATAGATAATAGATAACTTAGTAGATAGATAGATAGATAGATAGATAATAGATAACTTAGTAGATAGATACATAGTTAGATACATACATACTATGGGCCAGATTCAGGTAGAGTTAGGCTGGAGTATCAGTGATACTCCAGCCTAACTGTCACTTTAAGCCGGCGTTTCTGTTTTCTGTAACCAGAAAACAAGAAACGCCGGGTTGGAGTTCCGATGCGATCGGCGCAATTGAATTTCACCATCGCATCGCAACTTTAATTTAAAAATGGCGCCGGGGGCTTTCCCGCTGATTTACGCTGAAAAAATATGTTAATCAGCGGGAATCGGCAATTCACGATCGTATTCGGGCGCGACGCAGTGACTTTCCGACGTTTCCGTAAGCGATACGCGGCGTAAAGATAAAGCAGCCCCCTAGTGGAGTATCCTATGTTAAGTATAGCCGTCGTCATCGCGTCGAAAAAAAAAAAATCACGTCGCTTGCGTAAAACGTCCATGAATGGGGATTTGACGTCATTGACGTTCACTGACAGAATTTGGAGCATGCGCACTGGGATGCATTGACAGTCGACGCATGCGCAGTACGTTCGCCGCGGGATCGCGCTTATTTTAAATAATACACGCCCCGTACCTGCCCAATTTGAATTCCGCCGGCTCATTTGCGATACGCTGCCGCAACTTTAGGAGCAAGTGCTTCATGAATAACAGCACTTGCTCCTAAAATTTCGCCAGTGTAACGTAAATGAGAAACGTTACTCCAGATTAAAGATGCGCCCATCTACCTGAATCTGGCCCATACAGTGCCTTGCGAAATTATTTGGCCCCCTTGAACTTTGCGACCTTTTGCCACATTTCAGGCTTCAAACATAAAGATATAAAACTGTAATTTTTTGTGAAGAATCAACAAGTGGGACACAATCATGAAGTGGAACGAAATTTATTGGATATTTCAAACTTTGTTAACAAATAAAAAACTGAAAAATTGGGTGTGCAAAATTATTCAGCCCCTATACTTTCAGTGCAGCAAACTCTCTCCAGAAGTTCAGTGAGGATCTCTGAATGATCCAATGTTGACCTAAATGACTAATGATGATAAATAGAATCCACCTGTGTGTAACCAAGTCTCTGTATAAATGAACCTGCACTGTGATAGTCTCAGAGGTCCGTTTAAAGCGCAGAGAGCATCATGAAGAACAAGGAACACACCAGGCAGGTCCGAGATACTGTTGTGGAGAAGTTTAAAGCCGGATTTGGATACAAAAAGATTTCCCAAGCTTTAAACATCCCAAGGAGCACTGTGCAAGCAATAATATTGAAATGGAAGGAGTATCAGACCACTGAAAATCTATGAAGACCTGGCCGTCCCTCTAAACTTTCAGCTCATACAAGGAGAAGACTGATCAGAGATGCAGCCAAGAGGCCCATGATCACTCTGGATGAACTGCAGAGATCTACAGCTGAGGTGGGAGACTCTGTCCATAGGACAACAATCAGTTGTATACTGCACAAATCTGGCCTTTATGGAAGAGTGGCAAGAAGAAAGCCATTTCTTAAAGATATCCATAAAAAGTGTTGTTTAAAGTTTGCCACAAGCCACCTAGGAGACACACCAAACATGTGGAAGAAGGTGCTCTGGTCAGATGAAACCAAAATCAAACTTTTTGGCAACAATGCAAAACGTTATGTTTGGCGTAAAAGCAACACAGCTCATCACCCTGAACACACCATCCCCACTGTGAAACATGGTGGTGGCAACATCATGGTTTGGGCCTGATTTTCTTCAGCAGGGACAGAGAAGATGGTTAAAATTGATGGGAAGATGGATAGAGCCAAATACAGGACCATTCTAGAAGAAAACCTGATGGAGTCTGCAAAAGACCTGAGACTGAGACAGAGATTTGTCTTCCAACAAGACAATGATCCAAAACATAAAGCAAAATCTACAATGGGATGGTTCACAAATAAACATATCCAGGTGTTAGAATGGCCAAGTCAAAGTCCAGACCTGTATCCAATCGAGAATCTGTGGAAAGAACTGAAAACTGCTGTTCACAAACGCTCTCCATCCAACCTCACTGAGCTCGAGCTGTTTTGCAAGGAGGAATGGGCAAACATTTCAGTCTCTCGATGTGCAAAACTGATAGAGACATACCCCAAACGACTTACAGCTGTAATCGCAGCAAAAGGTGGCGCTACAAAGTATTAACTTAAGGGGGCTGAATAATTTTGCACGCCCAATTTTTCAGTTTTTTATTTGTTAAAAAAGTTTGAAATCTCCAATAAATTTTGTTCCACTTCATGATTGTGTCCCACTTGTTGATTCTACACAAAAAAATAGTTTTATATCTTTATGTTTGAAGCCTGAAATGTGGCAAAAGGTCGCAAAGTTCAAGGGGGTCGAAAACTTTCGCAAGGCACTGTACATACATACATAGATACATACATAGATACATACATAGATACATACATAGATACATACATAGATTAATAGATAACTTAGTAGATAGATAGATACATAGATAGATAATAGATAGGTAGGTAGATACATAATAGATAGATAATAGATAACTTAGTAGATAGATACATAGATAGATAATAGATAACTTAGTAGGTATATAGATGGATACATAGATAGATAGATAGATAGATAGATAGACAGATAGATAACTTAGTAGATAGATAGACATAAAAATAGGTAGGATAGTAGATAGACTGAAAGATACATAAATGGATAGGTAGAACGATAAATAGATTATAAAATAGATAGATGGACAGATAAACAAACATATAGGTTTATAGAATGTCAGATGGACAGGTAGACAAATTTATAATAGAACATTTACGTTAGTTAATAGATAGATGGACAAATATCTAGAAAATAAATCGGTTAGTTGATAGACGGACACATAGGTGTGCATAGAGGATGTGGCAGGTGTGCCTGGGCACACCCTAATCACTATGTGCGGTGCTGATTCCCTACTGCCTGGGCTTGCCAACCCCACAGTGCTGCTTGCATCCCTCCTCTCCACTCCAACCAGCTACTGAGGGGCATGTTTCAGAATGGAGAGTGCAGAGGAAAGAATAGTAAATATGTCATTTACCGCCCCCTTCCTTTTACAAATTAACATTGTGAACACACTTGCTCACTGTGTCCATTCATGACTGAAGCATAGTAAACTGTACTATAGTACTATGCTTCGGTTTGTGAATGAACAGGGTCCTGCTCAGCACAGAGCACTTCACATTGATTCGCTGTCTAGTGCAGCTGAAGCTGCAGAGAAAAGCATGTGTGTTTGCGTTTTGGTGGTGCACACCCTAATGCCATAGACTGCGCACACCAATGGACAGACAGATAGATCCATGTATGGGCAGGCAGGTTGAACACAAGTTGCTCTGTCGATTGACTTGTGTACAACCAGCCGGTTGGAAAATTCTCTGTTGATCAGCACCACCGGCTACAACTGTCAGGGCTGGTCAGTGAGGGCAGGGAAGTCTCCCCGCTGTCAGAATACAATAACTCTGGGGAAGGGATTCTCCCATCCAAATCCAATGTGTGGAGGAAGTTGTCTCATTTTCTTTCATTCAGTCAACTAATGTGTGGCCAGCCTCAGCGGTATTATGAGAGTCATCTACCTGTCCTTCTATCCACTAGCTTATCTAATTATTTGCCTATGTATGATGTATGTACTGTATGTATTATAATATATCTATCTATCACTCCTCATTTTCTATCTATCT